>JASDAP010000144.1:236310-251310 GCA_031216635.1 Dissostichus eleginoides | reverse complement strand
GAGAGGCACTAACACGTCAGAGAGGCACTAACACGTCAGAGAGGCACTAACACGTCAGAGAGGTGGGGCACTAACACGCCAGAGAGGCACTAACACGTCAGAGAGACACTAACACGTCAGAGAGGCACTAACACGTCAGAGAGGCGGGGCACTAACACGTCAGAGAGGCGGGGCACTAACACGCCAGAGAGGCACTAACACGTCAGAGAGACACTAACACGTCAGAGAGGCACTAACACGCCAGAGAGGCGGGGCACTAACACGTCAGAGAGGCACTAACACGTCAGAGAGACACTAACACGTCAGAGAGGCACTAACACGTCAGAGAGGCACTAACACGTCAGAGAGACACTAACACGTCAGAGAGGCACTAACACGTCAGAGAGGCACTAACACGTCAGAGAGACACTAACACGTCAGAGAGGCACTAACACGTCAGAGACGCACTAACACGCCAGAGAGGTGGGGCACTAACACGTCAGAGAGGCACTAACACGTCAGAGAGGCACTAACACGCCAGAGAGGCACTAACACGTCAGAGAGACACTAACACGTCAGAGAGGCACTAACACGCCAGAGAGGCACTAACACGTCAGAGAGACACTAACACGTCAGAGAGGCACTAACACGTCAGAGAGGCACTAACACGTCAGAGAGACACTAACACGTCAGAGAGGCACTAACACGTCAGAGAGGCACTAACACGCCAGAGAGACACTAACACGTCAGAGAGGCACTAACACGTCAGAGAGGCACTAACACGCCAGAGTGGCACTAACACGCCAGAGAGGCACTAACACGCCAGAGAGACACTAACACGTCAGAGAGGCACTAACACTTCAGAGAGGTGGGGCACTAACACGTCAGAGAGGCACTAACACGTCAGAGAGACACTAACACGTCAGAGAGACACTAACACGTCAGAGAGGCACTAACACTTCAGAGAGGTGGGGCACTAACACGTCAGAGAGGCACTAACACGTCAGAGAGACACTAACACGTCAGAGAGGCACTAACACGTCAGAGAGACACTAACACGTCAGAGAGGCGGGGCACTAACACGTCAGAGAGACACTAACACGTCAGAGAGACACTAACACGTCAGAGAGGCACTAACACGTCAGAGAGACACTAACACGTCAGAGAGACACTAACACGTCAGAGAGGCGGGGCACTAACACGCCAGAGAGACACTAACACGCCAGAGAGGCGGGGCACTAACACGCCAGAGAGACACTAACACGCCAGAGAGGCGGGGCACTAACACGCCAGAGAGACACTAACAAGCCAGAGAGGCGGGGCACTAACACGCCAGAGAGACACTAACACGTCAGAGAGGCGGGGCACTAACACGCCAGAGAGACACTAACACGCCAGAGAGGCGGGGCACTAACACGCCAGAGAGACACTAACACGTCAGAGAGACACTAACACGCCAGAGAGGCGGGGCACTAACACGCCAGAGAGACACTAACACGTCAGAGAGACACTAACACGCCAGAGAGACACTAACACGCCAGAGAGACACTAACACGCCAGAGAGGCGGGGCACTAACACGCCAGAGAGACACTAACACGTCAGAGAGACACTAACACGCCAGAGAGACACTAACACGTCAGAGAGGTGGGGCACTAACACGTCAGAGAGACACTAACACGTCAGAGAGACACTAACACGCCAGAGAGACACTAACACGCCAGAGAGACACTAACACATCAGAGAGGTGGGGCACTAACACGTCAGAGAGACACTAACACGTCAGAGAGACACTAACACGTCAGAGAGGCGGGGCACTAACACGTCAGAGAGACACTAACACGTCAGAGAGACACTAACACGCCAGAGAGACACTAACACGTCAGAGAGGCACTAACACCCCAGAGAGACACTAACACGCCAGAGACACTAACACGTCAGAGAGGCACTAACACGTCAGAGAGGCGGGGCACTAACAGTCAGAGAGACACTAACCGTCAGAGAGGTGGGGCACTAACACGTCAGAGAGGCACTAACACTCAGAGAGGCACTAACACGCCAGAGAGACACTAACACGTCAGAGAGGCACTAACACGCCAGAGAGACACTAACACGCCAGAGAGACACTAACACGTCAGAGAGGTGGGGCACTAACACGTCAGAGAGACACTAACACGTCAGAGAGACACTAACACGCCAGAGAGACACTAACACGCAGAGAGACACTAACACATCAGAGAGGTGGGCATAACACGTCAGAGAGACACTAACACGTCAGAGAGACACTAACACGTCAGAGAGGCGGGGCACTAACACGTCAGAGAGACACTAACACGTCAGAGAGACACTAACACGCCAGAGAGACACTAACACGTCAGAGAGGCACTAACACGCCAGAGAGACACTAACACGCCAGAGAGACACTAACACGTCAGAGAGGCACTAACACGTCAGAGAGGCGGGGCACTAACACGTCAGAGAGACACTAACACGTCAGAGAGGTGGGGCACTAACACGTCAGAGAGGCACTAACACGTCAGAGAGGCACTAACACGCCAGAGAGACACTAACACGTCAGAGAGGCACTAACACGCCAGAGAGACACTAACACGTCAGAGAGGCACTAACACGCCAGAGAGACACTAACACGTCAGAGAGGCGGGGCACTAACACGTCAGAGAGGCACTAACACGTCAGAGAGACACTAACACGTCAGAGAGACACTAACACGCCAGAGAGACACTAACACGTCAGAGAGACACTAACACGTCAGAGAGACACTAACACGTCAGAGAGGCACTAACACGTCAGAGAGCCGGGGCACTAACACGTCAGAGAGACACTAACACGCCAGAGAGGCACTAACACGCCAGAGAGGCACTAACACGTCAGAGAGACACTAACACGCCAGAGAGACACTAACACGCCAGAGAGGCGGGGCATTAACACGCCAGAGAGACACTGACACGCCAGAGAGACACTAACACGTCAGAGAGACACTAACACGCCAGAGAGACACTAACACGCCAGAGAGGCGGGGCACTGACACGCCAGAGAGGTGGGGCACTAACACGTCAGAGAGGTGGTGCACTAACACGTCAGAGAGGCACTAACACGTCAGAGAGGTGGGGCACTAACACGTCAGAGAGACACTAACACGTCAGAGAGACACTAACACGCCAGAGAGACACTAACACGTCAGAGAGACACTAACACGCCAGAGAGGCACTAACACGCCAGAGAGGCGGGGCACTAACACACCAGAGAGACACTAACACGTCAGAGAGACACTAACACGCCAGAGACACACTAACACGCCAGAGAGGCACTAACACGTCAGAGAGACACTAACACGCCAGAGAGACACTAACACGCCAGAGAGACACTAACACGCCAGAGAGACACTAACACGCCAGAGAGGCGGGGCACTAACACGCCAGAGAGACACTAACACGTCAGAGAGACACTAACACGCCAGAGACACACTAACACGCCAGAGACACACTAACACGTCAGAGAGACACTAACACGTCAGAGAGGCACTAACACGCCAGAGAGGCGGGGCACAAACACGTCAGAGAGACACTAACACGCCAGAGAGGCGGGGCACTAACACGTCAGAGAGACACTAACATGCCAGAGAGACACTAACACGTCAGAGAGGCACTAACACGTCAGAGAGGCAGAGCACTCACACGTCAGAGAGACACTAACATGTCAGAGAGACACTAACACGTCAGAGAGACACTAACACGTCAGAGAGGCGGGGCACTAACACGTCAGAGAGGCGGGGCACTAACACGTCAGAGAGGCGGGGCACTAACACGTCAGAGAGGCGGGGCACTAACACGTCAGAGAGGCGGGGCTCTAACACGTCAGAGAGGCGGTGCACTAACACGTCAGAGAGGCGGTGCACTAACACGTCAGAGAGGCGGGGCACTAACATTTCAGATAGGCACTAACACGTCAGAGAGGCGGGGCACTAACACGTCAGAGAGGCGGTGCACTAACACGTCAGAGAGGCGGGGCTCTAACACGTCAGAGAGGCGGGGCACTAACACGTCAGAGAGGCGGGGCACTAACACGTCAGAGAGGCGGGGCACTAACACGTCAGAGACACACTAACACGTCAGAGAGACACTAACACGTCAGAGAGACACTAACACGTCAGAGAGGCGGGGCACTAACACGTCAGAGAGGCGGTGCACTAACACGTCAGAGAGACGGGCACTAACACGTCAGAGACACACTAACACGTCAGAGAGGCACTAACACGTCAGAGAGGCGGGGCACTAACACGTCAGAGAGACACTAACACGTCAGAGAGGCACTAACACGTCAGAGAGGCGGGGCACTAACACGTCAGAGAGACACTAACACGTCAGAGAGACACTAACACATCAGAGAGACACTAACACGTCAGAGAGGCGGGGCACTAACACGTCAGAGAGGCGGGGCACTAACACGTCAGAGAGACACTAACACGTCAGAGAGACACTAACACGTCAGAGAGGCTCTAACACGTCAGAGAGGCACTAACACGTCAGAGAGGCGGGGCACTAACACGTCAGAGAGGCGGTGCACTAACACGTCAGAGAGACACTAACATGTCAGAGAGACACTAACACGTCAGAGAGGCGGGGCACTAACACGTCAGAGAGGCGGGGCACTAACACGTCAGAGAGGCGGGGCACTAACACGTCAGAGAGGCGGTGCACTAACACGTCAGAGAGGCGGGGCACTAACACGTCAGAGAGGCGGGGCACTAACACGTCAGAGAGGCGGGGCTCTAACACGTCAGAGAGGCGGGGCTCTAACACGTCAGAGAGGCGGTGCACTACACGTCAGAGAGGCGGGGCACTAACACGTCAGAGAGGCGGGGCACTAACACGTCAGAGAGGCACTAACACGTCAGAGAGGCACTAACACGTCAGAGAGGCTGTGCACTAACACGTCAGAGAGGCACTAACACGTCAGAGAGGCGGGGCACTAACACGTCACAGAGGCGGGGCACTAACACGTCAGAGAGGCGGGGCACTAACACGTCAGAGACACACTAACACGTCAGAGAGACACTAACACGTCAGAGAGGCTCTAACACGTCAGAGAGGCACTAACACGTCAGAGAGGCGGGGCACTAACACGTCAGAGAGACACTAACACGTCAGAGAGGCGGTGCACTAACACGTCAGAGAGACAATAACATGTCAGAGAGACACTAACACGTCAGAGAGGCGGGGCACTAACACGTCAGAGAGGCGGGGCACTAACACGTCAGAGAGGCGGGGCACTAACACGTCAGAGAGGGGCACTAACACGTCAGAGAGGCGAGGCACTAACACGTCAGAGAGGCGGGGCACTAACACGTCAGAGAGGCGGGGCACTAACACGTCAGAGAGGCGGGGCACTAACACGTCAGAGAGGCGGGGCTCTAACACGTCAGAGAGGCGGGGCTCTAACACGTCAGAGAGGCGGTGCACTAACACGTCAGAGAGGCGGGGCACTAACACGTCAGAGAGGCACTAACACGTCAGAGAGGCGGGGCACTAACACGTCAGAGAGGCGGGGCACTAACACGTCAGAGAGGCACTAACACGTCAGAGAGGCACTAACACGTCAGAGAGGCACTAACACGTCAGAGAGGCACTAACACGTCAGAGAGGCGGGGCACTAACACGTCAGAGAGGCTCTAACACGTCAGAGAGGCGGGCACTAACACGTCAGAGAGGCGGTGCACTAACACGTCAGAGAGGCGGGGCTCTAACACGTCAGAGAGGCGGTGCACTAACACGTCAGAGAGGCGGGGCACTAACACGTCAGAGAGGCGGGGCACTAACACGTCAGAGAGGCACTAACACGTCAGAGAGGCGGGGCACTAACACGTCAGAGAGGCGGTGCACTAACACGTCAGAGAGGCGGGGCACTAACACGTCAGAGAGGCGGGGCACCAACACGTCAGAGAAGCGGGGCTCTAACACGTCAGAGAGGCGGGGCTCTAACACGTCAGAGAGGCGGTGCACTAACACGTCAGAGAGGCGGGGCACTAACACGTCAGAGAGGCGGGGCACTAACACGTCAGAGAGGCACTAACACGTCAGAGAGGCACTAACACGTCAGAGAGGCTGTGCACTAACACGTCAGAGAGGCACTAACACGTCAGAGAGGCTCTAACACGTCAGAGAGGCGGGGCACTAACACGTCAGAGAGGCGAGACACTAACACGTCAGAGAGGCGGGGCACTAACACGTCAGAGAGGCGGGGCACTAACACGTCAGAGAGGCGGGGCACTAACACGTCAGAGAGGCGGGGCTCTAACACGTCAGAGAGGCGGGGCTCTAACACGTCAGAGAGGCGGTGCACTAACACGTCAGAGAGGCGGGGCACTAACACGTCAGAGAGGCACTAACACGTCAGAGAGGCGGGGCACTAACACGTCAGAGAGGCGGGGCACTAACACGTCAGAGAGGCACTAACACGTCAGAGAGGCACTAACACGTCAGAGAGGCACTAACACGTCAGAGAGGCACTAACACGTCAGAGAGGCGGGGCACTAACACGTCAGAGAGGCTCTAACACGTCAGAGAGGCGGTGCACTAACACGTCAGAGAGGCGGTGCACTAACACGTCAGAGAGGCGGGGCTCTAACACGTCAGAGAGGCGGTGCACTAACACGTCAGAGAGGCGGGGCACTAACACGTCAGAGAGGCGGGGCACTAACACGTCAGAGAGGCACTAACACGTCAGAGAGGCGGGGCACTAACACGTCAGAGAGGCGGTGCACTAACACGTCAGAGAGGCGGGGCACTAACACGTCAGAGAGGCGGGGCACAACACGTCAGAGAAGCGGGGCTCTAACACGTCAGAGAGGCGGGGCTCTAACACGTCAGAGAGGCGGGCACTAACACGTCAGAGAGGCGGGGCACTAACACGTCAGAGAGGCGGGGCACTAACACGTCAGAGAGGCACTAACACGTCAGAGAGGCACTAACACGTCAGAGAGGCTGTGCACTAACACGTCAGAGAGGCACTAACACGTCAGAGAGGCTCTAACACGTCAGAGAGGCGGTGCACTAACACGTCAGAGAGGCGGGGCACTAACACGTCAGAGAGGCGGGGCTCTAACACGTCAGAGAGGCGGTGCACTAACACGTCAGAGAGGCGGGGCACCAACACGTCAGAGAGGCGGGGCACTAACACGTCAGAGAGGCGGGGCACTAACACGTCAGAGAGGCGGGGCACTAACACGTCAGAGAGGCACTAACACGTCAGAGAGGCGGGGCTCTAACACGTCAGAGAGGCATGAAGCTATTCAATAATAACCAGTTGTAAATCTTTATTGATAGGTCACAGAAAAAAGACTTGAACTCATTAATGAAAGAGAAAGGAGGGATGCCTCCTCTCCATTCTCTACAGTGTAAATGTTATTACCAAATCAGAAATGGAAGAATCCAAATGATCAATATAAAATCAAATGCGATATATTTTGAATATCTGTTTATTAAAGTAACAGTTTCTAGTTTAGAAAAATAAATGTTCCAAAGATTCATCAGATAAATGACCCAAAGAACACGGATCCACTTCACATTCAAATCTTTAATCTAAAAATGAGTCTCTTTTGCTTTAGGGGAAATAGTGTATAAATAAGGAAGAGCTTTTTCCATTAGAGATGGAGCCAAAGCCAAAACAGCAGTTTACTGCAATCTAATAAATCCTTAACAACAAAATACCCTTTTCATGCCAATCACTACTGGTTCTGACATGTGATGTGTTTGAGTGACAGGAAGCCGTGCAGGCTGTCACATGACCTGGGGGCGGGTCATAACGCTGCGACGCTGCGCGACTGCTCGCTGCAGGAGCTGCAGGCGGAGCAGCTGATGGTGCTGCTGCTGCAGAACGACCCCGCCCTGCTGCCAGAGGTTATTATTATTATTATAATATATTATTATTATTATTTTATATATTATTATGTTTTATGTTATAAACTCAGGTGTGTGTTACTTCCTGTCTCAGGTGTGTGTTACTTCCTGTCTCAGGTGTGTGTTACTTCCTGTCTCAGGTGTGTGTTACTTCCTGTCTCAGGTGTGTGTTACTTCCTGTCTCAGGTGTGTGTTACTTCCTGTCTCAGGTGTGTGTTACTTCCTATCTCAGGTGTGTGTTACTTCCTGTCTCAGGTGTGTGTTACTTCCTGTGTGTTACTTCCTATCTCAGGTGTGTGTTACTTCCTGTCTTGGGTGTTTTACTTCCTGTCTCAGGTGTGTGTTACTTCCTATCTCAGGTGTGTGTTACTTCCTGTCTTGGGTGTTTTACTTCCTGTCTCAGGTGTGTGTTACTTCCTGTCTCAGGTGTGTGTTACTTCCTATCTCAGGTGTGTGTTACTTCCTATCTCAGGTGTGTGTTACTTCATATCTCAGGTGTGTGTTACTTCCTGTCTCAGGTGTGTGTTACTTCCTATCTCAGGTGTGTGTTACTTCCTGTCTTGGGTGTGTTACTTCCTGTCTCAGGTGTGTGTTACTTCTTATCTCAGGTGTGTGTTACTTCCTCTCTCAGGTGTGTTACTTCCTGTCTCAGGTGTGTGTGTGTGTTACTCCCTGTCTCAGGTGTGTGTTACTTCCTGTCTCAGATGTGTGTTACTTCCTATGGTGTGTGTTACTTCCTGTCTCAGGTGTGTGTTACTTCCTGTCTCAGGTGTGTGTTACTTCCTATGGTGTGTGTTACTTCCTGTCTCAGGTGTGTTACTTCCTGTCTCAGGTGTGTGTGCACTATAATAAAGGCGGCTGCAGTTTCCAGGAGAGCTGCACGAAGCTGCACCTGTGCCAGCACTTCCTGCGGGGGGGCTGCAGGTATGGGGCGGAGTGCACCTGGCGGCACAGCATCGACCCGGCAGGACGCCGCCTGCTGGAAGAGCGAGGACTCAGTGAGGAGAGCATCCAGCAGCTGATCCAGACCTACAGGAACACACACCTGCTGACCGCTGCAGGTACACACACCTGAACACACACCTGAACACACACCTGAACACACACCTACACACACCATCCAGCAGCTGATCCAGACCTACAGGAACACACACCTGCTGACCGCTGCAGGTACACACACCTGAACACACACCTGAACACACACCTACACACACCATCCAGCAGCTGATCCAGACCTACAGGAACACACACCTGCTGACCGCTGCAGGTACACACACCTGAACACACCTATAGCGCCTATTAACACCTGTAAACACCTATAAACACCTGAACACACACCTCTCAGGTACTCAGTTGAGTGTTCTATTGACTTCCTGTTTGTGTCGTCAGAGAAACTTCCAGACGTTTGTTTTGGAGGAGAGACGGGCGAGAGGACGGAGATCTGTCTGCACTTCATCAGGAACAGGTGCAGGTTCCAGAGTGAGTTCACCTTCATCTTCATCATCACCTTCATCACCTTCACCTTCGTCATCTTTACCTTCACCTTCATCACCTTCACCTTCCTCGTTACCTGATAAAGGTAGAGAAGGTGAAGATGATGAAGGTGATGAAGATCAGCTGTGTGTATCCCTCTCTGTGCAGATGGGTGTCGGCGGGTCCACTTCCTGCTGCCCTACAGGTGGCAGGTGTCTGATGGACGCACCTGGACGGACCTGCAGGACATGGAGGACGTCGAGAGGGACTACTGCGACCCGGCTAACGCTCAGAGGTCAGGGGTCAGGGCTCAGAGGTCAGAGGTCACGGCTGTGATGGATCAGTGTCCCCCCTAACCCGCTCTCTGTCTCCAGCCTCAGCTGCCCCCACGTTGACTTCCTGCTGATGATCCGCGGCTCTCAGTCCGTCCGCCGGCTCTCCACGGTCTCCTCCGTCACCAAGCCTCTGCACTACACCCTGACCACCGATTGGCTGTGGTTCTACAAGGGAGAGCGGGGGGGCTGGGTGGAGTACGGACAGCCGGTGAGTCCCGTTAACCGTCAGTACTTATACTCAAGGGTGTAGTGTTAGTACGTACTTATACTCAAGGGTGTAGTGTTAGTATGTACTTATACTCAAGGGTGTAGTGTTAGTATGTACTTATACTCAAGGGTGTAGTGTTAGTAATTTATTTTTTATTTTTGTATACCTTGAATGGTTTTGTGTGCTGTGAAACTAGGAGAAAGTGAAACCCTAAATGCACCTGAACCAAATCTGAAATCATGAAATGAATGCGCACTAGGACGATACCGTTGTGTGTGTGTCCACCCCCCCCCCCCCCCCCCCAGGATGAAAAGCAGCGCACCACCTCGGAGACCTCGAGGACCCTGGAGGAGAAGTTCCTGTTGGACAGTTCAGCGGAGGTCCAGGTGGTGAAGGGAAACAGAGAGTACGTCCTCAGCTTCAGAGGTACCACTTCCTGTTTACTCAGAGGGGGGTCAGGGTCCACAGGTCGCATCAACAGTCAGGTGCTAAGACCAGCCAGAGTCTAGAGAGGAAAGTCCCAAGACCTTTGAACCCAGATCAAGATCTCAGACTCGAGCGAAGACGGGTGAGTCCATCGTCCAGTTCAAAGACCTGAAAAGTCTTACGACAAGTAACTACAAGACCCCTCCTAAGTCCCTAGACAAGTCCCATATCAAGACCAACAACAACCAAACCAAATACTGAGTAAAGACAACAAGTCAGGAAAGGAAACCCTCACAGTAAAACAGAAAGGTCCCATAGTCCAGTCCCAGGTCAAGTCCTCGAGAGTCAAAACAAGTCCTAGATCAAGTCTTAGTTCTGAGGGACTCCAGACCTGAGTTTAGATGGGTCGATCCCTAATCTAGTCCTAAATCCTGAAAGGTAAAATCCAAGACACTTCCTAAAGAGGTCCCAAGTCAAAATCAAATACAGGAAGGTCCCAAAATCTAGTCCCATGTCAAGACAAATAACAACCAAACCAAGACCCGAGTAAAGACAAAAGTCCCAGGTCAGGAAAGGAAACCCGCAAGGTGAAACAGAAAGGTCCCATAGTCCAGTCCCAGGTCAAGTCCTCGAGTTTCAAAACAAGTCCTGGATCAGGTCTGAGTTCTGAGGGAGTCGAGACCCTCTAGTTCTAAGACCCGAGTAAAGACTATAAAGTCCCGGGTCACCACTAAAATGAAGTTCCAAGTCCAGATAGGCCGTCCACAAGTTAGGTCAGAAATTCAAGACAATCTGAAATGTCCAGGTCGAAGGATTCCTGCTTCAGGTCCAGTTCAGAGTGAAACCAGAGAATTCTTCTTCCTGTTTCTTCTCTGTTTTATAGACATGTACCAGAGGAACCTGAAGCAGAACACCAAGAGGAGGGTCCGGCGCCGGCCTCGCCTCGCCACCCAGGCCCCGCTGCAGGAGGTCAGGGGGGACCGGACCTGGACCAGTTCTTAGTCCCATCACATTATATACCTGACAGTATATACAGCCAGTATATACCTGCCGGATAGGCAGGTACTTGCTTTCAAGCAGAACAGGGCAGACTAACTTAGAGGAGTGTTCACGTGTTCGGCGTAATGACGTACAACGTCCTCCACAACTTCTCTAGTCCTATTCAGCCACTTGGTAACAACCATCGTTTTTCAGACACGTCAACTCTTCATAGATCCCCAGTGGGGTCACTGCTGATGGATTTAATGTCCTAGAACAAAACGTGATCCGTCTCTTCAATTTGTCACAGACCTTATTTCAGCTAGTTTCCACAACCCTATGGAGAAATCCCATTGGCTCTGAGCCGAGGGAACAGGAAGTGGTGAAATGCTGACTCACTTCCTGGTTTTAGGACTCGTCACCTCACCACTCTATATCCCCGCCTCCTCAACGCGCCGCTGGTGGACGAGGCGTCGTGCTGCAGGAAACCAACACCTTTCAGAGGGTCCTGGTCCCTTGGAGCCACCAACGCCAACACCAACAAATATAGTCCTTTAATTCATTAAATCAATAAAAAAATTGTGCAAAAAAACACATTATGGGAATAAATAGGGACATTTCCAAAAGGTAACTAACGTTTTTATAAAATCTAGATTCCTCTCACCTCGCTGCAGGTGTTTCATTAATGACGCTCGTCTGTTACATATTTATCTTTTGATGGAAAACGTATTTATATATTCATCTCCTTGTTATATATCTGCAGCAGTTATACTTTAATAGCAATAAGACTTTTACAGTTCCAGTATATTCTTTAAAAAACATAAAATAAACTTCAGTTTGGATCAAAAATCAAATGTGTGTGTTGTTTCTGAGCCGAGGGTCAGCGCCTTGCCCTCTTACAGTCATATATCATATATATAACTATATGTTTTATTATCACTTTCCACCGTACCAACCATATTTACAAAATAAAAGTATTAATACTGACACTGAATAATAACAGAGATATATAACTCCATGATGCTGAGGCTTTATATTCACAGCAGGGGGCGCTAGAGAGGCAGCAGGGGTCCTCCGGGACACTGTACCTTTAACACGTGGAGTCACTGTTCTTTTTTAAAACTTATTAGAGTTATTATTACTATTATTATTATTATTATTGTATTGGTTTTTATTATCATAATATTATTTATAATAAGTTTTCATTTTTCAATTATAATTTTGAATTATTATTATTCTAATTATCATGTGTTGTTTTTAATGACTAGTTAATTGTAATGAGTCCATCCATCAGTTCCCTCCCTCAGACCATCAGACTGTGAAACAGCTGCACTCTGAAAGAACATCCAGAACATTCCTCTGTGTGCATCTCACATCAATATCACAGTTACTGTGTCGACTATTCTGCACAGTTTCTATTCTGTTTCTATTATATTGACCTTATCTGTGTTCTTGTGTTCTGTTGGAGGAGCCTAGATCCTCGGTGAGATCTCTCCACTGTAGCTGCTGTATGCTCACATGACAATAACAGCCTTGAACCTGAGGGTCTACACGGTGACAGTGAACCGGATCAGCTGATCGATCAGGACCTGTGGAGGAGCTGCAGATCAGTGAGGGAGGGGGGGGCCTGCAGATGATTCACTCCCCCCCTCACCTCCCCCCCCCCCCCCTCCCGCTGCAGAGAGGCGTGACGCGCCGGAACGCGCTCCGCTCCTCAGGATGGCAGCAGGTAGGTCCGCAGCACCGGGACCACCGGGTCATTAGCAGCGTGTTTTAATGTGTGTGTGTCCGGTGTGTGTGTGTCCGGTGTGTGTGTGTGTGTGTGTGTGTGTGTCCGGTGTGTGTGTGTGTGTTTGTGTTTGTGTGTGTCTGCAGAGGAGGGAGGCTCCGCATCATTCGGGTCCTCGTCCGGTTTTTATTCTAAGGATTTTTTTATTCCCCTCTCTGATCATCGGGTTCTGATCGGTACCGGATGGTCTCTAAAGGCCTGGATGTTCTGATCGGTACCGGGGTCTAAGGCCCGAATGTTCTGCACGGTGATGGCGCGAAGAGAGGCGTGAAGCCTGGTGTGTGTGAGGGGGGGCCGGGGGGGGGGAGTGTGTCCGATAATGGGCTCAGCGTGTGGAGGTGTGAGCAGGGCCGAGCGGAACCGGGCCCAGTCTTTACCTGATGGAACAGTGAGGGTCTGGATGAAAGATATTGAACCCCCGCAGTGATTAAAGGGGAACCGATCCGGTGTCACGGGGCTGTAGAGGGGCTCTGAAGCCACGTGACCCCCTCTCACGGTCTCACAGCTGCAGATGGTCTTCCTCCTCCATATCTCTGTCTTTCATTTTGTAATTTCCTTTTTTCGTGTCTTAATTTCTAATGTATGTATGGAGGACTCTTAAAGGGACAGTGCGCTGGTTCCCTTCCTGTTGTAATGTATATAATAATGTATGTATGGAGGACTCTTAAAGGGACAGTGCGCTGGTTCCCTTCCTGTTGTAATGTATATAATAATGTATGTATGGGGGACTCTTAAAGGGACAGTGCGCTGGTTCCCTTCCTGTTGCTCACTGTGCAGCGTTTTATTTTGAAGTTCTTCCTGTTTTATATCAACATTTTGTATTTTTGTATTTTAATTGAATTATTATTGTTATTATTATTTGTTGTGTTTCTTGACGTGTATTTCCCCTTGCAGTGGCTTCAGACCCCGATGGCCCCTGAGACCCCCCCGGGCTCCAGCATGGGGTCCAGAACCAGAACCTGCTCCGCGGGCCTGATGCTGCTGGTGGCCGGCACGCTGGTTTCCATGGTGACACCCAGCTCACCTGCCGCAGGTAATGTGTCAGGGGCAGTGCCTGAATTGGAATAAAAAAGGTGCCAGTACTTTAAATCAGCAACTGTTTCAAGTCCATTTATTTATACAGCCCAAAAACAAGTATTTGGCTCAAAGTCAGAGTATATCCTATAATGCTGCTGGGTTTGTCTCTTTACTGTATATTTTAGAAAGGCTCACTGTACTTAAACAAACTCAGGGTGCATCTGAGATTAGAGGGGCGCAGTGGTAAAGTGCTATTTTTATAAGTGGCGAGTGGACCTGACACCCTCTAGGGGGAAGATTTTTTTTTAAATATTGAAGTTAAAAGCATCAATCTGGTGCACTTTGAGAGCAACATGAAGAGATCTATGGAAACCTCTCAACATCCATATGAAACAGAACTGGAAACAGATTTACTTTTTCTTTATGGATATAAAAGAAAGTAACGCCTGACTCCTACTGGCGGCTGGTTAAAGGACTCCTCGTCCCTGAGTACGCTCACCATCTTGCAGCAGGGAAGGAGAGAGGGAATCCTTGTCCGGCGACAACCGCTGTCTTTTCGCACTATTATTAAGCCACGCTAACATTTTTGAAATGCTAACGTTATGTGATGTCTTTTCTGCTCTAGTCTATCGCGGCGCTGGGCATATTTGTTGTAATGCGTCATGACGTGGCGCCGGCGGCCGGCGGCTGAGTACCGGCATTTTACTGAGTACGGTACTCAGTAAGAAGTTCCGGTACCACATGGGTAAAAATCAGAAGTGCCGGTACTGCGTACCGGTGAGTACCGGCCCAATTCAAGCACTGGTCAGGGGGGGCTCTTAAAAGTACGCTGGTGTTACTTCAAACTGGATCAGAGGTCTCAGGTCTCATTTCGGATCGGG
>JASDAP010000144.1:218810-231310 GCA_031216635.1 Dissostichus eleginoides | reverse complement strand
GCATCTCGCTCATTGCTAGAGATGCCCCCACCTCACCAGATCAGAGCGATTATTTGGCAAAGCCGAATTAGTAGCTTGGTCTGCGGTGTGGCCGCTGCCGTTGCCTGCCGTGTGATGTCCCGGGGGGGGAGGGGGGTCACGCCGAATGGTACTTTCCAAAAGGACCGTGTTGATCTCCTGGGAGCCCCCGTGTTTACGGAAGGGCTCTTTGGATCGATCTCCTTGGTCACGTGGGTGAGGAGTAGTCGCAGCGTGGCTGCTTCTTGCTCATCCCCAGAGGAAAGAACACTGTCCCACACTCCACGCCCCCGCTGTAAACTCCAGTATAGGAGCCAGCAGGTGGGCGCGCGCACGTGAGTGGAATAAACCGAAGTGCTGTCAAAGCACTGTGCGGGTTCAAGAGAGAGTGATGTGTGTGTGAGAAATGCATTCAGTGAAAACGATTGCATTTATCGAGTAAGAGTCATCTCTCTCCACATTTCCACTTTTCACCATAATGTCCGTTTCAAAGCGACGGCATTAGGACAGAGCCGCGGCCCCACGGGAGCGTGCCGCGATGCGTTCAAGGACCTCAGTAGAAAATCGGCCCTTTTCTGTGTCAGCCCCCATGCCAAAACTCCCTTTTATGGAAGGTTTGGCAGCGGAGTAGGCCACCAGAGAGTGCTACAGCTTCTTAGCTGTGGCTCCACAGCTGCTGGCATGTCCCCTGAACACAGTTTTGTGGGGAATGGAAGCCCAGCTGTGTACTGACAGAGTAGAGGGGCAGGACACTGAGACTGGGTTACTCACTCCAGCTTTGCAGCGTCCCTCCTCCATTCAGGGGCAATAGAGAGGCAAATCTATCATCCTGGGAGGAGATAGGTTTCCTTTCAACAGAAGGTCGAAAAGAGGCCCTGTTGCAAGAACGGTGGGTTACGTATAGTAACCCTAGTTCTAGAGTGATGTGTGTGTGAAAAATGCATTTAGTAGAAACGATTGCATTTATCCCAGAGTAAGAGTCATCTCTCTCCACATTCCACATTTCCCCATAATGTCCGTTTCAAAGAGACGGCATTATGCGAGACGCGTGCCCCCCCCCCCCCGAGAGCGGGCCGCGGATGATGGTGGGCCAGCCCTGGGCGATTCCTCAGGTCTGGGTGGCACTGTCTCAGGAAGCAGGTGCAATAGGGGCGTTACCCACTCTGGGCCAACCTCTCCAGGCTTGGCTCCTGAGAGGGACAGGCTGAGACAGGTGGGACTGTCTGACAACGTTATTCAGACTATCCAGTAGCAAGAGCAGAATCCACCACAGCCTGTTAAAGGCCAAAGTAGGCGGGATTCCGGCGATGGTGTGAAGGAAGGAGTCTAGAGCCTCTGTCATGCACGTTGAGCTCTATTCTTGCCTACTTACAGATACTGGTGGACAGGGGGCTGGCTCATTCCACAATTAAGGTGTAAGCAGCAGCCATTTCGTCCTGCCATGAGGGATTTGGAGGCAGGTCAGCCTTCAGTCAGCCGCTTATGGCGCGGTTTTTGCAGGGGGTCAGGAGGCAGCGCCCAGTAGTGCACGCCTCCGCCCCACAGTGGGACCTGCCGTTGGTGCTCGAGGCTCTGGTCACAAAACCATTTGAGCCTCTGGAGCTCTCCTCCCTGAAAGCACTGTCATGGAAGACAGCATTGCTACTTGCCTTGACTTCGGCCAAAAGAGTGTCCGAGCTGACCGCTCTGTCGGTGCACCCAAGCTGTCTTTTGATCCGGGGTGACCGTAGCGGGGCGACACTCAGACCGAACCCCTCCTTGAGCCTAAGGAGTTCGTTCAGGTCAAGGGCTATTCAGTTAGGTGGCTTTAATCTTCCACCCCATATTGGGGCCAGGGAGGCTAAATTGCACCTCCTCTGCCCAGTGCGTGCGCTAGCATGTTATGCAGAGCGCACGGCTGCCATTAGACGCACTGAACAGCTGTTTGTGTGCTTTGGGGATGGTGTGGCTAGAAAAGCTCTCTCCAAGAAGCGCCTAACAGGATGGCTATGCGAGTGCATTATACATGCCTATGGACGGGCAGGGAGAGCCCTCCCCACTGGGGTCCGTGCACATTCTACACGGGCTGTGGCTGTGTCAACAGCCTTATTCAGCGGAGTGAGTGTAGAAGATATATGCACGGCGGCGTCTTGGTCTACGCCAGGCCCCTTCATAACATTTTATCTCCTGGAAATGTCTGGCTCCTTCACGTCGTCTGTGCTTGCCGGGGCAACGCATGACTGGTGAGAGGGGGGGTGGCTGTGGGTCAGTAGGTATCTGACCCCCCCCTGGACATAATGCGCTTGTGTTTTTTCCCGTGCTCCTTAGGGCCCCATACAGGGCTGGAGCCTTCCTCACTATTGTCCATGCCCACTCTACACGGAGCGTGTGTGAGTGTGGGGGGATGTGGTGCACTTAACTCAGTAGGTGAAAGCACGCACAGCATGATAGAGAGTAGTACCCATAGAGTCCAGTAGAGGGCTCCGCCTGTGCTTATATAACTAGGGTTACAATACGTAACCCCCCGTTTCATCCCACAGGCCATAAGACTGTTAAACACCTGGACTCTGTGAAGAACATCCATAAACATTCATCCGTTTGTATCTTGCAATCTACTTATTTATATAAATAGTTATCACTGCAATAAACCGTATTTAATTTTGTCTTAATGTAAATTATTTCATTTTCTGTTCTTGTAAAAATCATATTCTATTCACATGTATATAGACTTCTTGCTCTATTTTTTATTTTATTATATAATTGAATTTATGGAGGAGCTCAGGTCAGAAGAATTTCATTGCCATTTCTCTAGATATCTGCATGTGACAATAAAACCTTTGAATCTTTGCTTCCTGGGGTCCTCACTAACAGCTGTTCCCCCCCCAGCTTCAGGCCCCCAGCGTGAAAGGCTTTGACTTTGCGAAGCTGCATCTGGGTCAGCACAGTAAGGATGACATCATGGTAATCCAGGAGCCCGGCCCGCCCCCCCCCACCAAAGAGGCCACGCCCTCTGACGGAGGCGACGTCAACACCCCCAAATCTAAAGGGTCGTCCACCAAGGTGCCGCGGTCCAGCCGCCGCCGGGGCCGGTACGTTACCTTCAGGTTCTGCAGAACAGAGTCATAGACTGCTCGAAAACTCTCCCTGGTCCCCGGCCTGAGCTTCAATCTCAGGATCCATGTATTTCTGATCCTCTCCAGAATGGAAGTAGTCATCACATACAGAGCATCAACTAGTTCCTGAACAGTGTCCTTCACATGCTGATATCCAAGAGAGGGAGTTACACAGTCACAAGATGGAGGAATAGAAAGCAGTATTCAATGTTTACTTCAGATTAGCTCCACGTCAGAAATGATCATGCTTGTCATATGTCTCTCTCCATAGAGGCTGAATCATCATGTTAATCACATAGCTATCATATGCCTCAAACAGTCCTGATGCTCTTCTAGGTAATCAGACATCCTGTCATGTTCACAGCTACAGTTGGGATACCTTTGTTAGCATGTTACTCTCACATTGGAAGAGGACATTCAGTATCTTCCCAACATAAAGCATGGCGTTAACTGGTGTCCCTCGTTAGGCTCAGCCCGTCAGACGGAGACTCGTTAGGCAGCGACCAATCGAGCGGCAGGGAATCAGCGGAGGAGAGCACGCGGGCCGTGGCCACGCCCAGCGAGGGGAAGCACAGGAAGACGCCCAAAAATGGTCAGAGACACAAGATAGGTACGTCTGTGTTTAATTATAACAATTAGATTTGGGAGATTTTTCACAGATTTATTGGATATTACATATTATTTAAAATATTATTTACACATCTTTTTGTAAAAAAAAAAAGGGGCATTTAAATATTTTTTCACATTTTGCATCTTTTTTTTTACACATTGCACTTATCAGAGTAATAGTTTGTGTATCCCCCTCGGAGCGTCAGTAACTCGTATATTTGTATGAATTGTTTGTTTATTCCCCTGACTCTAAAGTGTCTTTGTCCCCCAGGCAGCGCTCCAGACGAGCTGCTGTCCTCGTCCTCCATCTTCGATCACGTGGACCGTCTGTCTCGCGGCTCATCTGACGGGACGAGGCGTCAGAACAACAACAAGGTGCAGCTGATCGCCATGCAGCCGCGCCCCCCCCAGCCTCACCTGAGCCCCTCCCTCACCGAGAGGGTCAGCCAAGAGGTGAGAGAAACCAGCCCCCCCCCCCCCCCCATCATATGAATCTGTTCTAACACCTTGTTGTCCTTTAGGTGGCACTGCGACACAAGTCAGAAATCGAGCACCACCGCAACAAGCTGCGTCAGCGCGCCAAGAGGCGGGGCCAGTGCGATTTCCCGTCCATGGACGACATCATGGACGCCTTCGGGGAGGGTCCCGTTCAGAGCGCGGTGGCACAGCGGCTCTATAGCTCTGCCCACGACCACATGGACTGCATCCTGCAGGCCGACACCCCCCACACGCCCCCCGACTCCCGCCGGAGGTCAGGGTCGCACAAACCCCTCATCATATTAACGATGTTTTCCACATATGTTTTTAGATAATTTTTCTTCTCGCTCCTGATGAGTTTTCTGTCTCCAGGGGGAGGCGCTCTCCTCGGGGTCGGAGGTCTCAGCCCGGACCAGGAAGTCTTCCTGATACCGACAGAGACCGGCTGCTCACCGACCACAGCGCCACCTACAGGAAGTACCCGGGCCTCAACAACGTGGCCTACATGGTGAGTCAAAGGGTCCTCAGTATATCACATGTTTCCCGATGTTTCCCTGAACACTTGTCAGTAATGGTTGTACCTGATGTCACCCTGAGTCTCCCTTCCCTCCCACAGTCGGACCCGGACCTCCCCCCGGACCACGGCCGCCCCTCCCCACTGACGAGGTGTTTGACTCGGCGCCCCCCCCCGCCCTACCTGCCCCCCCAGCCCTCCATCGAGGAGGCCCGGCAGCAGATGCTCTGCCTGCTGGACGACGCCTTCGCTCTGGTGTCTCCGTCCTCGGGGGGCAGCGGGGGGGTAAGCGGACCCTCCCCCCGACCCCCCTACTCCGCTGCCTCCCCACACAGCCCCTTCTCCGCGGTGAGTCTTATGATAATAATACATGTGTATTGTTGTAAGTGTGGTAGATAACTGTAGTATAGATAGTAGTATAAGTGGTAGTATAAGTAGTAGTATAAGTATAAGTAGAGCAGTGATGGATGGACTCACTAGGACCAGCAGTCAGTGGTACTGATGGGGTAATATACTGATCATATTAGCATGTTGGTGTCATGGTCTCTGTTTGTTTAGTTTTCACGTGAATCTTGTGGTTCTCTCCTCAGAGGTACGCTGAGCTCGGCATGTCCCACGTCGATGCAGAACCTGCTGCAGAGGTCAGTCTCAACAACACCAGGTCCAGGTCTGCAGGCCGGGCCAGAACCAGAACTCATCCTGTGTTTTATCCAGGCAGGGCCTCAGCTCCGGAGGGTTTGTTTCCACCGGAGAGCAGGACTCTGTTTACTCCAGCAGGGGGCAGTACGAGGATCCCCCCTCCTCGTCCAGACCGCGACCTGTAGGGGGAAGCACAGGTAATCCGGACTCTTAAACTTCACGTCTCTCCTGCAGGTGGACCACTAGATGTGCTCAATCTGTACCATGTGTTGTCCTGCAGGTGCGCAGCTGCACCACCTGACCCAGGTGGGTTTGTCCAGTCAGATCGGAGTGTACCCCGGGGTCGGTCGCAGCATGTCCGGACCCACCGGGTCCAGCTGGAACCAGCAGCACTCGGACCAGGACCTCAGCCGGTCCGGAGCCAGCAGAGAGAGCGTGAGTAGAAACCTCCCAGGAGATCTACCTCATGTCCCTGGTGACCCCCGATCCTTGTTGATCATAACGAATGACCCCTTTAATCTGGATTTATTTTCTGGTCTCTCCCTACAGGTTTTGTCGTTTCCTGAGTTTTCCTCCTCCTCAGTTTTCCAGATGCCCAGCTCCTCGTTGCGGGACCCGTCGGCGCCGCCTCTCCTCCTGACCTCCCCGACCCCGGAGTACCCGCCGGAGGACGCCTCGCCCTCCGCCCACACCTCCGCCTCCCTCATTAAGGCCATCAGGGAGGAGCTGCGCCGCCTGCCCAGAAACAGGTGGCCGTCACCAGCTACCTTAGACTGGTGGATCAGGACTCAACTGGTTTCATCCATTATAGTTTTTCACAGCCTAACTCTGGATTACAACCATGAACCTAACTGATCCGCCCTGTCTAGAACTAATCTACGTCTGTGCCGCTAAGCCCAAAATGACTCTGGATCTCGATCCAGGACAGTATCTGAAAGACCTCCGGTGTTGAACAGGGTCTGTCGGTCCATCTCCTTCAGCTCAGTGTTTCATCAGAGTTCACGTTTCCATTGAAGTGCTTCCTGGAGTGGATTCACAGATCATCCTCGCTGGTTTTCAGGAGCAGATCATTGAACACCTGAAGCTGCAGTTCATTCCCAAAGGTCTGGAGCTCTGAACCTCTGGAACCTCTCCTGGAAGTTCTTCAGGACCTTATGTTGTGAATTGTCCCCTGAACTGTTCCTGAGGCAACCCATTCCTTAACATCCAGAGTGGATCTGACCTCATGATGATCTGGAGTGCACAGTCCTTACAGAGTCCACCAACTTTCTGCTTGTCCCTCTTGAAGTTCCTCATTCGGATGGTTCCACCTCAGGTTCTTCATCAGACGACCCCTCCTAAAGTTCTTAATCGGATAGTCCCTCCTGAAGTTCTTCATTGGACGATCCTTCCTGAAATTCTGGGGTGAATCGACCTACCTGAGGTTCTGCAGTAGATCTTCCCTCCTGAGGTTCTGCAGTAGATCTTCCCTCCTGAGGTTCTGCAGTAGATCTTCCCTCCTGTGGTCCTGCAGTAGATCTTCCCTCCTGAGGTTCTGCAGTAGATCTTTTCTCCTGAGGTTCTGCAGTAGACGTTCCCTCCTGAGGTTCTGCAGTAGATCTTTTCTCCTGAGGTTCTGCGGTAGATCTTCCCTCCTGAGGTTCTGCAGTAGACGTTCCCTCCTGAGGTTCTGCAGTAGACGTTCTCTCTGTGGTGCTAGCCGTCTGCCTCATCCTCATCGACCACGATTGCCTTCCACTCCCATCACTCATCATGAGGTCTCAGTATATAAATATCTATAAGAGTATCTGTAAAGAAATAGAAATGAGCACAACATTAATGTAAGAGTTATCTGAGTATTGAGATTACTTCTTTTTTATTGCTTATATATGAAAGTATACTTTAAATATCTTATTTTGATGAAAAAAAGACCAACTACTGTTCTACGGTCGTGTTCCTTATGTGTTTGAGCTCGCTGTAGATGTTGATTAGCGTAGCTGCTAGCTCGTGTCGTTCATGTATCGGTGGCAAACCAAAAAAGATATCAAGTTCCTTCATCGCTGATCTGTTGCATCCATCAGTGTGGGAAGGACACTTATAAGAAGATGGGGAATGTTCTGTAGGGGGCGGAGCCCGGAGACCAGTCCTTCATCGCTGATCTGTGCATCCATCAGTGTGGGAAGGACACTTATAAGAAGATGGGGAATGTTTCTGTAGGGGGCGGAGCCCGGAGACCAGTCCTTCATCGCTGATCTGTTGCATCCATCAGTGTGGGAAGGACACTTATAAGAAGATGGGAATGTTTCTGTAGGGGCAGAGCCGGAGACCAGTCCTTCATCGCAACCAGAAACTAAAGCTAAACAACCGCTAACCCAATAACCTCAACTTCAATTCTGGATTCTGGAAGAGTCTGAAACATGACGATAACAGATGTGTTTGGGAGACAGGGAAGTCCCTCTTTGATCCTAGTTACGCTGTTTGTGTTGAAACCTGCCAGAAGAGCTAGCTCATTCGCTGTTAGCTGGTAGCTTTTTAGCTGTTAGCTGCATATGTTAAACAGGCGTTGCATTGAGTTACATTCTGTTGCGTTCAAGTTCTTTCTGGTAAAAATTAGTCATAGGCCCTTTATTGAGCAAATCTGATAGATACTAGAGCGGGAAATATGGCTTTCCTAACAAATCCAGTATGCTAACGACAATAACGGACGGTTTGTTTAGGTTTTTAACCTGAAAACGTGACGATTGTACTGGTTTTGGTGCAGATTTCTAAATGACGTCACTAAACTCCACATACCGTATGTTCTCCACGATCTGTTGGAGATCAGGATTCAGATTTGGACAAAAGTCCAGGATAGGAATTCCAACAGGTCCAGCTCCTGGTGCTGGTTCAGATGAACGACCGGTCGTCAGATGAACGACCGGTCGTTCATCTGACGACCGGTCTTCAGATGAACGACCGGTCGTTCATCTGACGACCGGTCTCAGATGAACGACCGGTTCATCTGACCGGTCTTCAGATGAACGACCGGTCGTCAGATGAACGACCGGTCTTCAGATGAACGACCGGTCGTCAGATGAACGACCGGTCGTCAGATGAACGACCGGTCTTCAGATGAACGACCGGTCTTCAGATGAACGACCGGTCGTCAGATGAACGACTGTTCTCCGTCGCGTTGTGTAAACTCTGGTTTCTGTCCGTCTCTTCTTCGGCATGTTCGACTCAGTTCGATGCTTCTCGTGATGTTCGTGTTAGCATGATGCTAAAGTGTTTAAAACTAAAGAGCAGAGAGGGTCGCTGTGCCATCGTTGATCCCAACAGATTAATATGACGTCTGTTTTTTGCTTTGCGTTGCTAAAGATATTTTTTAAGCTAACAGCAGATGGTTTCAGTAAATATAAATGAAAGTGGGTATGGTGTTGATAGAAAACATATATATATATATAAATCTTTAATGTGTGATTGCTCTGCTGACCACGACTGGTTCTGGTTCTGGTTCCTGTCCACTGAGGCCCGCCTGCAGAATCACATGGTGCTAACTCAACGCCCGCTAACACTGGGACATTAATGGGCGGGCGTTGAGCGTTACAACCTGCAGATCACACACTCCTGCTGAGTGTTTTCTACCCTCTGTTTTCTATCTGAGACGCTCAGAACACACACCTGGACGGCCCGCTAGACCACAGACCAGCGGTAACGAGGGGGTTCAGGTACCGGTCCACCATACAGGCTGCAGGGCCACAGACATATCGTTTGATTTACACTCTGAGGAGTTTATATATATATATAATAATCTCCATACATTACGTTAGGGCAGGGGGGTCAAAACTGAATTTTATAGCGGGCCACATTAGCATTATGGTGCACTCAAAGGGCCGGTGTTGTAACTTTAAGACTTCATGATATACATATAAAATTATAATATATAACATAATGTTTTATATTACATTATTGACTTTGCATTGGATCTTATCTGAAAGGGTAATAACTTCATAATTAATTACGTCTGAAAGCAGAAGTCTGGGCAAATCATTTCAAGTCTCTTCAGTGCGCATGTCACAAAATGAGATGCATTGGTGGGACATGTAGTTTATGGGAAACGTACTTCTGTAAAGTGGCATATATATATATATATAAACGTATTATATTCTTTCAGAGCTCTTGCAGGGCCACAGAAAGGGAAGTCCGGCCCGCGGCCCTGAGTTTGACCCCTGCGTTAGGGAATGTGAAACACAGGAAATTAAGTTTTGTGCTCAAAATAAAAAATGTATAAGCAATAAATGTTTTCAACTGCTGCAGTTTTAAACATTGCTCTGACGCAAACGTAATGAACGGATCATAGGAGTTATAAGACCTCAGGACTTCACTTTAACAGGTTCCTGATCGACCAATAGACAGTCACACCTGTGCACAGGCGTCCAAACGTGCCACTTCCTGTTTACTTGTTTATCTGTTGGCCACTTCCTGTTTACCTGTTGGTCGATACGCACCACTTCCTGTTCACCTGGCTCACCTGGGGTCTGTGGTTTGCTCTTGGCCGTCGTCAGACTCAAACATTCCTGTTCCTCCGGACTCCTGCAGCTCCTCTCAGATATGTGTGTTTATGGGATGTGTGTATTTAGTGAAGCTGCTGCATTAGGAGTTAACGTGGTGGGGGGGGGGGGCACTGCCAGCAGCTGTCACATGACTCTCAACATTAAACAGATGTGTTTAAAACACCTGCAGCCCTTCCTGTCTTCTGTCGTGTTTAGCTTAGCATCGCTGCTAACAGACCATAACATGGAAGTGGGACGTTTTTTATTTTGTTTGATTCATGTTTATTGACACACGTTTGGGGATGAAAACAAACTCCGGAACGTTAAACTTTAAAGCTCGTTTATTTAATGTCTAGCTCTATACCCCCCCCCCCCAACACTTTTAAAACCGCTTTACCTGGAGCTCACCTGCGCTTATGAAGGTAAATGTGGGAGAAAATGGGGGGTAGCCCCAGGTGAGACGCCTTACAGGCCTCTCATTATTAGGAGCTAGAAAGCCGGAGCCACAACTTCTTCCTTTGAGTGTCTTTCTTTAAACGTATTATTTTAAGTTATTTAGCTTCTCGTGCTTCAGTTTAAAGAAGCGGCATCAAAACATCAGATTTTAAATGTTTTTGACCCTTTTTTCTAATTATTATTAATTAGCCTTATTTAGCACATTTATGGTTCGATATCGTAACAATAACAACATTCCAGAGATTTATTGTTTTCTTTAATTCATGATTATTTTTCTCATTATCTCAAATAATGGTTTTTATCTTAAGAAAAACTCAAAAATGTTGGGTGGTAAAAAAAGGGTAAAAACATAAGGGGTTAATGTTAGAGTTAACACCAACATGAAGACATATTCAATGAGAGAGCAGCAGCGCCACGTGTGGCTGAACTCACACACTGACCCTAAAGATGAGTCCTCACGGAACACGAACTGTTTTATTAATGAATCTACTTTAGCAACGACAACAAATCTGTAATAATCTTTGAATTCATGATTTATTTGTCTTGTTCTCACATGGTCATAAAACATGTTTATAACTCTTTAGGGTTTTTAGGGAAACTGTAAAACATTAGAAATTAAATTAAGAAATCTTAATATTTGTATTTAAAGTTATTTAGCTTTTCGTGCTTCAGTTTAAAGAAGCTGCAGATTTTAAATCTAATGATTATTAATTAACCTATTTTAGCACATTTCACATCACAATCTATTTCATCTTTTCATTCATGATTTATTTTCTTATTGTCTAAAGAAACAATGATCCTTTGGGGGGGGGCAGGGGGGGGCATCTTGTTATCACAGAATAAATAAATGCTTTTAACCTTCAAGGTTTTAAGAGACAGGTAAAACATTAAAAGGTAAATTAAGAAACTTTAATAGCTGATGCTCCAATCAGTCATCGTGACGTCACCAACTTGAAGGTGAGTCTCCCCTCAGTGACGTGGAGCTTCCGGGTTACCTGGCAGGTAAACAGAGCAGGTAAACAGCAGAAGAACAGGAGGCTCTGAGGACAGACCCGCCGGGACAGATTCAGTGTGAGTCCAACATTTACCGAGAACACGTTCACCAGGAACTCATCTACGTCCGTGAAACAGCGGGAGCTTATCGATCCGGGATCGGAAGTGAGTGTTTATGATCAGTCTGTTTATCTACCTGATACCTCGCGGTAATACATCTCAGTTTATGACCGGAACTCAGCTTTAAAACTCAGGTTTTATCTCCGCCAAACTCTGTTCAGAATCTGATGATTTCAAGTTTCCTCCGGAAGTGGATTCCAACCTGAAACCCGGAACACAAACAACTGAATATAAAAGAGGATTAAAGTTCATCCAGCGTTTAGTTGTAGATGAATGAAATAAAGTGATTTAAACTGCTCTCATTGAAACAGACAGACTGATGACGCTTTCATTTCATACATAATAACATCAATCTCAATATTTAGTTCAGTTTGGTCAGTTTCTGCTTTTACAGCGTGTTGTTGTTGTTGTTGTTGTTGATGAGAAACATGTTCACTAAATCTATGGATTTATGAACTGAGTTTGGTTAAACCTGAGTCCCTCCTGTCTCCTGTGTGTCTCTGTGTGTCTCCTGTGTGTCCCTCCTGTCTCCTGTGTGTCTCTGTGTGTCTCTGTGTGTCTCCTGTGTGTCTCTGTGTGTCTCTGTGTGTCTCCTGTGTGTCTCTGTGTGTCTCTGTGTGTCTCCTGTGTGTCTCTGTGTGTCTCCTGTGTGTCCCTCCTGTCTCCTGTGTGTCTCTGTGTGTCTCTGTGTGTCTCCTGTGTGTCTCCTGTGTGTCCCTCCTGTCTCCTGTGTGTCTCTGTGTGTCTCCTGTGTGTCTCTGTGTGTCTCTGTGTGTCTCCTGTGTGTCTCTGTGTGTCTCCTGTGTGTCCCTCCTGTCTCCTGTGTGTCTCTGTGTGTCTCTGTGTGTCTCCTGTGTGTCTCTGTTCGTCTCTGTGTGTCTCCTGTGTGTCTCCTGTGTGTCCCTCCTGTCTCCTGTGTGTCTCTGTGTGTCTCCTGTGTGTCCCTCCTGTCTCCTGTGTGTCTCTGTGTGTCTCTGTGTGTCTCCTGTGTGCCTCCGGTGTGTCCCTGTGTGTCTCCTGTGTGTCTCTGTGTGTCTCCTGTGTGTCTCCTGTGTGTCTCCTGTGTGTCCC
>JASDAP010000144.1:193810-213810 GCA_031216635.1 Dissostichus eleginoides | reverse complement strand
CTCAGATAACGTGTTGTGTGTTGCAGCTTCGTGTTGAAGACGGAGTTCATCCCGGCTAAATACCGAGCCATCCTGCTGCCTCTGGCCACCGTGAGTCTGATTTACTCTGAATGACTACATTTCCCAGCATGCTCTCTGTCAGTCAGGATATCTCCCTTGATGCTCTGTTCTCAGGTGTTCTGTTCTCAGGTGTTCTGTTCTCAGGTGTTCTCAGGTGATCTCCCATGATGCTCTCTGTTCTCAGGTGTTCTGGATGATAGGGTCCATGCTCATCATCGTGTTGGGGATGCTCGTGGTTCCCTCGTTCGGCTGGAGGTGGATGATCCGTCTCTCTGTGACCCCGAGCATCCTCCTGCTCTTCCTCTTCAAGGTGAGACACACCTGTACCTGTCTGTCTGTATGTCTCACCTGTCTGTCTCTCTGTGACCCCGAGCATCATCCTGCTCTTCCTCTTCAAGGTGAGACACACCTGTACCTGTCTGTCTGTATGTCTCACCTGTGTCTCACCTGTCTCTCACCTGTCTCTTACCTGTCTCTCACCTGTCTCTCCCATGTCTCTCCCCTGTCTCTTACCTGTCTCTCACCTGTCTCTCCCATGTCTCTCCCCTGTCTCTCACCTGTCTCTCACCTGCTGTCTCTCACTTGTCTCACCTGTCTCTCACCTGTCTCTGACCTGTCTCACCTGTCTGTCTCTGACCTATCTCTCCCCTGTCTCTCACCTATCCCTCACCTGTCTGTCTCTCACCTGTCTCTCACCTGTCTCACATTTCTCTGACCTGTCTCACCTGTCTGTCTCTCACCTGTCTGTCTCTCACCTGTCTCACCTGTCTGTCTCTCACCTGTCTCTCAGTTCATCCCGGAGTCTGCTCGTTATAACGTGTCAGCAGGAAACGTTCAGGCGGCTTTGGAGACACTGCAGAAAATCGCCAAAATGAACCGCTCGTCTCTCCCTCCGGGCCGCCTGGTGGAGCCCAGCGTGGTGATTATAATACACAATCAATCATTCAAATACACAATCAATCATTCAAATACACAATCAATCATTTAGAGGTCTTTAAAATGTCAATATAAACAAACAAATAAATATGTTAACCTGTGTTTCAGAAAGAGCGAGGCAGCTGGAGGATTCTGCTAAGCCCTGGCTTCAGGAGGACGACCCTGCTGCTGTGGTACTCATGGTGAGTACTTTATAATATACTGAATATTAATACCTCTCTGCTGCTGTGGTACTCATGGTGAGTACTTTATAATATACTGAATATTAATACCTCTCTGTGGTGCCTTCAGGTTCGTGGCGTCCTTTGCATACTACGGCTCGGTGCTGAGCAGCTCGGAGCTGCTGGAGAAGAACCTGCTGTGTGTGACGGACCCGGACCCTGAACACCTCGTCAAACACAAGCACCCCGACGGACTCTGTTTCTGCATCCCATTCAAGAACAACGACTACCAGACGCTGCTCATCAGCTGCCTGGGGGAGGTCGCCCGTAAGAACCACATCCTGTGCTGACAAGGGTCTAAATGAGACCACTAAACGCCCAACATTAGCCTCCTTTAGCTTAGCGGTGGTGACGTGAAGTCATGTGACCCTGCTATAGTTCCTTTATAGCCCAACATTAGCCACCTTTAGCTTAGCGGTGGTGACGTACTTCCTTTATAACGTGTCCTTCTTCCTCTCAGTTGTCCCTGTAAACATCTGTCTGCTGAAGATTTTGGGACGGAAGTTGAGTATGACCATGCTGCAGCTGGTGGCGGCCATGTTGTTCATGTTGCTCAACATCTGCTCCTCCATGTGAGTAACTCTGAGGACCATTAATCTGTTTATGAGGACCTCTGATCTGTTTATGAGGACCTCTGATCTGTTTATGAGGACCCTGATCTGTTATGAGGACCTCTGGTCTGATTATGAGGACCTCTGATCTGATTATGAGGACCTCTGATCTGTTTATGAGGACCTCTGATCTGTTTATGAGGACCTCTGGTCTGATTATGAGGACCTCTGATCTGATTATGAGGACCTCTGATCTGATTATGAGGACCTCTGGTCTGATTATGAGGACCTCTGGTCAGTTGCTATATGACAGCACGGCGTTGCTAGTTAATGTTCTAAATAAATAACCAAAGAATCCCAGTGGGCCGAGCACGAGCCTGCTCATATCCCAGTGGGCCGAGCACGAGCCTGCTCATATCCCAGTGGGCCGAGCACGAGCCTGCTCATATCCCAGTGGGCCGAGCACGAGCCTGCTCATATCCCAGTGGGCCGAGCACGAGCCTGCTCATATCCCAGTGGGCCGAGCACGAGCCTGCTCATATCCCAGTGGGCCGAGCACGAGCCTGCTCATATCGTAGCTTTCACCGCTATTCAAGATCACAGATCACGAGCCTTCAATGTCGAAAACGTTCTCTTTATTTTCTGGTATGGACGGCCACAGCCACGCCTTACAGAACCAGTCAATAGTATAACACCCGTTATGACTTTTCCCCACACTCGAACACAACTCCTACCGTCTCGTGCTCCCTCCACACACACCGGAAAACGCACACACACACACACACACACACACACACACACACACACACTGGAAGGGGCGGTCTCTCCCTAACTCCCACCAACAAAATTGCCTAAACAACTTTACAAATGTACTAAACTGTGCACATCTGATAACTGAAATAACTATGAACTTGGACACGCTACAATATGATCATTAATATTTACATTAAAACATTCCTTTGACACTTATAACATTACTTTGCAAGGTAAGCACAACCAAAACAAGTTTGGAAAAGCAGAATTTGAACACTGTTTCTGTGCTCCTACAATGTTTGTGTATAATACCATCACACCCGAAGCGTACAAGTACACAATAGCGATCGTTCACTGTTTCAACTGGCATGCTGTGGCATTTAACCTCATCACCACACCGCAAACAGACAGACACACACACACACACACACACCGTTGGAGATCGCGGTCGTTTGCGCTGACTTGTGAGAAATCTTTCCATTTTCGATCTGTGTTCACATACTGAGAATTATAACAACATTAGCCAAGTAACAGTTCGCGCTTTAACTTACAACGATCCCTGATAGATCTCACGAGAATGTGTATAAATATATATAGATACATTTTCAGAACAAAACAATGGGGTTGCTAAGCCGTTGCTAAGCCGTTGCTAGGCCAATTGTTGGAGTTGATATAGCAAGTATGACCAAGCTACCCCCTGGAGCCGCCCCTGCCTCTGGTTCTGTTCTGATCTGGTTCTGATCTGATTCTGATCTGGTTCTGTTCCTCCGCAGGTTTGGCTTCACGGCTCTGCTGTTCCTGCTGCGCGCGCTGGTCTCCATGAACTTTAACGTGGTCTATATTTACACGGCTGAGGTACGTCAGGATCTACTGGTTACATTCATTTCAAATCTGTGGTAAAAACAAGCTTTTGTCACCTGAGGCAGCTAGCCAAAGTAAAACCTTTTTCTCTCCAGACTGCAGTTTGAGACAGTAATCCACGCCTTTTCCCCACTCGGCTGGATTACTGTAACTCTCTTTACATGGGGTCAGTGGGTCCTCCCTCGCTCGTCTGCAGCGGGTGCAAAATGCAGCAGCAAGGCTTTTAACTGGCACACGGAAACATGACCACATTTCCCCATTTTGGCTTCGCTCACTGGCTGCCAATACATTTTAGGATTATTTCAAAATCCTTTGTTGACTTTAAATCCCTAAATGGCATGACCCCACCATATCTTTCTGAGCTGATACACCCTTACACGCCCAACCGCCCTCTCAGGTCAGCTGATCAACTGCTCCTGAATGTGCCCAGAACCAAGTCAAAGCTCAGAGGGGGCCGTTGCTTCTCTGTAGCAGCTCCCACACTGTGGAACGATCTGCCCCTGCTCATCAGACAGGCTCCCACACTGTGGAACGATCTGCCCCTGCTCATCAGACAGGTCCCCACACTGTGGAACGATCTGCCCCTGCACATCAGACAGGCCTCCACACTGTGGAACGATCTGCCCCTGCTCATCAGACAGGTCCCCACACTGTGGAACGATCTGCCCCTGCATCAGACAGGTCCCCACACTGTGGAACGATCTGCCCCTGCTCATCAGACAGGTCCCCACACTGTGGAACGATCTGCCCCTGCACATCAGACAGGCCTCCACACTGTGGAACGATCTGCCCCTGCTCATCAGACAGGTCCCCACACTGTGGAACGATCTGCCCCTGCTCATCAGACAGGCTCCACACTGTGGAACGATCTGCCCCTGCACATCAGACAGGCTCCCACACTGTGGAACGATCTGCCCCTGCTCATCAGACAGGCTCCACACTGTGGAACGATCTGCCCTGCTCATCAGACAGGTCCCACACTGTGGAACGATCTGCCCCTGCTCATCAGACAGGCTCCCACACTGTGGAACGATCTGCCCCTGCTCATCAGACAGGTCCCCACACTGTGGAACGATCTGCCCCTGCACATCAGACAGGCTCCCACACTGTGGAACGATCTGCCCCTGCTCATCAGACAGGCTCCACACTGTGGAATGATCTGCCCCTGCACATCAGACAGGCCTCCACACTGTGGAACGATCTGCCCCTGCACATCAGACAGGCTCCACACTGTGGAACGATCTGCCCCTGCTCATCAGACAGGCCTCCACACTGTGGAACGATCTGCCCCTGCTCATCAGACAGGTCCCCACACTGTGGAACGATCTGCCCCTGCTCATCAGACAGGCCTCCACACTGGAACGATCTGCCCCTGCTCATCAGACAGGTCCCCACACTGTGGAACGATCTGCCCCTGCTCATCAGACAGGCTCCCACACTGTGGAACGATCTGCCCTGCACATCAGACAGGTCCCACTGTGGAACGATCTGCCCCTGCACATCAGACAGGTCCCACACTGTGGAACAATCTGCCCCTGCACATCAACAGGTCCCCACACTGTGGAACGATCTGCCCCTGCACATCAGACAGGTCCCCACACTGTGGAACGATCTGCCCCTGCTCATCATCAGACAGGCTCCACACTGTGGAACGATCTGCCCCTGCACATCAGACAGGCCCCACACTGTGGAACGATCTGCCCCTGCACATCAGACAGGTCCCCATACTGTGGAACGATCTGCCCCTGCACATCAGACAGGTCCCCACACTGTGGAACGATCTGCCCCTGCACATCAGACAGGCTCCACACTGTGGAACGATCTGCCCCTGCTCATCAGACAGGCCTCCACACTGTGGAACGATCTGCCCCTGCACATCAGACAGGTCCCACACTGTGGAACGATCTGCCCCTGCACATCAGACAGGTCCCCACACTGTGGAACGATCTGCCCCTGCACATCAGACAGGCCTCCACACTGTGGAACGATCTGCCCCTGCTCATCAGACAGGCCTCCACACTGTGGAACGATCTGCCCCTGCTCATCAGACAGGCCTCCACACTGTGGAACGATCTGCCCCTGCACATCAGACAGGCTCCCACACTGTGGAACGATCTGCCCCTGCTCATCAGACAGGCCTCCACACTGTGGAACGATCTGCCCCTGCTCATCAGACAGGCCTCCACACTGTGGAACGATCTGCCCCTGCACATCAGACAGGCTCCCACACTGTGGAACGATCTGCCCCTGCTCATCAGACAGGCCTCCACACTGTGGAACGATCTGCCCCACATCAGACAGGCTCCCACACTGTGGAACGATCTGCCCCTGCTCATCAGACAGGCCTCCACACTGTGGAACGATCTGCCCCTGCTCATCAGACAGGCCTCCACACTGTGGAACGATCTGCCCCTGCACATCAGACAGGTCCCCACACTGTGGAACGATCTGCCCCTGCTCATCAGACAGGCCTCCACACTGTGGAACGATCTGCCCCTGCACATCAGACAGGTCCCCACACTGTGGAACGATCTGCCCCTGCACATCAGACAGGTCCCCACACTGTGGAACGATCTGCCCCTGCTCATCAGACAGGTCCCCACACTGTGGAACGATCTGCCCCTGCACATCAGACAGGTCCCCACACTGTGGAACGATCTGCCCCTGCACATCAGACAGGCCTCCACACTGTGGAACGATCTGCCCCTGCACATCAGACAGGTCCCCACACTGTGGAACGATCTGCCCCTGCACATCGGACAGGTCCCCACACTGTGGAACGATCTGCCCCTGCACATCAGACAGGCCTCCACACTGCCTGCTTTTAAATCGCTTCTTAAAACCCACCTCTTCTCCTCAGCGTATTAACATCTTTTAGAGCGTTGCTTTTATTGCTTTTAAATTGTCTTGTTGTTCCTTGTGCTTGTGCTATGGTGTGTGAGCTGAGTTATTTGTTGAATGTTTTCTTTATTTGCTGCACAGCGCTTTGGTCTGGAGGTTTAAAGTGCTCTATAAATAAAGCTGTATTGTATTTAAATATAAATGAATGATAAACATCACAACGTCTCTCAGGTTTATCCCACGGTGGCCCGCTCTCTGGGGATGGGCTTCTGCACGAGCTTCAGCCGCATCGGAGGGATGATCGCCCCCTTCATCGCTCAGGTGAGTTCAGGGTCCCTCAGAGAGTCAGGTGTTCAGGGTCCCTCTGAGAGTCAGGTGTTCAGGGTCCCTCTGAGAGTCAGGTGTTCAGGGTCCCTCAGAGAGTCAGGTGTTCAGGGTCCCTCTGAGACTCAGGTGAGTTCAGGGTCCCTCTGAGAGTCAGGTGTTCAGGGTCCCTCAGAGAGTCAGGTGTTCAGGGTCCCTCAGAGAGTCAGGTGTTCAGGGTCCCTCAGAGAGTCAGGTGTTCAGGGTCCCTCAGAAAGTCAGGTGTGTTCAGGTTCATCTTATAGAGTCAGGTGTTCAGGTTCCCTCTGAGAGTCAGGTGTTCAGGGTCCCTCTGAGAGTCAGGTGTTCAGGGTCCCTCTGAGAGTCAGGTGTTCAGGGTCCCTCTGAGAGTCAGGTGAGTTCAGGGTCCCTCTGAGAGTCAGGTGTTCAGGGTCCCTCTGAGAGTCAGGTGTTCAGGGTCCCTATGAGAGTCAGGTGAGTTCAGGGTCCCTCTGAGACTCAGGTGAGTTCAGGGTCCTCTGAGAGTCAGGTGAGTTCAGGGTCCTCTGAGAGTCAGGTGTTCAGGTTCATCTTATAGAGTCAGTTGAGTTCAGGTTCCTCTGATAGAGTCGTACAGGTGAGTTTCAGGTGTTTTCTCTGTGTGTACTTCAGGTGCTGATGTCCCAGTCGGTGGTTCTGGCTCTCAGCCCGTTTGCAGTGACCTGTGTGATCTGCGCTCTGGGGAACTTCCTGCTGCCGATCGAGACTCGAGGACGAGCTCTGCTGGTGAGAGACACTATTAACGAGTGGGCCGGGCATTGTGGGTAAAATTAACTAAAGTTAACGAGAATATTTATTTTTCTGAATTCTTTCTCGCAATGTTTTCATTTATAATTGTTTGTTTCTCTGATAAAGTTACAACTTTAATTTCACCAAATATCTATGATTTCCACAATGAGACAATATTTAGAGCGTCTGGTATTTTTATTTACTTTTCAATCGTAAGCGAGTTAAACATTTCAATACCCATTGTTTCTCGTAATTTAGAAATGTTCAATATTAGAAAAGATTTTGATTTGTTAATTTAGAACAACAAAAGCCTGCAATGTATTTTAAAATAACAGTTTTATTCAAAATGTTGAAACCTTTATTTCTGTGTTTTCAGCAGAACTCCTGACGACGTCCGCCGACCAACAAACCGTTTTTTATTTTGTATTAAATCTGAGGCTCGTGAATAAACGCTGCTATTGAAAGAGTTTCTGATAAATGATCAATAATATATATTTCAAGTTGTTTTATTTAAACGCGAGTCACCTTATTGACATTTAAATAACGTTTTTCTAACGTTTTTATCATGAAAATGTTTTTAAAATATCTGAAAATATAAAATCTGAATAAAAACTCCTGAGAAACTAAAGTCTTTCTTAATTTATTAAACGACCTGGTGGTGGCGCTGCTGCAGGGAGAGAAGAAGAAGGTCAGCGCTCGTTCAGCTCGTCAGCTCGTTAGCTCGTTAGCTCGTTAGCGTGGATACAGATTAGTGTGTGTGTGTGTGTGTGTGTGTGTGTGTGTGTGTGTGTGTGTGTGTGTGTGTGTGTGTGTGTGTGTGTGTGTGTGTGTGTGTGTGTGTGTGTGTGTGTGTGTGTGTGTGTGTGTGTGTGTGTGTGTGTGTGTGTGTGTGTGTGTGTGTGTGTGTGTGTGTGTGTGTGTGTGTGTGTGTGTGAGATTAGAGTGGATTTAGACGTCGGCTGCAGAGGGAGAGCGGCTCGGAGACGTGAGTAACACACTGATCATTTCACACATTTACATTAAAACTGTGTGTGTGTGTTTACAGGGTCTTTATGGAGTGTGTATTTGTGTATTTTAAATACTAGAAGATTACTTTTTATTTTACATCAAAGACAGGAAAGTGTATGAGAGAAAGTTAAATAAATAAAAGGTAGTTTTACACAATCAAGAAAACATTTAAAACATAATATTAAATAATACTTTAGACGCGTTTAGAAGAAGAACATTAATACCTATTTATATGAATACATATTCAAACATACTGTGTGTGTGTGTGTGTGTGTGTGTGTGTGTGTGTGTGTGTGTGTGTGTGTGTGTGTGTGTGTGTGTGTGTGTGTGTGTGTGTGTGTGTGTGTGTGTGTGTGTGTGTGTGTGTGTGTGTGTGTGTGTGTGTGTGTGTGTGTGTGTGTGTGTGTGTGTGTGTGTGTGTGTGTGTGTGTGTGTGTGTGTGTGTGTGTACTGATAGAGCTGTGGTGTGTGAAGCTCTCATTCAGTGTGACTGTGACACGCGCACACACACACACACATTGTTGTTTAAGTCCTCCAAGACTGAGCTGGATCCCATCAGTGGCATCATCAGTGACATCATCATCAGGTGACGCCCCCCCCAATGGTGCCCTGCAGCCTCCTGGGTCGCCATGGGAGACGAGTCGTACCCAGAATGCCGAGCGCAGCAGCTGTTTGACGGCTTCGTGTCGGCGGCGTCCTGCAGGGTGGCGCTGTGGAGCTTCAGTCAGCTGACCGACCTGCTGCAGCTGGGGAGGGAGGAGCCTCCGTATCGACCAATCAGACGCCGGCTCAGCTACTGGAGGGCCGACGCTCTGGGGGCCAAACTGGAGAGGAGGGCGGCGAGGCCGGAGTACCAAGGGCCCAGCAGGAAGACCACCGTACGTATTACTGCTGGGTCCCTGAAGGCAGCATCGTTAGGACGTATTACTGCTGGGTCCCTGAAGGCAGCATCGTTACATTACATGTCATTTGTTAGGACATATTACTGCTGGGTCCCTGAAGGCAGCATTGTTAGGACGTATTACTGTAGAGTCCCTGAAGGCAGCATCGTTAGGACGTATTACTGCTGGGTCCCTGAAGGCAGCATCGTTAGGACGTATTACTGCTGGGTTCCTGAAGGCAGCATCGTTAGGACGTATTACTGCTGGGTCCCTGAAGGCAGCATCGTTACATTACATTACGTGTCATTTGTTAGGACGTATTACTGCTGGGTCCCTGAAGGCAGCATCGTTAGGACGTATTACTGTAGAGTCCCTGAAGGCAGCATCGTTAGGACGTATTACTGCTGGGTCCCTGAAGGCAGCATCGTTAGGACGTATTACTGCTGGGTCCCTGAAGGCAGCATCGTTACATTACATTACATGTCATTTGTTAGGAAGTATTACTGCTGGGTCCCTGAAGGCAGCATCGTTAGGACGTATTACTGTAGAGTCCCTGAAGGCAGCATCGTTAGGACGTATTACTGCTGGGTCCCTGAAGGCAGCATCGTTAGGACGTATTACTGCTGGGTCCCTGAAGGCAGCATCGTTAGGACGTATTACCTGTAGAGGAACTAGTTATCTTTACCTGTAGAGGAACTAGTTATCTTTACCTGTAGAGGAACTAGTTATCTTTACTTGTAGAGGAACTAGTTATCTTTACCTGTAGAGGAACACGTTATCTTTACCAGTAGAGGAACTAGTTATCTTTACTTGTAGAGGAACTAGTTATCTTTACCTGTAGAGGAACTAGTTATCTTTACCTGTAGAGGAACACGTTATCTTTACCTGTAGAGGAACTAGTTATCTTTACCTGTAGAGGAACTAGTTATCTTTACCTGTAGAGGAACACGTTATCTTTACCTGTAGAGGAACTAGTTATCTTTACCTGTAGAGGAACTAGTTATCTTTACTTGTAGAGGAACTAGTTATCTTTACCTGTAGAGGAACTAGTTATCTTTACCTGTAGAGGAACACGTTATCTTTACCTGTAGAGGAACTAGTTATCTTTACTTGTAGAGGAACTAGTTATCTTTACCTGTAGAGGAACTAGTTATCTTTACCTGTAGAGGGACTAGTTATCTTTACCTGTAGAGGAACTAGTTATCTTTACCTGTAGAGGAACTAGTTATCTTTACCTGTAGAGGAACTAGTTATCTTTACTTGTAGAGGAACTAGTTATCTTTACCTGTAGAGGAACTAGTTATCTTTACCTGTAGAGGAACACGTTATCTTTACCTGTAGAGGAACTAGTTATCTTTACTTGTAGAGGAACTAGTTATCTTTACCTGTAGAGGAACTAGTTATCTTTACCTGTAGAGGGACTAGTTATCTTTACCTGTAGAGGAACTAGTTATCTTTACCTGTAGAGGAACTAGTTATCTTTACCTGTAGAGGAACTAGTTATCTTTACTTGTAGAGGAACTAGTTATCTTTACCTGTAGAGGAACTAGTTATCTTTACCTGTAGAGGTACTAGTTATCTTTACCTGTAGAGGAACTAGTTATCTTTACCTGTAGAGGAACACGTTATCTTTACCTGTAGAGGGACTAGTTATCTTTACCTGTAGAGGAACTAGTTATCTTTACCTGTAGAGGAACTAGTTATCTTTACCTGTAGAGGAACTAGTTATCTTTACCTGTAGAGGAACTAGTTATCTTTACTTGTAGAGGAACTAGTTATCTTTACCTGTAGAGGAACTAGTTATCTTTACTGTAGAGGAACTAGTTATCTTTTCTGTAGAGGAACTAGTTATCTTTACCTGTAGAGGAACTAGTTATCTTTTCTTGTAGAGGAACTAGTTATCTTTATCTGTAGAGGAACTAGTTATCTTTACCTGTAGAGGAACTAGTTATCTTTACCTGTAGAGGAACTAGTTATCTTTACCTGTAGAGGAACTAACTATCTCTACCTGTAGAGACCCTGAAGGCAGCATCGTCAGGACTCTTTACTCACTAGCTGCTCTGTGATTGGTCAGTGCGTGGTGGTGGGGGCGGGGCCCTGTGGTCTCCGGGCAGCGGTGGAGCTCAGGTTCCTCGGGGCCCGGGTGGTTCTCCTGGAGAAGAGAGACTGCTTCTCCCGGAACAACGTTCTGCACCTGTGGCCCTTCACCATCCACGACCTCAGGGGCCTCGGAGCCAAGAGGTTCTATGGGAGGTTCTGCGCCGGAGCCATCGACCACATCAGTGAGTCAACATGAAGTGCTTATATGGGGTTATGAGTCATTAAACGGGTAAACAGAAGAGAAAGGAGTCATTAAACAGGTAAAAGACCCATTAACAGTTAAAAGAGTCATCAACAGGTTAAAGAGTCATTAACAGGTGAATCACACAAGATTAAAGAGTCATTAAACAGGTAAACAGAACAGAAATGAATCATTAAACAGGTAAATGAGTCATTAAACAGGTAAACGAGTCATTAACAGGTAAAAGAGTCATTAACAGGTTAAAGAGTCATTAACAGGTGAATCACACAAGATTAAAGAGTCATTAAACAGGGGAAAGAGTCATTAAACATGTAAAGGAGTCATTCAACAGGTAAAAGAGTCATTAAACAGGAAGTCCTTATATGGTGTTAATCAATTTACAGAGAGTTCTCCTGTTTGTAATGGGACTCACCTGTGCAGGTATCCGGCAGCTGCAGCTGGTTCTGCTGAAGGTAGCCCTGCTGCTCGGGGTGGAGGTTCACGTCAACGTGGAGTTCAAACACCTAAAGGAGCCCCCGGAGGAGCAGAGCCCCCGCAGTGAGGACTCTTTACACCTGTCTTACCTGCATGAGGTGTTGACCCTACCTGTCCTCATGTTGTCTGTATGAGGTGTTGACCCTACCTGTCCTCATGTTGTCTTACCTGCATGAGCTGTTGACCCTACCTGTTCTCATGTTGTCTGTATGAGGTGTTGACCCTTCCTGTCCTCATGTTGTCCAGTATGAGGTGTTGACCCTACCTGTATGTCTTACCTGTATGAGGTGTTGAACCTACCTGTCTTCATGTTGTCTGTATGAGGTGTTGACCCTACATGTCCTCATGTTGTCTGTATGAGGTGTTGACCCTACCTGTCCTCCTGTTGTCCGTATGAGGTGTTGACCCTACCTGTCCTCATGTTGTCCAGTATGAGGTGTTGACCCTACCTGTATGTCTTACCTGTATGAGGTGTTGACCCTACCTGTCTTCATGTTGTCTTACCTGTATGAGGTGTTGACCCTACCTGTCCTCATGTTGTCTGTATGACGTGTTGACCCTACCTGTCTTCATGTTGTCTTACCTGTAGAGGTGTTGACCCTACCTGTATGTCTTACCTGTATGAGTTGTTGACCCTACCTATCTTCATGTTGTCTTACCTGTATGAGGTGTTGACCCTACCTGTCTTATTGTTGTCTTACCTGTAGAGGTGTTGACCCTACCTGTATGTCTTACCTGTATGAGGTGTTGAACCTACCTGTCTTCATGTTGTCTGTATGAGGTGTTGACCCTACATGTCCTCATGTTGTCTGTATGAGGTGTTGACCCTACCTGTCCTCCTGTTGTCCGTATGAGGTGTTGACCCTACCTGTCCTCATGTTGTCCAGTATGAGGTGTTGACCCTACCTGTATGTCTTACCTGTATGAGGTGTTGACCCTACTGTCTTCATGTTGTCTTACCTGTATGAGGTGTTGACCCTACCTGTCCTCATGTTGTCTGTATGACGTGTTGACCCTACCTGTCTTCATGTTGTCTTACCTGTAGAGGTGTTGACCCTACCTGTATGTCTTACCTGTATGAGTTGTTGACCCTACCTATCTTCATGTTGTCTTACCTGTATGAGGTGTTGACCCTACCTGTCTTATTGTTGTCTTACCTGTAGAGGTGTTGACCCTACCTGTATGTCTTACCTGTATGAGGTGTTGACCCTACCTATCTTCATGTTGTCTTACCTGTATGAGGTGTTGACCGTACCTGTCTTCATGTTGTCTGTATGAGGTGTTGACCCTACCTTTCCTCATGTAGTCTTACCTGTATGAGGTGTTGACCCTACCTGTCTTCATGTTGTCTTACCTGTATGAGGTGTTGACCCTACCTGTCTTCATGTTGTCCGTATGAGGTGTTGACCCTACCTGTATGTCTTACCTGTAGAAGTGGGCTGGAGGATGCAGGTGACTCCGAAGTCTCACGCTCTCAATCAGCTGGAGTTTGATGTGATTATCGGAGCGGACGGACGCAGGAACACACTCCCAGGTTTCCAGCGTAAAGAGTTCAGAGGGAAGCTGGCCATCGCCATCACGGCGAACTTCAGGAACAGGAACACCACGGCGGAGGCTAAGGTGGAGGAAATCAGTGGCGTTGCCTTCATCTTCAACCAGAGGTTCTTCATGGACCTGCGACAGGAAACCGGTACCAGCAGGAACCATTACCTCCTGAAGTTAATACCCGTCTGACGGTTCATACATTTCTTTGATCTCTGTTTCAGGGATCGATCTGGAAAACATTGTTTATTACAAAGACGACACACACTACTTTGTGATGACCGCAAAGAAACAGAGTCTGCTGGAGAAAGGAGTCATTAAACAGGTAAAAGAGTCAATAACAGGTAAATTAGTCATTAAACAGGTAAATGAATCATTAAGGTGAACTAACTCCTAATGAATCATTAAGGTGAACTAACTCCTAATGAATCATTAAGGTGAACTAACCTCTAATGAATCCTCCTCCATCAGGACTTTGCCGACACTGCACAGCTTCTCTCGCGGTCCAACGTGGACCAGCATGCATTGCAGGCCTTCGCCCGCGAGGCCGCAGACTTCTCGACCAATCAGCAGCTGCCGTCCCTGGAGTTCTCCTTAAACCAAAACAACCAACCAGACGTCGCCTTGTTCGACTTCACCTGCATCTCTGCAGCCGAACACGCCGCTGTCATCAGAGAGCGCCACGGACACCAGCTGCTGGTCTCACTGGTGGGGGACAGTCTGCTGGAGGTGAGAAAGGGGGGGGACAGTCTGCTGGAGGTGAGACAGGTGAGGGACAGTCTGCTGGAGGTGAGACAGGTGGGGGACAGTCTGCTGGAGGTGAGACAGGTGGGGGACAGGCTGCTGGAGGTGAGACAGGTGGGGGACAGGCTGCTGGTCTCACTGGTGGAGGACATTCTGCTGGAGGTGAGACAGGTGGGGGAGGTAAGACAGGTGGAGGGAGGTGAGACAGGTGGGGGACAGGCTGCTGGTCTCACTGGTGGGGGACAGTCTGCTGGAGGTGAGACAGGTGGGGGAGGTAAGACAGGTGGGGGACAGGCTGCTGGCCTGGGCAAAGGCTAGGAAATCAGGCTCAGAGGTAGAATGGCTTTAGGCAGCTGAGGAATAGCTTCACATCACATCAAAAGTGCTGAGTATTATCTGTCAGTCACCACAAAGAACCTGAATAATCCTGGAACATTTTGGAGAGCCATAAAAGCGATATCCACCGGTGAGATCCGTAATGAGCTACCTCCGTGCCTCACCACAGCATCTGGCTCTATATCGGACAGGGCCACCATGTTAAATTGTTTTAATGAGCATTTTGTGTCCTGCAGCTCTCTGTTTGATTCTGTCACTAACTCTGCTTCTGTGAACACCTCAGTCCGTGACTCTGAACAACGTGGTCTGGAAAACCCTTTCAGTTTTACTCCTTTTACTATTGAAGTCGTTCATGAAGCCTTAACCAAGATAGATCCTAAGAAACCGGCTGGCCCGGACAACGTAGAACCTTTCTTTTTAAAGATAGCTGCAGATCTTATTGCTCCACCTCTCACTTCTCTTTTTAACCTCTCCCTCAGCACGAACACAATTCCAAAAGTATGGAAGTCAGCTTCTGTCCTGCCTTTACTAAAAGGAGGGGAGGCCACCTTATTAAATAATTATAGGCCCATCTCTAAATGATCAGTTCTGGCTAAGGTTCTCGAACGCCTAGTGAGTGAACAGGTAAAGGAGTTTTTATGTATAAATGACCTCCTGTCTAAACATCAGTCAGGCTTCAGAAAGCAACATAGCACCATCACTGCCACAATGAAAGCGGTGAATGATATGGCGAGTATCTTAGATAATAAGCAGAGTTGTGCAGCTCTGTTTGTTGACCTGTCCAAAGCGTTTGATACCGTCGATCATCGCATCTTGAAGCAGAGGCTACTCAGTATCGGCATATCCAGCCATGCAGTGGGTGGTTGGTGAACTACCTCTCTGAAAGGTCCCAATGTGTTCACTTTGATGGGCTGTCTTCTGAGTGGTTAAACATTACTAATGGTGTTCCCCAAGGTTCTGTTTTAGGTCCACTTTTATTCTCCATCTACATCAACAGCTTAGGTCAAAATGTGGATGGAGCAACCTTACATTTTGATGCGGACGACACCGTGATGTACTGTGCAGGTCCCTCCATTCAGGAGGCTGTTGTTGAATTACAGGCTGTTTTTAACATTATTCAGACTCAGCTCTCTGAACTAAAGCTTCTTTTAAATGTTGATAAAACCAAAGTAATGCTCTTTTCAAAAGCTAAAAAGACACCAGAGCCTGTTTTAGATATTGTAACTACGCAAGGAATAAAACTTGAAGTGGTTACCTGTTACAAATACCTTGGTATCTGGCTTGATGATTGCCTCTCTTTTAAACTTCAGGTCAATAACCTGCTTAGAGAGCTGAGGGTGAGGCTAGGTTTCTTTCACAGGAACAAGTCCTGTTTCTCTCTGAGGCCAGGAAAAGGCTCTGTGACCTTTTGACCTGTGCTGGACTCTGGGGATCTGGTCTATATGAATGCACCGGCCCATCACCTGATCGAGTTAGATGCTGCGTGTCACAGTGTGCTGGACTCTGGGGATCTGGTCTATATGAATGCACCGGCCCATCACCTGATCGAGTTAGATGCTGCGTGTCACAGTGTGCTGAGATGTGTTACTAACTGTAAAGTATTAACCCATCACTGCACCCTGTATGCCAGGGCAGGTCTGCCTTCGCTCACTGTACGGAGGCTCAGTCACTGGTACACGTTCATCTACAAAGCCATGTTAGGGAGACTTCCATCCCCATCTGCTCCCTGATCTCACGGTGAATTGTAAGTAGCTACTGCCTGAGATCTGTGCTGTGGTTTCACTAAATGAGCCAGCTGCTAGGACTGTCTTAGGGAGACAGCTTTTAGACGCGCAGCTCCTCTGTTTGGAACAGTCTGCAATTGAAATGGAAACTGAGCAATCTGGTGCCACTAAAGCTTTTTAAAGCTCGGTTGGATGCTACTCAGTCGGATGCTGTTGGAACCTGTTCATGTGGATATATGTAAATTGTTAATCCCTGTAATGATGCTGGATGATGTCCTCTTTGTTGTCTGTTGTTCTATGTTCATGTTCATGTGGAACCTGCTTGAGCAGGTCTCCCTCGAAAAAGAGATCAATGATCTCAATGGGATACACCTGGGTAAATAAAGGCTTGAAATGAAGACAGGCTGCTGGAGGTGAGACAGGTAGGGGACAGGCTGCTGGAGGTGAGACAGGTGGGGGGACAGGCTGCTGGAGGTGAGACAGGTGGGGGACAGGCTGCTGGAGGTGAGACAGGTAGGGGACAGGCTGCTGGAGGTGAGACAGGTGGGGGACAGGCTGCTGGAGGTGAGACAGGTGGGGGACAGGCTGCTGGAGGTGAGACAGGTAGGGGACAGGCTGCTGGAGGTGAGACAGGGTAGGGGGACAGGCTGCTGGAGGTGAGACAGGTAGGGGACAGGTGCTGGAGGTGAGACAGGTAGGGGACAGGCTGCTGGAGGTGAGACAGGTGGGGACAGCTGCTGGAGTGAGACAGGTAGGGGGACAGGCTGCTGGAGGTGAGACAGGTAGGGGGACAGGCTGCTGGAGGTGAGGACAGGTAGGGGACAGGCTGCTGGAGGTGAGACAGGTGGGGGACAGTCTGCTGGAGGTGAGACAGGTAGGGGACAGGCTGCTGGAGTTGAGACAGGTGGGGGACAGGCTGCTGGAGGTGAGACAGGTAGGGGACAGGCTGCTGGAGGTGAGACAGGTGGGGGACAGGCTGCTGGAGGTGAGACAGGTAGGGGGACAGGCTGCTGGAGGTGAGACAGGTGGGGGACAGGCTGCTGGAGGTGAGACAGGTGGGGGACAGGCTGCTGGAGGTGAGACAGGTAGGGGACAGGCTGCTGGAGGTGAGACAGGTGGGGGACAGGCTGCTGGAGGTGAGACAGGTGGGGGACAGGCTGCTGGAGCTGAGACAGGTAGGGGACAGGCTGCTGGAGGTGAGACAGGTGGGGGACAGGCTGCTGGAGGTGAGACAGGTAGGGGACAGGCTGCTGGAGGTGAGACAGGTAGGGGACAGGCTGCTGGAGGTGAGACAGGTGGGGGACAGGCTGCTGGAAGTGAGACAGGTAGGGGACAGGCTGCTGGAGGTGAGACAGGTAGGGGACAGGCTGCTGGAGGTGAGACAGGTAGGGGACAGGCTGCTGGAGGTGAGACAGGTGGGGGACAGTCTGCTGGAGGGGACAGGTAGGGGACAGGCTGCTGGAGTTGAGACAGGTGGGGGACAGTCTGCTGGAGGTGAGACAGGTAGGGGACAGGCTGCTGGAGGTGAGACAGGTGGGGGACAGTCTGCTGGAGGTGAGACAGGTAGGGGACAGGCTGCTGGAGGTGAGACAGGTGGGGGACAGGCTGCTGGAGGTGAGACAGGTGGGGGACAGTCTGCTGGAGGTGAGACAGGTGGGGGACAGGCTGCTGGAGTTGAGACAGGTGGGGGACAGTCTGCTGGAGGTGAGACAGGTGGGGGACAGGCTGCTGGAGGTGAGACAGGTGGGGGACAGTCTGCTGGGGCTGAGACAGGTAGGGCACAGGCTGCTGGAGGTGAGACAGGTGGGGGACAGTCTTCTGGAGGTGAGACAGGTGGGGGACAGTCTGCTGGAGGTGAGACAGGGGGGACAGTCTGCTGGAGGTGAGACAGGCTGCTGGAGGTGAGACAGGTGGGGAGACAGGCTGCTGCAGGTGAGACAGGTGGGGGACAGTCTGCTGGAGGTGAGACAGGTGGGGGACAGTCTGCTGGAGGTGAGACAGGTGGGGGACAGTCTGCTGGAGGTGAGACAGGCTGCTGGAGGTGAGACAGGTGGGGAGACAGGCTGCTGGAGGTGAGACAGGTAGGGGACAGTCTGCTGGAGGTGAGACAGGTGGGGGACAGTCTGCTGGAGGTGAGACAGGCTGCTGGAGGTGAGACAGGTGGGGGACAGTCTGCTGGAGGTGAGACAGGCGGACAGAAAGGTACCTCTGTATTAACCCCCCCCTGGCTGTGCAGACAGACAGGTACCTCTGTATTAACCCCCCCCCCTCTACAGCCCTTCTGGCCAATGGGCACAGGCATTGCTCGAGGGTTCCTGGCAGCGCTGGACTCTTCCTGGATGATCAGCAGGTGGGCTCAGGGGGCGGAGCCTCTGGAGGTCCTGGCAGAGAGGTACTACTATAAACTCTACAAATACATATATATATATATCAATACATAAATACACAGTATGACAGTATAAGTACACCTGTCCCCACAGAGAGAGTCTGTACCGCCTCCTCCCTCAGGCGACCCCTGAGAACCTTCAGAGGAACTTCAGCCGGTTCTCCATCGACCCTCAGACCAGGTACCTGAACCCCAATCTGAGGAGCATCTCACCTGAGCAGGTACACGCACGCACGCACACACGCACGCACGCACGCACGCACGCACGCACGCACGCACGCACGCACGCACACACACACACACACACACACACACACACTCACACTCTAACTCACACACACACGAGTTCCGTATGGGTTCTTGAAGGGATCTCTTGCAGATATTAACGAACGTGTTGTTGCCTCTCAGGTGAGACACCTGCTGGACACAGGTGAGGAGGCGGGGCTTCACCCTGACAGTGATGACATCACCGTCAGAGAGAGTGAGTAACCGCTTAATTATTAAAGACATCCCTATGAGCTGTGCTGTGATTGGCCGCATGTCTTCCTCTCTGATAGGTTCTCTCTCTCGACCAATCAGCTGCTCTCTCCGAGAAGGCTTCTCAATTCTCTAATTTCCCCTCCTCCGACTCCCCTCCTCGACTCCTATCCTCGACTCCTATCCTCGTGTCTTAGTCCCGCCCACAGGAGATGCGAGCGGAGGAGACGAGGAGGGGAACTGAGGACAGAGGAGTCGAGGAGGGGAGCCGAGGAGAGAGGAGGGGAAGCAGCAGGCGGTTAGAGAAATGAGAACTCCTCTCCTCTGAGCGGTCATTTGAAAGAGACGTCCATTAATGATGACAGGAGGCTCAGCAGCCCTCTGTCTGATGGACAGATGTGTTCATGACGACTTATAGATTTACTTTAATTCATTCACAGTGTGGTATAATGAGACAATAACAGGCTACAGATGAGGGGACACACACATATATTTATATAAATACAATTTCAAATCAAACAAGTATGAGAGCACTCTCTATAACGTAACACTATCAGAGACTGGATATATCCCCCCCCCCTCTCTCTGGTCGCTGAAATGGGGAATTGAAATTACGGGCCAAAAGTTTTATTACAAGTAAGCATAGGACACCAAACCAACTGATACCTGTCTGTCCGCCGCATTACATGACATGTTGGTTGTTAGACGCTTTTATCCAAAGCGAAATACATACTCAATACTGAGGACAATCCCCACAGGAGCACTTTGGGGTGAAGTGTCTCAGGGACACAACGACATGCTGACTGCAGTG
>JASDAP010000144.1:185015-187515 GCA_031216635.1 Dissostichus eleginoides | reverse complement strand
CAACACCAACGCTCTATCCACTGCGCCACACGCCCCCCCTATAACACCGGAGCCTCGCTGCGGGGTATCTTTGGCGCTGTTCTGAGTTTGTTCTAATCTGTCAAAATGACGGACTGCTTTCAGATTTTGCCGTCATTGTTAAAAAAAATCGGTCATAGACGGAAAATATTTGGTTAACGCGACCTCTGGTGTGTGTGTGTGTTATATCACTGTTTGTCCCTCACTGTAATTACAGCAGCAGGTGAGGAGAGACTCACACACCAACACACACACACACAAACACACACAAACACACACACACACACACACACACACACACACACACACACAAGAGGTCAAACAGGTTTAAATGAAGCTGAAGGTGAATAAATAAACCAATCGGCCCATAGACAGAGCCACAGTCAGCCATGAGACAGCAACTGAACAGAAGTCAAGGTATTATCCTAGAAAACAACCTGAGACTTTTCATAATTAAACTCTAAAATCTCAGAGAAAAACATTTAAAAATACAAAAAAAAAACCTAAATATTCTGTGTGATTAACGTTCGACTTTTACAAGAAAAAAAACGAAATAATTTGCGTTAAAAGATCAGGAAACCGTATTTGCTTCATTGGCTGCATTTGAACAGCGTCTTTAAAGAGCAACTTGCAGGTTAGAGACCCAGTGAATGAATGTGTAGGGAAATGATGTATCTAGATTTTCAAAAAGATATACATAAATATTCACTACAGTGACATCTGGCGTCGATTTTGTAACACATTTTTACTTCCGCATAAAAAAAGACCACCCGCGTGTGACGTCACATGGGGGAGAGCAGCCGGTCTAACGTGTGACGTCACATGGGGGAGAGCGGCCGCTCTAACGTGTGACGTCACATCGGGGAGAGCGGCCGGTCTAACGTGTGACGTCACATGGGGGAGAGCAGCCGGTCTAACGTGTGACGTCACATGGGGGAGAGCGGCCGCTCTAACGTGTGACGTCACATGGGGGAGAGCGGCCGCTCTAACGTGTGACGTCACATGGGGGAGAGCGGCCGGTCTAACGTGTGAAGTCACATGGGGGGAGCGGCCGGTCTAACGTGTGACGTCACATGGGGGAGCGGCCGGTCTAACGTGTGACGTCACATGGGGGAGAGCGGCCGGTCTAACGTGTGACGTCACATGGGGAGAGCGGCCGGTCTAACGTGTGACGTCACATGGGGGAGAGCGGCCGGTCTAACGTGTGACGTCACATGGGGGAGAGCGGCCGGTCTAACGTGTGACGTCACATGGGGGAGAGCGGCCGGTCTAACGTGTGACGTCACATGGGGGAGAGCGGCCGCTCTAACGTGTGACGTCACATCGGGGAGAGCGCCGGTCTAACGTGTGACGTCACATGGGGAGAGCGGCCGGTCTAACGTGTGACGTCACATGGGGGAGAGCGGCCGGTCTAACGTGTGACGTCACATCGGGGAGAGCGGCCGGTCTAACGTGTGACGTCACATGGGGGAGAGCGGCCGGTCTAACGTGTGACGTCACATCGGGGAGAGCGGCCGGTCTAACGTGTGACGTCACATGGGGGAGAGCGGCCGCTCTAACGTGTGACGTCACATGGGGGAGAGCGGCCGGTCTAACGTGTGACGTCACATGGGGAGAGCGGCCGCTCTAACGTGTGACGTCACATGGGGGAGAGCGGCCGGTCTAACGTGTGACGTCACATGGGGGAGAGCGGCCGGTCTAACGTGTGACGTCACATGGGGGAGAGCGGCCGGTCTAACTGTGACGTCACATGGGGGAGAGCGGCCGGTCTAACGTGTGACGTCACATGGGGAGAGCGGCCGGTCTAACGTGTGACGTCACATGGGGGAGCGGCCGGTCTAACGTGTGACGTCACATGGGGGAGAGCGGCCGGTCTAACGTGTGACGTCACATGGGGGAGAGCGGCCGGTCTAACGTGTGACGTCACATGGGGGAGAGCGGCCGGTCTAACGTGTGACGTCACATGGGGGAGAGCGGCCGGTCTAACGTGTGACGTCACATGGGGGAGAGCGGCCGCTCTAACGTGTGACGTCACATGGGGGAGAGCGGCCGGTCTAACGTGTGACGTCACATGGGGAGAGCGGCCGGTTTAACGTGTGACGTCACATGGGGGAGAGCGGCCGGTCTAACGTGTGACGTCACATGGGGGAGAGCGGCCGCTCTAACGTGTGACGTCACATGGGGGAGAGCGGCCGGTCTAACGTGTGACGTCACATCGGGGAGAGCGGCCGGTCTAACGTGTGACGTCACATGGGGAGAGCGGCCGGTCTAACGTGTGACGTCACATCGGGGAGAGCGGCCGGTCTAACGTGTGACGTCACATGGGGGAGAGCGGCTGCTCTAACGTGTGACGTCACATGGGGGAGAGCGGCCGGTCTAACGTGTGACGTCACATGGGGGAGGCGGCCGGTCTAACGTGTGACGTCACATGGGGGAGAGCGGCCGGTCTAACGTGTGACGTCACATGGGGGAGAGCGGCCGG
>JASDAP010000144.1:177515-180015 GCA_031216635.1 Dissostichus eleginoides | reverse complement strand
AATGTGCTTCCAGTTGTGATGAGGAACTGATTGAGTTTCTCCTCAGGGAAACATCTCAGAGTTAATCTCTCAGAAACACACACTGCAGCTCGGTGAGTGTTCACATGATCACACACACCTGCACACACACATCTGCACACAAACACATTAAGACAAACTCCAGCAAACAAACAGTCCTTGAACGCATGACGTGTGACGAAGGCTTCCCTCAGGAAACAGCAGAATCTGAGACTAAAAACAGAAGAACTTCCCCTCTTTTTCTACAGCTCTGTTCAGCATGTGTGCTCAGGTTCAGTGTGTGTGTGTGTGTGTGTGTGTGTGTGTGTGTGTGTGTGTGTGTGTGTGTGTGTGTGTGTAACTTCAGATCAGTTACACACGTTAAACACGTTTCTTCTTCGGTGGTGTTTCACCCGCAGCCCTCTGAGTTACCCTTTAATAACACCTGTGTTCCTGCAGAGGTTTGACATGTGACCGCAGGTTGGGGGCGGGGCTTCAGGTCACATGTCCCGCAGGTGCAGACAGGTGATCCTTGGGGATCAGGTGACAATACCTGCGTGCAGAAACCTGATCTTCATCATCATCTTCAGCATCTTCACTACAGTTGCTCGAGAGAAACTACACGCTGAGTCATGGAACGACCAGCGACCAAAACACAAAGACCTGAGGCTCACCTGCTGACTCAGGTACCGTTCAATATGCTGACTCAGGTACCATTCCATATGCTGACTAACGTTCAATATGCTGACTCAGGTAACATTCAATATGCTGACTCAGGTACCGTTCAATATGCTGACTCAGGTACCATTCCATATGCTGACTAACGTTCAATATGCTGACTCAGGTAACATTCAATATGCTGACTCAGGTAACATTCAATATGCTGACTCAGGTAACATTCAATATGCTGACTCAGGTACCGTTCAATATGCTGACTCAGGTACCATTCATATGCTGACTAACGTTCAATATGCTGACTCAGGTAACGTTCAATATGCTGACTAACATTCAATATGCTGACTCAGGTAACGTTCAATATGCAGACTAACGTTCAATATGCAGACTAACGTTCAATATGCAGACTAACGTTCAATATGCAGACTAACGTTCAATATGCAGACTAACGTTCAATATACTGACTCAGGTAACGTTCAATATACTGACTCAGGTAACGTTCAATATACTGACTCAGGTAACGTTCAATATGCAGACTAACGTTCAATATACTGACTCAGGTAACGTTCAATATGCAGACTAACGTTCAATATGCAGACTCAGGTAACGTTCAATATGCTGACTCAGGTAACGTTCAATATGCTGACTCAGGTAACGTTCAATATGCTGACTCAGGTAACGTTCAATATGCTGACTCAGGTAACGTTCAATATGCTGACTCAGGTAATGCTCAATATGCTGACTCAGGTAACGTTCAATATGCTGACTCAGGTAACCCTCAATATGCTGACTCAGGTAACCCTCAATAAAAACACACATATCTGCAGGTTGAATTGAAACTAAATGCTGAGTCATGTCATGTTTGATATCTAAATTCTCAGAGTTGCAGCAAAAGGTTGACTCGTCTAAATTTCACAGTTATCTTCTGGCGTTGTCGAACAGATGCTGTTTCCTCCTCTCTCTATTTCCTCCTCTCTGTGTTTCCTCTCTCTGTTTCCTCTCTCTGTTTCCTCTCTCTGTTTCCTCCTCTCTCTGTTTCCTCTCTCTATTTCCTCTCTCTATTTCCTCCTCTCTGTTTCCTCCTCTCTCTGTTTCCTCTCTCTGTTTCCTCCTCTCTGTTTCCTCCTCTCTGTTTCCTCCTCTCTGTTTCCTCTATGTGTTTCCTCTCTGTGTTTCCTCCTCTCTGTTTCCTCTCTCTGTTTCCTCTCTCTGTTTCCTCCTCTCTCTGTTTCCTCTCTCTATTTCCTCTCTCTATTTCCTCCTCTCTGTTTCCTCCTCTCTCTGTTTCCTCTCTCTGTTTCCTCCTCTCTGTTTCCTCCTCTCTCTGTTTCCTCTCTCTGTTTCCTATTCTCTGTTTCCTCCTCTCTCTGTTTCCTCTCTCTGTTTCCTCTCTCTGTTTCCTCTCTCTATTTCCTCCTCTCTGTTTCCTCTCTCTGTTTCCTCCTCTCTGTTTCCTCTCTCTGTTTCCTCTCTCTCTGTTTCCTCTCTCTGTTTCATCCTCTCTCTGTTTCCTCTCTCTGTTTCCTTTCCTCCTCTCTGTTACCTCTCTCTGTTTCCTCTCTCTGTTTCCTCCTCTCTCTGTTTCCTCTCTCTGTTTCCTCTCTCTGTTTCCTTTCCTCCTCTCTCTGTTTCCTTTCCTCCTCTCTCTGTTTACTTTCCTTCTCTCTCTCTAATGACCTCTTATCTCCAACGCTGCGGAAATCCAGCGAGAAAAAGTTTATAAACCAAACACAAATAAGATTATACACACACACACACACACTCACACACACACACACACACACACACACACACACACACACACACACAGATATCAGCTGTCAGATTA
>JASDAP010000144.1:163687-171187 GCA_031216635.1 Dissostichus eleginoides | reverse complement strand
CCGCTGGGTCACCTGACCCACCGTTCACCCACACACTGACCTCCTTTACTCACCGCTGGGTCACCTGACCCACCGTTCACCCACACACTGACCTCCTTTACTCACCGCTGGGTCACCTGACCCACCGTTCACCCACACACTGACCTCCTTTACTCACCGCTGGGTCACCTGACCCACCGTTCACCCACACACTGACTCACCTTTACTCACCGCTGGGTCACCTGACCCACCGTTCACCCACACACTGACCTCCTTTACTCACCACTGGGTCACCTGACCCACCGTTCACCCACACACTGACCTCCTTTACTCACCGCTGGGTCACCTGACCCACCGTTCACCCACACACTGACCTCCTTTACTCACCGCTGGGTCACCTGACCCACCGTTCACCCACACACTGACCTCCTTTACTCACCGCTGGGTCACCTGACCCACCGTTCACCCACACACTGACCTCCTTTACTCACCGCTGGGTCACCTGACCCACGTTCACCACACACTGACCTCCTTTACTCACCGCTGGGTCACCTGACCCACGTTCACCCACACACTGACTCACCTTTACTCACCGCTGGGTCACCTGACCCACCGTTCACCCACACACTGACCTCCTTTACTCACGCTGGGTCACCTGACCCACCGTTCACCCACACACTGACCTCCTTTACTCACCGCTGGGTCACCTGACCCACCGTTCACCCACACACTGACCTCCTTTACTCACCGCTGGGTCACCTGACCCACCGTTCACCACACACTGACCTCCTTTACTCACCGCTGGGTCACCTGACCCACCGTTCACCCACACACTAACTCACCTTTACTCACCACTGGGTCACCTGACCCACCGTTCACCCACACACTAACTCACCTTTACTCACCGCTGGGTCACCTGACCCACCGCTCACCCACACACTGACCTCCTTTACTCACTGCTGGGTCACCTGACCCACCGTTCACCCACACACTGACTCACCTTTACTCACCGCTGGGTCACCTGACCCACCGTTCACCCACACACTGACCTCCTTTACTCACTGCTGGGTCACCTGACCCATCGTTCACCCACACACTAACCTCCTTTACTCACCGCTGGGTCACCTGACCCACCGTTCACCCACACACTGACCTCCTTTTCCCCTCTCTCTCCGAGTGAGGTTCTTACCCTCATTACCTCTGCCCGTCCTACCACCTGTCCTCTGGACCCTGTCCCCTCAAACCTCCTTCAGACTATCGCTCCTGATATTCTACCGTTTCTCACCCATTTCATCAACACTTCTCTAACTTCTGGTCACTTTCCAAACAGTCTCAAGGAGGCAAGAGTAACCCCTCTCCTAAAGAAACCCACTCTCAACCCGTCTGATGTTATAAACTACAGGCCCGTCTCTCTCCTGTCTAAAACACTTGAACGCGCTGTCTTTAAACAACTCTCCTGTTATCTCCATCAGAACAACCTTCTGGATCCGCACCAGTCTGGTTTCAAGGCAGGTCACTCACAGAAACTGCCCTCCTGCTGTCTCTGAGGAACTGCACACGGCTAAAGCAGCCTCCCTCTCCTCTGTCATCATCCTTTTGGACCTGTCTGCTGCATTCGACACGGTGAACCATCAGATCCTCCTTCACACTCTCCAAGAACTTGGAGTTTCAGGCTCTGCACTTTCCCTCCTCACCTCATACCTCGAAGACCGCACCTACAGGGTAACTTGGAGAGGGTCCGAGTCCGACCCTTGTCAATTAACTACAGGGGTCCCTCAGGGCTCTGTTCTTGGTCCCCTCCTCTTCCCTTGTACACAAACTCGCTCGGATCTGTCATTAGCCCGCATGGTTTTCATACCACTGCTACGCTGACGACACCCAATTAATTCTGTCCTTTCCCCGCTCAGAGACCCAGGTCGTCGCACGCATCTCTGCTTGTCTAGCTGACATCTCTCAGTGGATGTCTGCTCACCACCTCAAGCTCAACCTTGACAAGACTGAACTGCTTTTCCTTCCGGGAAAAGATTGTCCCACTCTTGACCTAACAATCAACATCGGCCCTCTGTTGTTTCCCCGACTCAGACTGCAAGGAATCTGGGTGTGACCCTAGATAACAACCTGTCCTTCACTGCAAACATCGCTGCTACAACCCGCTGCTGCAGATACACGCTGTACAACATCAGGAGGATACGTCCCCTCCTGACCCAGAAAGCGACGCAGGTTCTGGCCCAGGCTCTCGTCATCTCACGCCTAGACTACTGCAACTCCCTCCTGGCTGGTCTACCTGCATGTGCCATCCGACCTCTGCAGCTCATCCAGAATGCAGCCTGTCTGGTCCTAAATTCCACACCACGCTCCTCCGCTCCCTTCACTGGCTTCCAGTAACTGCTAGAATCCACTTCAAGACACTGGTACTTGCGTACCATGCTGTGAATGGATCTGGCCCTTCCTACATCCAGGACATGGTTAAACTGTACACCCCAGCACGTGCACTCCGCTCTGCATCAGCCAAACGGCTCGCTGCACCCGCACTGCGAGGGGGACCCAAGTTCCCATCAGCAAAAACACGTGGGTTTGCTATCCTGGCTCCAAAATGGTGGAATGAGCTCCCCATTGACATCAGGACAGCAGATAGCTTACACATCTTCCGGCGCAGACTGAAAACTCATCTCTTTCGACTCCACTTCGAGCGATAGAATTACTAACAAAGCACTTATATACTAACAAAGGACTGGCTTATCTAAAGCCAGCTGAGTAGCACTTGAAATGTTTTGGCTCTATGAAACCTGATGTTCTTATATGATTCTGTTTTCTTCAAGTTTGTATCTTGTTGGGTCGAATGCACTTTATTGTAAGTCGCTTTGGATAGCAGCAGGAACACAAAGCAACTCCAACTCAAACCAATATGAATCCAATGGGAGTTTTCCATTGGGACTTATTCGCATCAGAACAAATATCAACAACATTCCCACCAAATAAATGTTTCTAATCTTTAAACTGAAGCTTACACATCTCAGAAGATCCAATGGGAGTTTAGCATTGGAGCTACACATTCCTGCATCATCAGCAGAACTTTAAATCAGCTTCATATCATCAGTAAACCAGCGTGGGCATGGTGACGATGGTGTACCAGAAGCACTGTTTTATCTGTTTTATCTGTTTTATGTCCTATATGTATTCATGCTGCTCTGTTGGAGGAGCCGGGACTTCAGTTTCTAGTTTGTAGCTGATGTGCACATGATGATAAAGCCTTGAACCTTGAATCTTACCCCAGCGTGGTCATGGTGACGATGGTGTACCAGAAGGCGGCGGGGATGCTCGTGAACTTGCTGGCGCTCGATCCCTTCTCGGCGTAGAACATGATGGTGGCGAAGATGATGATGGCCATGGTGAGCGAGAACAGCAGGAAGCCCAGCTCCGAGGCGCAGCTCTTCAGCGTGTAGCCGAGGATCCGCAGCCCGGCCGAGTGCCTCGAGAACTTGAAGATCCGAAACACCCGGAAGACTCTGAGCGTGACGAAGGCGCCGCTCACGTCCTCGTTGTCCGTCATCACGAGTCCGATGTAGTACGGCATGATGGCCACCACGTCTATAACGCTCATCACACACTCTTCACAAAGTTGTAGCGGCTCGGAGCCACCAGGAGGCGCAGCAGATATTCCATCGTGAAGATCAAGACGCATGCCGTGTCCAAACAGAAGAAGGCCAGCGCGTAACGCTCGCCACACGACACATCCTTCAGGCGACTGTGCGCACTGGCACACGGCACTGTCTCCGCCACGTTGGCCATTACAGACACGGCGATGAAGAACCCGGTGACGTAGTAGAAGACGAGCGCCATGGTGGAGGTGTGCGGGTTCTCGAAGGCTCGCCACAGCTTCTCGCGGTAGTTCAAGTCCATCGCCAGCAGGTCCTTCCCGCTCTCCATCTCCTCGTCGTCCGCGATGCGCTCCTGGTTCTCCCTCCGCCGGTCCTTGTACTCCTCGTAGCAACAGTCCCCGATGATCTCCGGGATGATGCCGAAGAACGCCAGCTCCTCGTCGTACGCCGCGATGCACTCCTGCCGCGGGTAGTGCAGCTTCCCGGTGCGGTAGAAGTTCAGGATGTGGCGGAAGATGTCCGGGTCGCGGTCGAAGAAGTACTCCCCCGGTGTCCTGGTGGAAGAAGAACTCGCGCTCCGTGGAGCCTAGCAGGGTGTCCGGGTATCGCTCCAGCGTGTCGTGCCACGTCTGGAACTTGGCGCCGCTCACGTTCAGCATGATGAGGCCGTTCTGCACGCGCCGCTGGTCCCGAGGCGGCAGCGGCATGGAGGCGCTCGCCACCGGCATCCACCCGATGGCCGCCGCGCGGGCGAAGGGCATCCAGGCCGACACAGCACCCGCCATAATGAGTCTAAAGGGGGGGTGTCACGTAGCAGGCGGGGGGTCAGATGGCAGGGGGGGTCAGGTAGCACGGGGGGGGGGGGGCAGGTAGCAGGGGGGGGTCAGGTAGCAGGGGGGGGGGGTCAGGTTGCACGGGGGAGGGGGGTCATGTAGCAGGGGGGGGGGGTCAGGTAGCAGGGGGGGGGGGGGGTCAGGTTGCGGCAGAAGAGCGGATAGCGAGCATCCGGCAACAGAACTTCTATTCTATTTGTATTTACAGCTAAAGAAGAATTTGAAAGGTGATGATTATTAGAGTCATTAAAGACTTCAGTTCAATAACTACTTTCAAAGATGTCTTAAAAATGAAGGAAATATTAGAAAAATCTGAAAGATGTCTAAAAAAAAAGGGGGAAATATTAGTAAAAAAGTGTCTGTTAAAATGTCCTCAAACAGACATGAAACAAATCCTGAAATGTATTTTTTTGTGCTTTTCTTGTGTCAAAAATAAATTGTAATAAATAAATAATTAGGACTAAAAAATCTCAGAAAAACAGGTTGAGAAAAATCTCAGTAAAAATATAATCAGTAGAAATAATAAATGATGCAACATATATAGTTTACTTGCAATATTTTATCTGTTTTATTGTGTTGCTCTGTTGGAGGAGGAGCCTGGGACATATCTACTGTAGCTAATGTGCAAATGACAATAAAAAGCCTTGAATGTTGAGATGCGGAGAGAGCAGCTCCTCCACGAGGTTTTACGCACGGGATCGATGCGTAAAACCGCAGTTAGAAGAAAGAGAAAGAGAGTAGGAATCCTTTCCTGGAGCCTCTGTGAACAACAGAAGAGGAGACACTGGTCAGGAAGAGCATGCTCGAGTTGTGATGATACAAACATGTTAAAAAGGACTATAGCACTCACATTTAAACCATCTTCTTTGCCCCTAAAAACCCAATGTGTGTACATGAGAAAACGCACAAGATCGACGCGTAAAACCGCAGTAAGAAGAAAAAGAAAGAGAAGAAGAGTAAACAAACGAATCCTCTCCAGATTCAGAAACTCACTGAAAACTCTCCAAAAGGTCCGTAACTCCACTCCGGTCCCCGCTCAGCGTGCCTGTTTCCCCGCAGCAAAACGTCTCCTCTCCGGGGTCTCTCCTCTCCGGGGTCTCTCCTCTCCTCCCCCCGGTGCTCCGGAGCTCTCACAGCGGGACTCAGAGCTACGTTTCCCCGGCAGAGAGACGCTTTGTTGGGCAGCAGAGCGACTCTCTCTGCGGAGACATCAACATTCAGGTGGTGAGAGGAGCGGAAAACCTCTGTGTGTGTGTGTGTGTTTGTGTGTCTCTCTCTCTCTCTTCCTCTCTCTCTCTTCCTCTCTCTCTCTCTCTCTCTCTCTCTTCCTCTCTCTCTCTCTCTCTGTCTGTCTCTCTCTCTTCCTCTCTCTCTCTTCCTCTCTCTCTCTCTCTCTCTCTCTCTCTCTTCCTCTCTCTCTCTCTCCTCTCTCAGTGTGTGTGTGTGTGTGTGTGTTTGTCTCTCTCTCTCTCTCTCTCTCTCTCTCTCTCTCTCTCTCTCTCTCTGGATGGGGGCGTGTCTGAGAGAAACGCCGCTCTCCTCACCGCTCTCTGCAGGAGATAAAACGCGCCTCTCTCTCTCCCTGTCTGTGTGTCTGTTTGTGTCTATGTGTCTGTTTGTGTCTGTGTCTGTGTGTGTGTGTGTGTGTGTGTGTGTGTGTGTGTGTCTCTCTCCTCTCTCTCTCTTACTACGGGCAGGTTTCTGTGCGCGCTCCCGGGAGCTGCAGCTGCAGGGAGCGCGCTTCAGGTTTTTGGTTGAGTTGTCCTGAGTCAGCAGATTCAGATGCAGCAACAAGCTCTAACTCAGACATATTTATATATTATATACAGATATATATAAATATATATCTGTATATGTGTGTGTGTGTTTCTCATGTACGTCATATGCATGGCTGAGAACACATATTGCATCCTTTATAAACATGCTTTTTATTTATTTACACCTTTACCACATAATGAGATAACGAGAGAGCAATAATATTAATAAAATAATAACAATTCATATTTAAATGAGTGTTTTCTTTGTCTTTCTTTGGTTATTCTGACCCGCAGAATCCGTTACAGAGAGACTTCTGCTTATAGTTCCTGATAAATAAAACATGTTTTACCTCAGAGACACACAAACACACACACACAACACACACACACACACACACACACACACACACACACACACACACACACACACACACACACACACACTGATGTCTTTGTTGTTTGATTTAGGAGCAGAGTGAGACCTCCGCTCCTCTGACGGACCGCAGCTCATAAATACAGTGTGTGTGTGTGTGTGTGTGTGTGTGTGTGTGTGTGTGTAGGTGTGTGTGTGTGTGTAGGTCCATCTGTGAGCAGTTAGCTGTCAATCAATATGTGTGATTGATGACTCCCTGCAGATCGAACACAAGTATGTGTTCCTGTCTTTCTGATTTACACACACACACCACACACACACACACACACCACACACACACACGAATGCACGCACACACACACACACACACACACACACACACGTTTCTCTATTTATTCAGACTTTATTCTTAATATTCTCTTATACTCCTCTTTGTATTACTACTACTCTCTGTCCACTTCATAAACACTTAAAGGTGGGGTAGGTAATTCACTTCAGAAACCCTTAAAGGTGGGGTAGGTAATTCACTTCAGAAACACTTAAAGGTGGGGTAGGTAATTCCCTTCAGAAACACTTAAAGGTGGGGTAGGTAATTCACTTCAGAAACACTTAAAGGTGGGGTAGGTAATTCACTTCAGAAACACTTAAAGGTGGGGTAGGTAATTCACTTCAGAAACACTTAAAGGTGGGGTAGGTAATTCACTTCAGAAACACTTAAAGGTGGGGTAGTAATTCCCTTCAGAAACACTTAAGGTGGGGTAGGTAATTCACTTCAGAAACACTTAAAGGTGGGGTAGGTAATTCACTTCAGAAACACTTAAAGGTGGGGTAGGTAATTCACTTCAGAAACCCTTAAAGGTGGGGTAGGTAATTCACTTCAGAAACACTTAAAGGTGGGGTAGGTCATTCACTTCAGAAACACTTAAAGGTGGGGTAGGTAATTCACTTCAGAAACACTT
>JASDAP010000144.1:146187-158687 GCA_031216635.1 Dissostichus eleginoides | reverse complement strand
AACATATTTAGGCTGCTCTGCATGATGAACATGGTCAGCCTGGGTCAAAATGTGGTGCAGTCTGTCCAGAAATGTGAGAATGTGGGCTGTGTTATATGGACCAAGGTGGGCATGGCGGTGGAGGACACCATTTTGTGTGATCGCAGCACACATTGTGATGTTGCCACCACGTTGGCCAGGGACATCTATGATGGCTCTGTGACCAATAATGTTCCTACCCCTTCTCCTGGTCTTTGTGAGGTTAAAGCCAGCCTCGTCAATACAAATAAATTCATGCCTGATGACATCAGGATCCATTTCCAGTACTCTCTGAACACCAAAATTACAGTAAAATCAATCAAAGTGGTTTAGACAAGTACAAAAAAAGGCTGTGCTATGTGTGGATGACTGAATCAATGGTCTCAATGTTGTACTTACATCTGCATTGATGTCTCAGATCTTTCACCCTTTCAGCATTTCTCTCAAAGGGCACCCTGTACAGCTGCTTCATCTGAACCTGGTTACGCTGGAGAACACGGGCCAATGTGGACAGGCTGACTTGCCTGATGTTGTTGAAACTGGTGTTGTTCCTTATGATGTGGCTTCGGATCTCTCTAAGTGGGATGCATTGTTTGCCAAAACCCAGTTTGTAACTGCTGCTTCCTGTGCCTCATTGAAAATCCTTAGCCTTCCACCTGCACCTCTTTGTTTCTCAGTCCTTCAGATAAACATCACAGACATAGTGGTTGGTCAGTGTCTGTGTTGCATAAAAGTAAGTCTTCCACAGTCAATTGTGCAGGACTTTTGTACAGTTATAGTATGCAACATGCCAACAATTCAATTACAGTAAAGAAGTAAATACGTTTCACACAACAGATATAAGCACTGATGAATTATGCAGAGCTGAAAACTGGTGACCTGTTTTCAAGTCTTATGGCGCGTTTCCACTACAGCGCGGAGCCCCGGCCTCGCTCGGCCTCGCTCGGCCTCGTTAGGCCTTGTTAGGACCAGCTCACTTGATGGCGCGTTTCCATTACAGTTTAGGAACTGGGGCAGTAACTATAGTAACGCAGTGTAGGCGGAGCGATCGGCTTTTTGTCGTCGTCGGGCGGAGTCACGCTGCTTAAAACTGCCTTGACGACTTATTTGTTAGAAGTGAGCTTTAGAACAGATAGGGACACAACGCTTTCAAGCAAATAACAGAGCGTTAGAAAAAACGTACCATGCAGAGACTCCAGTAACGCCGTTGCAGAGTCCAGGCCTCCATCCCTCCCAACGCTAGCCGGTCTATGGCCGTAAATGGTGTCCATTAGCTCAAACCACTTCCAGTTTTTCCTACTGGCACCACTCGTGTTGTTATTATCTTTGACCAAGCGATATTCACTCTTCATCTTTTTGAGTTTTTCCCTACACTGCACGACAGTCCTCGAGTAGCCGCTTGTGGACATCTGTGTAGAGACCTCCTGAAATACTTTAATATTGAGAGTTGTCCCGTCGAGCTCCCGCTGGATCTTATCATCTGCAATGTAATGTAGGAACGTCGTCACTTCCTCGACCAACCACGGCGTGCTTTTCTTTGCCATTTTAGCTCCTCTGTTGACAAAAATGCTGTTTATAAAAATGCTGCAAGCTTCGCTATATATATATGCGACGCTAGGGATTATCTCGCGCGCCGATTGCGCCGATTGCGCCGATTGCGCCGATTCGATTCTCTCTGACCAATCAGCAGTCAAGAGTGTTGACGTCACAACTCAGCCTGGTTGTTCCTGGCCCTAGAACCACGATTTTATGAGGCCAGAAAAACTGTGAATTAGGACCCGCCGGCCGGTACTAGGCCAAGTGGAAACGCAACCAAAGTCGGGCCGCTGACGTCACAGCCCTCTTAAACCGGGCTCCGCGCTGTAGTGGAAACGCGCCATAAGTGTCCGGATTACAGAGGCAACAGCACATTGGCTTAGATTAGGCTGAGCCCTCTGTCCAGCCTCTCTCATCCTCACACCATGTGAGGATGAGAGAGGCTGGACAGAGAGGCTGGACAGAGGGCTCAGCCTCTCTCATCCTCACATGGTGTGAGGATGAGAGAGGCTGAGCCCTCTGTCCAGCCTCTCTGTCCAGCCTCTCTCATCCTCACACCATGTGAGGATGAGAGAGGCTGAGCCCTCTGTCCAGCCTCTCTGTCCAGCCTCTCTCATCCTCACACCATGTGAGGATGAGAGAGGCTGAGCCCTCTGTCCAGCCTCTCTGTCCAGCCTCTCTGTCCAGCCTCTCTCATCCTCACACCATGTGAGGATGAGAGAGGCTGAGCCCTCTGTCCAGCCTCTCTGTCCAGCCTCTCTCATCCTCACACCATGTGATCACATTTCATTCATTAGAGAGTATTCTTCTTTGTCCACGTCCTCTCCCTCCAGCTCTACCTCTACCTCTCATTCCTCCTCCTCTCACTCTCACCCACCTCTTCCTCCTCCTCTCACTCTCACCCACCTCTTCCTCCTCCTCTCACTCTCACCCACCTCTTCCTCTCACTCTCACCCCACCTCTTCCTCTCACTCTCACCCCACCTCTTCCTCCTCCTCTCACTCTCAGCCCAGCTCTTCCTCTTCCTCTTCCTCTTCCTCTTGCTCTTGCTTCCATGTTGGCTTCCATTGTTGCTGTAAGAAAGTATCACCTGTGGTCTTTAGTGCTAACATCCTGATTGATGAGCCAACAATGATGCCATCAGGTGTTTGGTCAGGTGGTTTCTTGATCATTGGTCCATGTGTGAGGCATTTTGAATACCAGTGTTTTAAACCTGCTAACACGTGACTTCATGTCAGACTCCTGTGTCTCACATGGTGTGAGGATGAGAGAGGCTGAGCCCTCTGTCCAGCCTCTCTGTCCAGCCTCTCTCATCCTCACACCATGTGAGGATGAGAGAGGCTGAGCCCTCTGTCCAGCCTCTCTGTCCAGCCTCTCTCATCCTCACACCATGTGAGGATGAGAGAGGCTGAGCCCTCTGTCCAGCCTCTCTGTCCAGCCTCTCTGTCCAGCCTCTCTCATCCTCACACCATGTGAGGATGAGAGAGGCTGAGCCCTCTGTCCAGCCTCTCTGTCCAGCCTCTCTCATCCTCACACCATGTGATCACATTTCATTCATTAGAGAGTATTCTTCTTTGTCCACGTCCTCTCCCTCCAGCTCTACCTCTACCTCTCATTCCTCCTCCTCTCACTCTCACCCACCTCTTCCTCCTCCTCTCACTCTCACCCACCTCTTCCTCCTCCTCTCACTCTCACCCCACCTCTTCCTCTCACTCTCACCCCACCTCTTCCTCTCACTCTCACCCCACCTCTTCCTCCTCCTCTCACTCTCAGCCCAGCTCTTCCTCTTCCTCTTCCTCTTCCTCTTGCTCTTGCTTCCATGTTGGCTTCCATTGTTGCTGTAAGAAAGTATCACCTGTGGTCTTTAGTGCTAACATCCTGATTGATGAGCCAACAATGATGCCATCAGGTGTTTGGTCAGGTGGTTTCTTGATCATTGGTCCATGTGTGAGGCATTTTGAATACCAGTGTTTTAAACCTGCTAACACGTGACTTCATGTCAGACTCCTGTGTCTCACGTGGAGACACGTGACTTCATGTCAGACTCCTGTGTCTCACGTGGAGACACGTGACTTCATGTCAGACTCCTGTGTCTCACGTGGAGACACGTGACTTCATGTCAGACTCCTGTGTCTCACGTGGAGACACGTGACTTCATGTCAGATTCCTGTGTCTCACGTGGAGACACGTGACTTCATGTCAGACTCCTGTGTCTCACGTGGAGACACGTGACTTCATGTCAGACTCCTGTGTCTCACGTGGAGACACGTGACTTCATGTCAGACTCCTGTGTCTCACGTGGAGACACGTGACTTCATGTCAGACTCCTGTGTCTCACGTGGAGACACGTGACTTCATGTCAGACTCCTGTGTCTCACGTGGAGACACGTGACTTCATGTCAGATGCCTGTGTCTCACGTGGAGACACGTGACTTCATGTCAGACTCCTGTGTCTCACGTGGAGACACGTGACTTCATGTCAGACTCCTGTGTCTCACGTGGAGAAACGTGTTTAGAGTTTTGGAGATTTGAGCCGATGTTTTGCTCTTTGAGTGTCAGTTCAAATAATTGTGCTTTATGTATAATTTTAGTGTGTTAGCAATCGAGAAAAAGGGGAACGGATGTTGGCCGTTAGCTCTGGAGAAATGAACATCTCGTTATTATGAGTTAGAGCTTTAATTTCAGAGGAAGCAGTTTATTAATCCTGGCTCTCCGGGATCTTTAGCTGAGGAACATTCAGCGAGCAGTGGATCCTCTCAGGACCCGTTATCTCTCACTCATATTCAGCTCAGACCCCAACCCCCGTTAACCCTCTTTGTGTTTCTGTTAGCGCGCTAAATATTAAATATCCACTGTTGGTGTTGGTTTCTGATCCCAACGCTCCCAACGCTCCCAACGCTAACAACGCTCCCAACGCTCCCAACGCTCCCAACGCTAACAACGCTCCCAACGCTCCCAACGCTAACAACGCTCCCAACGCTAACAACGCTCCCAACGCTAACAACGCTCCCAACGCTCCCAACGCTCCCAACGCTAACAACGCTCCCAACGCTCCCAACGCTCCCAACGCTAAGAACGCTCCCAACGCTCCCAACGCTCCCAACGCTAAAAACCCTCCCAACGCTCCCAACGCTCCCAACGCTCCCAACGCTAAAAACCCTCCCAACGCTCCCAACGCTCCCAACGCTCCCAACGCTAACAACGCTCCCAACGCTCCCAACGCTAACAACGCTCCCAACGCTCCCAACGCTCCCAACGCTAACAACGCTCCCAACGCTAACAACGCTCCCAACGCTAACAACGCTCCCAACGCTCCCAACGCTAACAACGCTCCCAACGCTCCCAACGCTAACAACGCTCCCAACGCTCCCAACGCTAAAAACCCTCCCAACGCTCCCAACGCTCCCAACGCTCCCAACGCTAACAACGCTCCCAACGCTAACAACGCTCCCAACGCTCCCAACGCTAATAACGCTCCCAATGCTAGCAACGCTCCCAACGCTAACAACGCTCCCAATGCTCCCAACGCTAACAACGCTCCCAACGCTCCCAACGCTAACAACGCTCCCAACGCTCCCAATGCTCCCAATGCTCCCAACGCTAACAACGCTCCCAACGCTCCCAACGCTAACAACGCTCCCAACGCTCCCAACGCTAACAATGCTCCCAACGCTCCCGACGCTCCCAACGCTAACAACGCTCCCAACGCTCCCAACGCTAACAACGCCCCCAATGCTCCCAACGCTCCCAATGCTCCCAACGCTAACAACGCTCCCAACGCTAACAACGCTCCCAACACTTACAACGCTAACAACGCTCCCAACGCTCCCAATGCTCCCAACGCCCCCAACGCTAACAACGCTAACAACGCTCCCAACGCTAACAACGCTAACAGCGCTCCCAACGCTCCCAACGCTAACAACGCTAACAACGCTCCCAACGCTAACAACGCTCCCAACGCTAACAGCGCTAACAACGTTCCCAACGCTAACAACGCTCCCAACGCTCCCAACGCTAACAACGCTCCCAACGCTAACAACGCTCCCAACGCTCCCAACGCTAACAACGCTCCCAACGCTCCCAACGCTCCCAACGCTGACAACGCTCCCAACGCTAACAACGCTCCCAACGCTAACAACGCTAACAACGCTCCCAACGCTCCCAAAGCTCCCAACGCTAACAACGCTCCCAACGCTCCCAACGCTAACAACGCTCCCAATGCTAGCAACGCTCCCAACGCTAACAACGCTCCCAATGCTCCCAATGCTAACAACGCTCCCAACGCTCCCAACGCTAACAACGCTCCCAACGCTCCCAATGCTAACAACGCTCCCAACGCTCCCAACGCTAACAACGCTAACAACGCTAACAACGCTCCCAACGCTCCCAATGCTCACAACGCTCCCAACGCTAACAACGCTCCCAACGCTAACAACGCTCCCAATGCTAACAACGCTAACAACGCTCCCAACGCTAACAACGCTCCCAATGCTAACAACGCTAACAACAGCTCCTCTTCTGGTTTATGAGAGAAGAGGTTCAAGGTTTATTCTTATTTAAACTAAACTGTAGGTACGGAGCGCTGCATTACGTTAGTGAGATATTAATCAGTACGGTCCCTGAGAGAGAGAGAGAGAGAGAGAGAGAGAGAGAGAGAGAGAGTGTGTGTGTGTGTGTGTGTGTGAGTGTGATAATAAGCTGGATATCATCTCTCGGGGACCGTACTGATTACCTCCATCTGTCAGCTGCAACAAATCATGGTGACAACACACCACACACACACACACACTCACACACACACACACACACACACACACACACTGATCAGGCCTTATACAGATATATGTCAGTGTTTGTTCTTCTCTGTTCTGCAGAGTGTCTGCTGTGATGAAGACGAGCTGTGATGAAGACGAGCTGTGATCTTCATCAGTGACTCATCATTAAATCACAGGAAGACACTCTATACCACACGAGGTAGAGGCATTGTGGGTACAAAATAATTCGAAAAAAATTCAAATTCCCTGATTGTAGCTGCCCGCGGTAAAACACACAGCGGACGCAGTTCCTTTAAAACTCTGTCAAGCATCGTGAAACTAAAATATGAACACAAATATAAATACTTAATTGTCATTACAAAATATTACAACAAGTACATATTTATAGTGCAAAAACATTCAGTTAAACTGTAAACTGTATTAAATCACAGATCAAATACACACACATAACAAAAGTGTCTCCACAGTGACTCTCTCTCTCAACTGGCTCTATGTGTAACCCCGGTGTAGTGTCCCCTCGGCAACAGATCACATTACATCACATTACATTACATTACATCACATCGCATCACATTACATTACATCTCATTACATTACATCTCATTACATTACATTACATCACATCACATCACATCACATCACATTACATTACATCACATTACATCACATCACATCACATCACATTACATTACATCACATTACATCACATCACATTACATTACATCACATCACATTACATCACATCACATCACATCACATCACATTACATTACATTACATTACATCACATCACATTACATTACATCACATCACATCACATCACATTACATCACATCACATTACATTACATTACATTACATCACATCACATTACATTACATCACATCACATCACATCAAATCACATCACATTACATTACATCACATTACATCACATCACATCACATCACATTACATCACATCACATTACATTACGTCACATCACATCACATCACATTACATTACATCACATTACATCACATCACATCACATCACATTACATTACATCACATTACATCACATCGCATCACATTACATTACATCACATTACATCACATCACATTACATTACATTACATCACATCACATCACATTACATCACATTACATTACATCACATCACATTACATTACATTACATCACATCACATTACATCACATTAAATTACAATACATTACATTACATTACATCACATTACATCACATCACATTACATTACATCTCATTACATTACATCTCATTACATTACATCACATCACATTACATTACATTACATCACATCACATTACATTACAATACATCACATCACATCACATTACATTACATCTCATTACATTACATCACATTACATTACATCACATCACATTACATCACATTACATTACAATACATTACATCACATTACATCACATTACATTACATTACATCACATCACATTACATTACAATACATTACATTACATTACATCACATTACATTACATCACATCACATTACATCAAATTACATTACATTACATCACATCACATCACATCACATTACATTACATTACATCACATCACATTACATTACATCACATTACATTACATTACATCACATCACATTACATTACATTACATTACATCACATCACATTACATTACAATACATTACATTACATTACATTACATCACATTACATTACATCACATCACATTACATCAAATTACATTACATTACATCAGATCACATCACATCACATTACATTACATTACATCACATCACATCACATTACATCACATTACATTACATTACATCACATCACTCACATCACATTACATCACATTACATCACATTACATTACATCACATTACATCACATCACTCACATCACATTACATCACATTACATCACATTACATTACATCACATTACATCACATTACATCACATTACATCACATCACATTACATCACATCACATCACATTACATTACATCACATCACATCACATTACATTACATCACATCACATTACATCACATTACATTACATCACATCACATTACATTACATCACATTACATCACATCACATCACATCACATTACATTACATTACATCACATTACATCACATTACATTACATCACATCACATTACATCACATTACATTACATCACATCACATTACATTACATCTCATTACATTACATCTCATTACATTACATCACATCACATTACATTACATTACATCACATCACATTACATTACAATACATCACATCACATCACATTACATTACATTACATCTCATTACATTACATCACATTACATTACATCACATCACATTACATCACATTACATTACAATACATTACATCACATTACATCACATTACATTACATTACATCACATCACATTACATTACAATACATTACATTACATTACATTACATCACATTACATTACATCACATCACATTACATCAAATTACATTACATTACATCACATCACATCACATCACATTACATTACATTACATCACATCACATTACATTACATCACATTACATTACATTACATCACATCACATTACATTACATTACATTACATCACATCACATTACATTACAATACATTACATTACATTACATTACATTACATCACATTACATTACATCACATCACATTACATCAAATTACATTACATTACATCAGATCACATCACATCACATTACATTACATTACATCACATCACATCACATTACATCACATTACATTACATTACATCACATCACTCACATCACATTACATCACATTACATCACATTACATTACATCACATTACATCACATCACTCACATCACATTACATCACATTACATCACATTACATTACATCACATTACATCACATTACATCACATTACATCACATCACATTACATCACATCACATCACATTACATTACATCACATCACATTACATTACATCACATCACATTACATCACATTACATTACATCACATCACATTACATTACATCACATTACATCACATCACATCACATTACATTACATTACATCACATTACATTACATCATATCACATCACATCACATCACATTACATCACATCACATCACATTACATTACATTACATTACATTACATCACATTACATCACATCACATCACATTACATTACATCACATCACATTACATCACATTACATTACATCACATCACATCACATCACATCACATTACATTACATCACATTACATTACATTACATCACATCACATTACATTACATTACATCACATTACATTACATTACATCACATTACATTACATCACATTACATCACATTACATTACATTACATCTCATTACATTACATTACATCACAATACATTACATTACATCACAATACATCACATTACATCACATCTCATTACATTACATTAAATTACATCACATCACAATACATTACATTACATCACATCACATTACATCACAATACATTACATTACATCACATTAAATTACATCACGTTACATTACATCTCATTACATTACATCACAATACATTACATTACATCACATTACATTACATTACATCACATCACATTACATCACATTACATTACATTACATCACATTACATCATATCACATTACATTACATCACATTACATCATATCACATTACATTTCATTACATCACATTACATTACATTACATTACATTTCATTACATCACATTACATTACATCACATTACATTACATTACATCACATTACATTACATCATATCACATTACATCACATCACATTACATTACATTACATCACATTACATCACATTACATTACATTACATCACATCACGTTACATCACATCGCATTACATTACATTACATTATATCACATTACATTACATTTCATTACATCACATTACATTACATTACATTACATCACATTACATTACATTACATTACATCACATTACATTACATCACATCGCATTACATTACATTACATTATATCACATTACATTACATTACATTTCATTACATCACATCACAACACATTACATCACATTACATCACATTACATTACATCACATCACATTACATTACATCACATCACATTACATTACATCACATCACATTGCATTACATCACAATACATTACATCACATTACATTACATCACATCACATCACATTACATCACATCACATTACATCACATTACATTACATCACATTACATTACATTACATCACATTACGTTACATCACATTACATCTCATTACATTACATTACATCACAATACATTACATTACATCACATTACATTACATTACATCACATTACATCACATCACATTACATCACATTACATCACATTACATTACATCGCATTACATTACATTGCATCACATCGCATTACATTACAACACATCACATTACATCTCATTACATCACATTACATTACATCCCAATACATCACATTACATTACATCACATCACATCACATTACATCACATTACATTAAATCACATTACATTACATTACATCACATCACATTACATTACATCACAATACATTACATTACATTACATCACATTACATCACATCACATCACATTACATTACATCACATCACATTACATTACATCACAATACATTACATTACATTACATCACATCACATCACATTACATCACATTACATTACATTACATTACATCACATCACATTACATCACATCACATCACATCACATTACATCACATTACATCACATTACATCACATTACATCACATCACATTACATCACGTCACATTACATCACATCACATTACATTACATTACATTACATCACATCACATTACATTACATCACATTACATTACATTACATTACATCACATCACATCACATTACATCACATTACATTACATTACATTACATCACATCACATTACATCACATCACATCACATCACATTACATCACATTACATCACATTACATCACATTACATCACATCACATTACATCACGTCACATCACATCACATCACATTACATCACATTACATTACATTACATCACATCACATTACATCACATCACATCACATCACATTACATCACATTACATCACATTACATTACATTACATCACATCACATTACATCACATCACATCACATCACATTACATCACATTACATCACATTACATCACATTACATCACATCACATTACATCACGTCACATCACATCACATCACATCACATTACATTACATTACATCACATTACGTCACATTACATCACATTACATTACATTGCATTTAGCTGACGCTTTTATGGATAGGATTTCGAGGCGTAGTCGTGGGGGGGGGGTCTGCAAATCTGAGGCATGGTTCTCAGCAGGAAACCGATGGACTGTCCACTCCAAGTAGGGAATGAGTCCTTACCCAAGTGAAGGAGTTCAAGTATCTCGGGGTCTTGTTCTCGAGTGAGGGAACAATGGAGCGTGAGATGGGCCGGAGAATCGGAGCAGCGGGAGCGGTACTGCAGTCGCTTTACCGCACCGTTGTGACGAAAAGAGAGCTGAGCCAGAAGGCAAAGCTCTCTGTCTACCGGGCCATTTTCGTTCCTACCCTCACTTCGTCATGAAGGATGGGTCATGACCGAAAGAACGAGATCGCGGATACAAGCGGCCGAGATGGGTTTTCTCCGCAGGGTGGCTGGCGTCTCCCTTAGGGATAAGGTGAGAAGTTCAGTCATCCGGGAGGGACTCGGAGTTGAACCTACGCTCCTCCTTCCCGTCGAAAGGAGCCAGTTGAGGTGGTCGGGCACCTAGTAAGGATGCCACCTGGGCGCCTCCCCTAGGGAGGTGTTCCAGGCACCAGCTGGGAGGAGACCGAGGGGTAGACCTAGGACCAGGTGGAGGGATTATATCTCTTGGCTGGCCTGGGAGCGCCTTGGGATCCCCCAGTCAGAGCTGGTTGATGAGGCCAGGGAAAGGAACGTTTGGGGCTCTCTGCTGGAACTGCTACCTCCACGACCGACCACGGATAAGCGGGAGAAGATGGATGGATGGATGGATGGATGGATGGATGGATGGATGGATGGATGGATGGATGGATGGACTTACAATAAGTGCATTCGACCAAGAAGATACAAACTAGAAGAAAACAGAAT
>JASDAP010000144.1:92793-143039 GCA_031216635.1 Dissostichus eleginoides | reverse complement strand
AGATTTTTCAGAAAAAGTCAATTTTTCAGAAAAAGTCAGATTTTTTTGATTTTTCAGAAAAATCAGATTTTTCAGAAAAAGTCAGATTTTTAATAAAAAATCAGATTTTTTATTAAAAGTCAAAATGTTGAGAAGTCAACATTTTTAGATTTTTAGAAAAAGTCAACATTTTGAGATTTTTAGAAAAAGTCAACATTTTGAGATTTTGAGGAAAAAGTCAGATTTTTTGAGATTTTGAGAAAAAGTCAGATTTTTTTGATTTTTCAGAAAAAGTCAGATTTTTCAGAAAAAGTCAGATTTTTGATTAAAAGTCAAAATTTTGAGAAAAAGTCAACATTTTTAGATTTTTAGAAAAAGTGAGAATCTTTGAGATTTTGAGGAAAAAATCAGAATTTTTGAGATTTTGAGAAAAAATCAGAACCGCTATTCCTCCATCTTGTGACTGTGTAACTCCCTCTCTTGGATATCAGCATGTGAAGGACACTGTTCAGGAACTAGTTGATGCTCTGTATGTGATGACTACTTCCATTCTGGAGAGGATCACAAATACATGGATCCTGAGATTGAAGCTCAAGCCGGGGACCAGGGATTATTAACATTTTAAGTATTCAGAAAAAGTCAAATTTTTGAGAATTTTGAGAAAAAGTCAGTATTTTGAGAATTTTGAGAAAAAAGTCAGATTTTTCAGAAAAAGTCAATTTTTCAGAAAAAGTCAGATTTTTTTGATTTTTCAGAAAAATCAGATTTTTCAGAAAAAGTCAGATTTTTAATAAAAAATCAGATTTTTTATTAAAAGTCAAAATGTTGAGAAGTCAACATTTTTAGATTTTTAGAAAAAGTCAACATTTTGAGATTTTTAGAAAAAGTCAACATTTTGAGATTTTGAGGAAAAAGTCAGATTTTTTGAGATTTTGAGAAAAAGTCAGATTTTTTTGATTTTTCAGAAAAAGTCAGATTTTTCAGAAAAAGTCAGATTTTTGATTAAAAGTCAAAATTTTGAGAAAAAGTCAACATTTTTAGATTTTTAGAAAAAGTGAGAATCTTTGAGATTTTGAGGAAAAAATCAGAATTTTTGAGATTTTGAGAAAAAATCAGAACCGCTATTCCTCCATCTTGTGACTGTGTAACTCCCTCTCTTGGATATCAGCATGTGAAGGACACTGTTCAGGAACTAGTTGATGCTCTGTATGTGATGACTACTTCCATTCTGGAGAGGATCACAAATACATGGATCCTGAGATTGAAGCTCAAGCCGGGGACCAGAGGGATTATTAACATTTTGAAGATTTTGAGAAAAAGTCAGAATTTTGAGGAAAAAGTCAGATTTTTGAGATTTTTAGAAAAAGTCAGATTTTTGAGGAATAATTCAGAATTTGAGATATTAAAGGAGAGGTGTCATGGCCATTTCCACTGATCATAGTTCCATTGTTGAGGTATACTAAAATAGATTTATACTGTGCATTTTTCCAAACTCACATTGGTTTCGCATACAGCATCTCTGTAAAGTGTGTGTATTCAGCAGTATTCACTCTCTCCACTAAACGGCTCGTTGCAGCTCTTGCCCCCCCCTCCCTGTGAGCCCAGTGTGCTCCGATTGGTCAGCTCGGGCACTCTGTTCTGATTAGTCAACCACCAGAGAGGCTCCGCCCATGTCTAACACAGTGTTTTTTCGGCTCTGAGCGGAGCGTCAGTTTAAAAAAATGGCGTCAGTACAGCCGTATATGTATGAACCGGAGTAGCTACTGGCCATTCCTACGTCACGATACCCAGGAAGTAAACAATGGACAATGACGTATCTCCAACGAGGCGTTTTGGGGAGGTATTTTCTGTGTTAGAGTTTTATTCGCTACAGGGTGTACTTTGAGGGTTTTGACTCTGCAGACCGTTTACATGCAGAAAAACCTTCATAACACAAGGGGACGGGTGATAACCGGAAAAGCATGACATGTGTCCTTTAAGACAGTCAGAATTTTGAGAAAAAGCCCAAATGTTGAGAAAGTCAGAATTTTGAGATTTTCAGAAAAAGTCAGAATTTTCAGATTTTTGAGGAAAGTCAGATTTTTGAGATTTTTGAGGAAAGTCAGATTTTTGAGATTTTTGAGGAAAGTCAGATTTTTTAGAAAAAGTTAGAATTTTGAGAAAAAGTTAGAATTTTGAGAAAAAGTCAGAATTTTGATATTTTGAGAAAAAAACCATCATTTTGAGAAAAAAAGCCGGTATTCCTCCATCTTGTGACTGTAACTCCCTCTCTTGGATATCAGCATGTGAAGGACACTGTTCAGGAACTAGTTGATGCTCTGTATGTGATGACTACTTCCATTCTGGAGAGGATCACAAATACATGGATCCTGAGATTGAAGCTCAAGCCGGGGACCAGGGAGAGTTTTCTAACAGTAACTCTGCTTTCTGCCTTCCCGCTTCTACTCATTTTGTTTGTTTTTCGGATGTATAAACTTTCTAATTGTTGAAATAGTAGAATAAATAATTCCAAACCCAACCTCCTCCAGGGGCTCTTCGTCCAGGAGGGCAATGTCCCGGGACCGCCGGGGGGGGGCAGGGGGGTCCTTCTGGAGAGGCCTCTGGACCAGGTGCACGATCTTATGGGAGATGTTGAGGGGGGGGAATGGGACTGGCAGGGAAAGAAGAAGATTTAAAGAAATTAAGAATTTTTTTAAAGGGATTTCGGAATTTTTGGAGAATTTCATGCAAAAATAAGAATAGTTAAAAAAGTTGTTGAATTTCCATCCTTCCAAAGAGTAAAATTGAAATAATAAAACTATATAATAGAAATTACGAGTGTGTGTACCTGGACTGGGGGGAAACAGGAATTTATTTGAAAGAATTAAGATGATTTTTATACAAATACAATTTTTAAAAAGCAGGATTTGGGGAGAAAAATAAGATAAGAGAAAAATGATGATTTGAAAACAGATATTGTCGATTTACAAAAAACACAAAATAGTTTAAAAAGTTGTTTGTGTACAAGTGTGTGTACCTGTCCTGTGGTGCAGAGGAGTGTGTGTGACGTCGCTGTGTGAGAGCAGTGCATGCTGGGAGATGGTGGCCTCAGAGATGAGCATGAAGGTGATGTTCCTGTAGCAGACGCCCGGCAGCCAGTGCCTGAACACCGTCTTCCCCTTGTGGAAGTCTGCAGACACACAGAGAGAACCACAGAGTGTTTACAGCACATTGCACCTTAGAGGTCTCCTAGTCCTATCTTTAGGCAGATATCACAGGTCTCAGATATAAGACATGTCTCTGAAGTGTCCTGCTCCAAACCCCAAACAGATCCTTGTAGCCCCCCCCCCTCTCTTCCAGCTGTTACTAAAGACATGTCTCTGAAGTGTCCTGCTCCAAACCCCAAACAGATCCTTGTAGCCCCCCCCCCCTCTTCCAGCTGTTACTAAAGACATGTCTCTGAAGTGTCCTGCTCCAAACCCCAAACAGATCCTTGTAGCCCCCCCCCCCCTCTCTCCCAGCTGTTACTAAAGAGCTGACTCTGGGTCTGTAGCTTTAGAGAGAGAGTAGATCTCATCAGGAGAACTCTCCCAGCAGAAACTCAGCTAAATGCTGCCGTGATGTAACTCCATATCATGTTCCAAACCACATCAAGGATTCTCTCTGAAACAGCATGGAGCTCAAACTCTCTCTCTCTCTCAGGTTTACCACGAGGTGAGTTCCTTTTGATTTCCTGCTTCTTCACACATACTCTCTCCAGTACAGGTTAGCTCTGAGTGTTAGCATGCTAATGTAAACACAGACCATATTACTTCCAGAACACGTTCATTGGAAACATTCATTAGCTAACAATGACATTATTGTTCTATTAATATAAAGGGAGGTCAGGTACTCTTTAAAACAGCTGCTAGTTATGGGTACTTTTTACTGAAGTACATTTCAAAGCCTCTTCACTTTTACTTGAGTAAAGAAGTTTAGTCAGTACTTCTACTTGAGTAAAGGATGTGTGTACTTCTACTTGAGTAAAGGATGTGTGGACTTCTACTTGAGTAAAGGATGTGTGTACTTCTACTTGAGTAAAGGATGTGTGTACTTCTACTTGAGTAAAGGATGTGTGTACTTCTACTTGAGTAAAGGATGTGTGTACTTCTACTTGAGTAAAGTGTGTACTTTGTCATCTCTGTATTGATGTATAAAAGACATCAGAAAGAGCATTTTGCATGATGGGAGACCTTTAATATAATATAGTAATAACCTTTGTACAGCATGTAGCGAGGCTCCGCCCCCTCGCTGTAGCTGATGTTGACGCGGCTGAACACGCTGCCCCCTGGTGGCTGCAGCTGGAACACCACGCCGGTCTCTGGAGACTCTCTGTAGTCCCAGATGTGCACGCTGCGCACGGGGAGAGGTTCTGAACACACACACATCATCATTACTGTAATCATACACACACACACATCATCATTACTGTAATCATACACACACACACACACACACACACACACACATCATCATTACTGTAATCATACACACACACACATCATCATTACTGTAATCATACACACACACACACACACACACACACACACACACACACACACATCATCATTACTGTAATCATACACACACACACACACACACATCATCATTACTGTAATCATACACACACACACACACACACACACACACACACACACACATGTCAGTAGTTCAGTCTTAAAGAAGCTTCAAAGATGTTGGATTTGGAATAAAGCACCCTGGTAGTTAAGGGTTTCTCAGAAAACATGATATTTAAGGGGTTTATAAAGAACCAGAACCAGGTTTATCACCACGTACGTTAACACACACGTCGTGATGCATACAGACAAATAAAACAAAACATTAAAAACACAGATAGAAAACTATTTGAAGAAACTATAATAACATTAAAGAAATATATTAAAATATAGCAGTGTTTACATCGAATATGATTGAAGTCGAAATAGAATTTGAGTAAAGAATGTGCAGTAATGAGTGAGTCACTCACTGGTGAGCACTGGGATGGTTCTGATGGGTTTGGACCAGCCGTCCGGCCCGTCTCTCAGCAGCAAGCTGACGCTGTAGCAGAGGCCGTGCAGCGAGGCGTTGACCTTCAGCTCCTTGACCTTCAGCTCCTTGACCTTCAGCTCCTTGACCTTCAGCTCGCTGGCGTTCTCAAACTGCACGATGATGGGCCTTGTTCCTCCTGAGATCTGAGCAGCGTACGCCGTCACGTTCTCCTGGAGATCGGAGCGCTCCAGCGTCGCCACGATCTGACCGCCATCGCTCAGAGACGCCTGGAACGCCAACGCGCTCTGAAGCAGGAAGGAGGAGGAGACTTTAAAACACTTTCAGACATAAAGCAGAAGAACATTACGGCTTCCAGGAATTAGACACGACCCTCTTTCTCTAATTAGAGCCAGGCTCCTCAAAAGGTAATATATTACATATTACTCATTACTTTAAAAAAGGTACCACTTTACGATAAGACTAGCCTTATAAAGGGTTTACGAATAGTTTGTAATTCATTTATTAATCAGGTTGCAGTGTTTCCCCTAGGTTTACTGCTTTGGGGGGGGGTGCTGCCTGAGCGGGGGGGGGGGGGGGGGGGGGGGGGGGGGCAGAGAGAGGAGCTGTGGATCATTGATTATTGATCAGTGTTTCTTTGGGTCAAAAACACTAAACTCACAACTTCAATGAAAGCGTTTTTTATTTAATAAAAGAGCACATGTTCAATGTGAAAGTGACAGTAGATATATTAGTTGCAATTTGGTGCTAAATATATAAATATATATAAATATATATATATATATATAAAAAAAAAAAATTCATTAAATTTTTTTTAAACACCTTGAATTTCAGGGGGGGGCCCGGGGGGAGCGGGGGGGCCGGGGCTCCGTTGGCGGGGCGCAGCGCCCCTCCAAGACAATGGTAGGGGAAACACTGAGGTTGTGAACACTTTATAAATCATGAATAAGACATGAGATAAACACGGCGACTCTGACCGGGTGCTCGCCAAACAGTGAGCCCACATTTATCTGATCTGCTAAGCCTTGGCTACCTAGCTGACTTCGTCTCCTTCATCAGCCAGCATCCTTGGTGTCTGTTGCTCACTGAGTTGATTCTCGCTGAGTAGCCAATATAAGGCTCAGTCCTCTTTCCAAATAGTGAGCCTGTGTCGATGTATGAAAACTATGTTAGAACTGGTTTATAAATGGTTCTTAATGATTTAAGGGTAGTCTTATTGTAAAGTGCTACCAAAAAAAGTAATATATTACTTTACTTCGTTACTCTCTACATAAAGTAACTCTTTACATGACTTGTGCGTTACTCAGCAACAGCCTATAGCCACAACTTAAAACGTTATGTGCACACATATAATAATTACTATTGCAATAAGGAAGACATAACACAAGTTCATAACGGGGAACATTGTAGTGGTTGCTGCTTGTTCGGAGTCGTGTCTAATTACTGGATGTCTGCAGGACGTCATGCTTTTACTGACAAAAGTAATCAATACTATATTCCCTGAACCACTAATGTGTGGTGACCACTTCTTATTCCCACGCACCCTGAACTCACCACAGGCTGTGAGTATTTACTGAAAATATTCCCCAAATCATATTCACTTTAATATGATCTGAAGCACATCGAAGAGCATTTAAAGACGTGTGCAGGACAAAACCATCTCCACATCTTAACAAATAAAATACAAATTAAAAAAGGAAAATGAAAATAAAGGTAAAAAAACAAGAAATGAAATATGACAATAAAATAAAATACAAATAATAGTAAACAGATGTCAAACAAACAAATCGGCTCTGTCTATTTCCTGGAGACGCTTCACACTTCCTCAGACATCTTTTTCCTCGATCAATGAAACCTGTTTCTCGTAAAGCTTTAATAACTGGTCTGAAATCAGCTGATCTGACTTCCTGTTGTTCTCAGTCCGATGCTATCAGCAGCTTTTATTAAATGTGGCGAGCCGACGCCTCGCGGACGAGATAAAACTCCAATATAAAAATAACACTGGTTTCCTCTTCAGAAACCAACAGAGGCTCAGAGGGAAGAAACAGAGCTCCGAAAACACTGAGCAGCCAATGGGAGATCAGAGCTGGGACTACATTTTCAAATGTACTTATATAAACTACATATGAACTACATACTCAAAAAGACGTTCCTTATGCGTCTTTGACGTCTTCAGCCTGACAGAATGAAGACTCTTTCTGTAGCAGGCTATCTGCAGGAATCCTGAAGTCAGATGTAATTCCTTTCAAGACCTTTTTAAGAGCCTTTCCATACGTTTTAAGACCTCATCGCCACTTGGAGTTCTAACCGGTTACCTTGGCGACACACTTCACCTCACATTCACTATATACAGTATTGATTGTCCTTCCTCCTTATCTTCCAGTCATTTGGACGCAGACTTGCATTTCCCCATAACGATGTTGTTTAACAACCGGCGTAAACGGACCTTCGCGCGCTATCAGTCAGTGAGCGTGCGATGTCCTGTTCAGATGACGTCACATCCAACGGGATGCCATGAATGAGCTACACAGGATCACTACACACCTACGCAATGATTACATTCAGGCAGACTGTAGAATACAACCTCTTTGGACCATTTATAGACTCATTGAAAACAAGCTACAAAATGTAATACCTTGGAAAATGCCGTTCCATACTTTTTCAGACCCCGCGGACCCCCTGGAACAAACAGCAGCAGCATCTGATCGTTAAAGAGCCAATGGGAGCTCAGTACTGGGACCACATGTTCCCTCTGAAGGCAGATGACTCCTCCTCCACTGAACTATGCGATGAATGGCTGTGAGTGAAACCAGTGAGGGTCCAATGGGAGCTCAGTACTGGGACTACACTTTCAAACTGGTAATATGTAAAAAACTACATATAATCGAATGAACTTAAACACTTTCCTTGTGCTTCTTTTACAGCTTTAAAATGACAAAATACAGACTATTTCGTGATCGACAGAAGCAGGTAAACAAACTCTGCTTTTCAAAGCGAAACAGCAGCTGCATCTGATCGTTAAAGAGCCAATGGGACTTCAGGGATGGAAATAAGTCGTCAGCATGAAAAGGAATAGAGGAAACCCTACTAGTATTCTTTTTAACAAACAGAAGAACATAAACACATTCATTGGTGTCTTATTCACTCAAACCAGAGAGGATCCAATGGGATGTAAGAACTGGGACCACATGTTCGATCTGAAGGCAGATTTCTTCATCAACATCAGGCCGAACTCCACATCTGTAAAACTGAGATTCCTCACAAAAACTCTTGAGAAAGCACCAGGTTGGATCTTACCCGTATATTCTCAGAGTCAATCATCATGAAAACAAACAGAAACCGCTCGACTGAGAACTCTCAGCTTCTACGTGTTAAACTCTGTTTCTGCAGAACAGATCATCCTATCCAGATCTGACCCACTTCTGTAATCTGTCACAGTGAGGAAACACTGGGGCATGCTGGGAGAAATCACAACACACACACACACACACACACACACACACACACACACACACACAATGTGGGAATGTGTTCGGGGTCTTTAATTAAAGTGTGTGTGAAGAACCCTGTTGCAGTAATGGGTGATAATGATAATATAACATGTGTACTGTGTACTGTGTGTGTGTGTGTGTGTGTGTGTGTGTGTGTGTGTGTGTGTGTGGTGTGTGCAGTAACATCAGCATTATTCAGTGTCCATGGTGATAATGAGCGTCTCCTGCCATCCCAAAATATGTCTCTCCTTCCTCCTTTCATCTCTCTGTTGCCATGGCGACGGCCCCGCAGCCCCCGTGAATGGATTTGCTGACTCGATATGGATGTGTGTGTGTGTGTGTGTGTGTGACTGTGTCTGTGTGTGTGTGTGTGTGTGTGCGATATAAATGCCTTATTAAAGATTTGACTGTTTTTCAGGTGAGAAACTAACCATTTTGAGAGGTAGCAGCTAACAGACATACACACACACACACACACACACTCACACACACACACACACAGTCACACACACTCACACACACTCACACACACACACACAGTCACACACACACACTCACACACTCGAGCTCATAGAGGAGGTGACCAAATGAGAGCTTAAACTAGGAACGAAGAAAACCAACATTATCCTCATGAGGACACACACACACACACACACACACACACACACACACACACACACACACACTGGATGAATGGGGTATCTGACCCTGTGAATGAGTGGTGGGGGGGTCGCCCTCAGGCAGCTGCCAACATTATCATGCAAACCTCCAGCTTTTTGTTTTCCTGTGTGTGTGTGTGTGTGTGTGTGTGTGTGTGTGTGTGTGTGTGTGTGTGTGTGTCTGTGTGTGTGAGGGGGTCTGAATGAACCAGCAGGTCCACAAAACGTCTCTGTGCTGCTCTCTAAACTCTCCTCCTCTCTCTCCTCTCCTCTCTCCTCTCCTCTCTCCTCTCTCCTCTCTCCTGAGTTTCTCCTCTCTCCTCTCCTCTCTCCTCTCCTCTCTCTCTCCTCTCTCCTCTCTCCTGAGTTTCTCCTCTCTCCTCTCCTCTCTCCTGAGTTTCTCCTTCTCCTCTACTCTCTCTCCTCTCTCCTCTCCTCTTCCCTCCCTCTCTCTCCTCTCCCTCTCCTCTCTCTCCTCTCTACTCCTCTTCTCCTCTCTCCTCTTCCTCTCCTCTCTCCTCTCTCCTCTCTCTCCTCTCTCCTCTCCTCTCTCCTCTCTCTCCTCTCTCCTCTCCTCTTCCTCTCTCTCTCCTCTCCTCTCTCTCCTCTCTCCTCTCTCCTCTCTCCTCTCTCTCCTCTCTCCTCTCCTCTCTCCTCTCTCCTCTCCTCTCTCCTCTCTCCTCTCTTCTCTCTCCTCTCTCTTCTCTCCTCTCCTCTCTCCTCTCCTCTCTCTCCTCTCTCCTCTCCTCTCTCCTCTCCTCTCTCCTCTCTCCTCTCCTCTCTCTCTCTCCTCTCTCCTCTCCCCCTCTCTCTCTCCTCTCCTCCTCTCTCTCCCTCTCTCTCTCCCTCTCTCCTCTCCCTCTCCTCTCTCCTCTCCCTCTCTCCTCTCCTCTCTCCTCTCCTCTCTCCTCTCTCCTCTCTCCTCTCCTCTCTCCTCTCTCCTGAGTTTCTGTTAGACGCAGATTATCACTAAATAAATCACAGGAATGAAGTGTTCCCTAAAAACGCCCCATTTAAAGTCACAGCTGTTCTGGAGCTTCTTAAGGTGAAATACATCTCATTTCACTTTAATCTCTAATAATAAACCATGTATTTAAGGATGCATAAAAAGCAGCTCTGTGATCCGTATTAAACATAAATCCCTTTAGGATGATTCAGTTTGTAGATCCTCATAATCCTGAGTAAGCCTCTGAACACCAGAGATTCAGCCTCTCACTCCTCAGAGATTCAGCCTCTCACTCCTCAGAGATTCAGCCTCTCTCTCCTCAGAGATTCAGCCTCTCACTCCTCAGAGACTCAGCCTCTCACTCCTCAGAGATTCAGCCTCTCTCTCCTCAGAGATTCAGCCTCTCACTCCTCAGAGATTCAGCCTCTCTCTCCTCAGAGATTCAGCCTCTCTCTCCTCAGAGATTCAGCCTCTCACTCCTCAGAGATTCAGCCTCTCACTCCTCAGAGATTGAGCCTCTCACTCCTCAGAGATTCAGCCTCAGAGATTCAGCCTCAGAGATTCAGCCTCTCTCTCCTCAGAGATTCAGCCTCTCACTCCTCAGAGATTCAGCCTCTCACTCCTCAGAGATTCAGCCTCTCTCTCCTCAGAGATTCAGCCTCTCACTCCTCAGAGATTCAGCCTCTCACTCCTCAGAGATTCAGCCTCAGAGATTCAGCCTCTCACTCCGCAGAGATTCAGCCTCTCTCTCCTCAGAAATTCAGCCTCTCACTCCTCAGAGATTCAGCCTCTCACTCCTCAGAGATTCAGCCTCAGAGATTCAGCCTCAGAGATTCAGCCTCTCTCTCCTCAGAGATTCAGCCTCTCACTCCTCAGAGATTCAGCCTCTCACCCCTCAGAGATTCAGCCTCTCACTCCTCAGAGATTCAGCCTCTCACTCCTCAGAGATTCAGCCTCTCTCTCCTCAGAGATTCAGCCTCTCACTCCTCAGAGATTCAGCCTCTCTCTCCTCAGAGATTCAGCCTCTCACTCCTCAGAGATTCAGCCTCAGAGATTCAGCCTCTCACTCCTCAGAGATTCAGCCTCTCTCTCCTCAGAGATTCAGCCTCTCACTCCTCAGAGATTCAGCCTCTCACTCCTCAGAGATTCAGCCTCAGAGATTCAGCCTCAGAGATTCAGCCTCTCACTCCTCAGAGATTCAGCCTCTCACTCCTCAGAGATTCAGCCTCTCACTCCTCAGAGATTCAGCCTCAGAGATTCAGCCTCTCACTCCTCAGAGATTTAGCCTCAGAGATTCAGCCTCTCTCTCCTCAGAGATTCAGCCTCTCTCTCCTCAGAGATTCAGCCTCAGAGATTCAGCCTCTCTCTCCTCAGAGATTCAGCCTCTCACTCCTCAGAGATTAAGCCTCTCACTCCTCAGAGATTCATTCTCAGAGATTCAGCCTCTCTCTCCTCAGAGATTCAGCCTCTCACTCCTCAGAGATTCAGCCTCTCACTCCTCAGAGATTCATTCTCAGAGATTCAGCCTCTCTCTCCTCAGAGATTCAGCCTCTCACTCCTCAGAGATTCAGCCTCAGAGATTCAGCCTCTCTCTCCTCAGAGATTCAGCCTCTCTCTCCTCAGAGATTCATTCTCAGAGATTCAGCCTCTCTCTCCTCAGAGATTCAGCCTCTCACTCCTCAGAGATTCAGCCTCTCTCCTCAGAGATTCAGCCTCTCACTCCTCAGAGATTCAGCCTCTCTCTCCTCAGAGATTCAGCCTCTCACTCCTCAGAGATTCAGCCTCAGAGATTCAGCCTCTCACTCCTCAGAGATTCAGCCTCTCTCTCCTCAGAGATTCAGCCTCTCACTCCTCAGAGATTCAGCCTCTCACTCCTCAGAGATTCAGCCTCAGAGATTCAGCCTCAGAGATTCAGCCTCTCTCTCCTCAGAGATTCAGCCTCTCACTCCTCAGAGATTCAGCCTCTCACTCCTCAGAGATTCAGCCTCTCTCTCCTCAGAGATTCAGCCTCTCACTCCTCAGAGATTCAGCCTCTCACTCCTCAGAGATTCAGCCTCTCACTCCTCAGAGATTCAGCCTCAGAGATTCAGCCTCTCACTCCTCAGAGATTCAGCCTCTCACTCCTCAGAGATTCAGCCTCAGAGATTCAGCCTCTCTCTCCTCAGAGATTCAGCCTCTCTCTCCTCAGAGATTCAGCCTCAGAGATTCAGCCTCTCTCTCCTCAGAGATTCAGCCTCTCACTCCTCAGAGATTCAGCCTCTCACTCCTCAGAGATTCATTCTCAGAGATTCAGCCTCTCTCTCCTCAGAGATTCAGCCTCTCACTCCTCAGAGATTCAGCCTCTCTCCTCAGAGATTCAGCCTCTCACTCCTCAGAGATTCAGCCTCTCACTCCTCAGAGATTCAGCCTCTCACTCCTCTCACAGGGAACCAGTTGGTTCAACAGTTAGCATTTAATGTTAACCGTTAGCTGTTTGCTGATAGCAGTTACATTTAGCTGTTGGCTACTAACGTTAGCAGCAGCTAAACTGCTAACTGCTGCTATTGAGTCCCATGAGCCTGCGCTCAGGCTCTATTGGGTTGAACTGAGTGTTGGGAAAAGCTCAAATAAAACCATCACATGATGTGTTCAAATGCTATCTCGTAAAATGTTGTTTATTTGAGAAACTTGAATAAATAAACTTGTTATAAGATGTTTTCACAACGATATAAAATAGATATTAGAGAGGAAATTATTACTTTTCTTACACAATACCTCAGATTACTGTATGTGTGTGTTCACAGTCATTTCCTTCCTTCTATCATCTGTGCACAGTTTAGACCTGGCTATAAATCAAGCAGCTTTCCTACCCTGACATATTTCCCTCTGATAGTTTATCTCAGTATCTCTACGATAAGATACGTCTGCTCTCTCTGAATCTGCTCTCTCTGAATCTGCTCTCTCTGAATCTGGCTTCAGTGAATCTGCTCTCTCTGAATCTGGTTTCAGTGAATCTGGTTTCAGTGAATCTGGCTTCAGTGAATCTGCTCTCTCTGAATCTGGTTTCAGTGAATCTGGTTTCAGTGAATCTGGCTTCAGTGAATCTGCTCTCTCTGAATCTGGTTTCAGTGAATCTGGTTTCAGTGAATCTGGCTTCAGTGAATCTGCTCTCTCTGAATCTGGTTTCAGTGAATCTGCTCTCTCTGAATCTGGTTTCAGTGAATCTGGTTTCAGTGAATCTGCTCTCTCTGAATCTGGTTTCAGTGAATCTGGCTTCAGTGAATCTGGTTTCAGTGAATCTGCTCTCTCTGAATCTGGTTTCAGTGAATCTGGCTTCAGTGAATCTGCTCTCTCTGAATCTGGTTTCAGTGAATCTGCTCTCTCTGAATCTGGTTTCAGTGAATCTGGTTTCAGTGAATCTGGCTTCAGTGAATCTGGCTTCAGTGAATCTGGTTTCAGTGAATCTGGCTTCAGTGAATCTGCTCTCTCTGAATCTGGTTTCAGTGAATCTGGTTTCAGTGAATCTGCTCTCTCTGAATCTGGTTTCAGTGAATCTGCTCTCTCTGAATATGGCTTCAGTGAATCTGCTCTCTCTGAATCTGGTTTCAGTGAATCTAGTTTCAGTGAATCTGGCTTCAGTGAATCTGCTCTCTCTGAATCTGGTTTCAGTGAATCTGGTTTCAGTGAATCTGGCTTCAGTGAATCTGCTCTCTCTGAATCTGGCTTCAGTGAATCTGCTCTCTCTGAATCTGGTTTCAGTGAATCTGGTTTCAGTGAATTTGCTCTCTCTGAATCTGGTTTCAGTGAATCTGGCTTCAGTGAATCTGCTCTCTCTGAATCTGCTCTCTCTGAATCTGCTCTCTCTGAATCTGGTTTCAGTGAATCTGCTCTCTCTGAATCTGCTCTCTCTGAATCTGCTCTCTCTGAATCTGGTTTCAGTGAATCTGCTCTCTCTGAATCTGGTTTCAGTGAATCTGGTTTCAGTGAATCTGGCTTCAGTGAATCTGCTCTCTCTGAATCTGGCTTCAGTGAATCTGCTCTCTCTGAATCTGGTTTCAGTGAATCTGCTCTCTCTGAATCTGGCTTCAGTGAATCTGCTCTCTCTGAATCTGGTTTCAGTGAATCTGCTCTCTCTGAATCTGGCTTCAGTGAATCTGCTCTCTCTGAATCTGGCTTCAGTGAATCTGCTCTCTCTGAATCTGGTTTCAGTGAATCTGGTTTCAGTGAATCTGCTCTCTCTGAATCTGGCTTCAGTGAATCTGCTCTCTCTGAATCTGGTTTCAGTGAATCTGGTTTCAGTGAATCTGGCTTCAGTGAATCTGGTTTCAGTGAATCTGCTCTCTCTGAATCTGGCTTCAGTGAATCTGCTCTCTCTGAATCTGGTTTCAGTGAATCTGGCTTCAGTGAATCTGCTCTCTCTGAATCTGCTCTCTCTGAATCTGCTCTCTCTGAATCTGGTTTCAGTGAATCTGCTCTCTCTGAATCTGGTTTCAGTGAATCTGGTTTCAGTGAATCTGGCTTCAGTGAATCTGCTCTCTCTGAATCTGGCTTCAGTGAATCTGCTCTCTCTGAATCTGGTTTCAGTGAATCTGCTCTCTCTGAATCTGGCTTCAGTGAATCTGCTCTCTCTGAATCTGGTTTCAGTGAATCTGCTCTCTCTGAATCTGGCTTCAGTGAATCTGCTCTCTCTGAATCTGGCTTCAGTGAATCTGCTCTCTCTGAATCTGGTTTCAGTGAATCTGGCTTCAGTGAATCTGCTCTCTCTGAATCTGGTTTCAGTGAATCTGGTTTCAGTGAATCTGCTCTCTCTGAATCTGGCTTCAGTGAATCTGCTCTCTCTGAATCTGGTTTCAGTGAATCTGGTTTCAGTGAATCTGGCTTCAGTGAATCTGGTTTCAGTGAATCTGCTCTCAGTGAATCTGGCTTCAGTGAATCTGCTCTCTCTGAATCTGGTTTCAGTGAATCTGGTTTCAGTGAATCTGCTCTCTCTGAATCTGGTTTCAGTGAATCTGGCTTCAGTGAATCTGCTCTCTCTGAATCTGCTCTCTCTGAATCTGCTCTCTCTGAATCTGGTTTCAGTGAATCTGCTCTCTCTGAATCTGCTCTCTCTGAATCTGCTCTCTCTGAATCTGGTTTCAGTGAATCTGCTCTCTCTGAATCTGGTTTCAGTGAATCTGGGTTCAGTGAATCTGCTCTCTCTGAATATGGCTTCAGTGAATCTGCTCTCTCTGAATCTGGTTTCAGTGAATCTGGTTTCAGTGAATCTGCTCTCTCTGAATCTGGCTTCAGTGAATCTACTCTCTCTGAATCTGGTTTCAGTGAATCTGCTCTCTCTGAATCTGGTTTCAGTGAATCTGGTTTCAGTGAATCTGGTTTCAGTGAATCTGCTCTCTCTGAATCTGGTTTCAGTGAATCTGGTTTCAGTGAATCTGCTCTCTCTGAATCTGGTTTCAGTGAATCTGGTCTCTCTGAATCTGGTTTCAGTGAATCTGGTCTCTCTGAATCTGGTTTCAGTGAATCTGGCTTCAGTGAATCTGGTTTCAGTGAATCTGGTCTCAGACTGTAATCCATTTCTCTCTCAGCTCCAGGTCTCTCAGCTCCAGGTCTCCCACTTCAGACGGAGTTTCCTCTGAAGTGAGGAACAGGAAGAGGCTTCAGATCTGATCCTCTCTGTTTCCTCACGGTGCGTTCAGGCTCATTATCCGGCTGTTAAAGAGAGCTAACAAAGTGGCTCAGAAACACTTTCTTAGAGGAAATAAAGCTCCTATTAGTTGGATCATGTGTTGTCTGTCTCCAGCCTCTCTGATCTGGAGACTTGCTGATCTCGCTTTTATATTAAAGTGGATATCTCACCCTGGACTCTGTATTATCTTATTTTTATACTAGATAATATACAATTGTTATTATTATTATGTATTACCTCAACCACAAACATTTTTTTTTGTTTAATTTAATTTTTATTACAAATAGATTAATTTGAAAATTCTGGTTTATTTTGAGCTATTTTATTATTCTTATAATCTTTTAATATATGTTTTATTAATCCCCAAATTCAGCAAAAATAATTGTAAATTCCCTTTTTTTAAATTTGACCAATATCTGTTTCTTTAAATCTTATAAAATATGTCACCGTGCTGCAGGAGGTTAGGGAACTATGTAGAACATCTGTTTGAACAGCTTTGTTCCTCCAGAAAAGGCTGTGCAAAAACTCAGATATGAGTTTCTACAGTCAAATAAACACTTCCATTTTTATCACCGAATCCGATGGTCTACAGCAGCTGGAGGAGCTTAGGGGTCTACCCACCACATGAGGAGCTGAGGGGTCTACCCACCACATGAGGAGCTGAGGGGTCTACCCCCACATGAGGAGCTGAGGGGTCTACCCACCACATGAGGAGCTGAGGGGTCTACCCACCACATGAGGAGCTGAGGGGTCTACCCACCACATGAGGAGCTGAGGGGTCTACCCAACACATGAGGAGCTGAGGGGTCTACCCACCACATGAGGAGCTGAGGGGTCTACCCACCACATGAGGAGCTGAGGGGTCTACCCACCACATGAGGAGCTGAGGGGTCTACCCACCACATGAGGAGCTGTGGGGTCTACCCACCACATGAGGAGCTGAGGGGTCTACCCACCACATGAGAGCTGAGGGGTCTACCACCACATGAGGAGCTGAGGGGTCTACCCACCACATGAGGAGCTGAGGGGTCTACCCACCACCTGAGGAGCTGAGGGGTCTACCCACCACATGAGGAGCTGAGGGGTCTACCCACCACATGAGGAGCTGAGGGAAATAACATGTTATCCAGTGCACAATATGCGTAAGAAATCCAAAATGTCACGATTTTTTTCAATCAAAGCCACAACATGAGCATGTGTTGCTGAGCAACGAGCCACATGGGAGCTCCTTCAGTGAAATAAACAAGTAAACAAGTAAACAACATGTTCTGATGTTTTCTTCTGGAAAAACAACACGTTACGGAGGCAGAACCTGCACCTGAGCAGTGTGTGTGTGTGTGTGGTGTGTGTGTGTGTGTGACATGCAGCAGGACTGTGACTGACCCACTTTCTGCAGGAGCACACACACACACACACACACACACACACACACGGAGCATCTCCATCATCGGCACTAATCACCTCTTATATAAAACCACATATAACACATGAACACATGTAACCTGCGACTGTGTGTGTGTGTGTGTGTGTGTGTGTGTGTGTGTGTGTGTTACCAGGAGCTGCAGACAGAGCAGGGTTATCAGCAGTGGGGGGGGCATGCTGTCTCTCATCCGGGTCCTTTTCTCTCTCTCCGCATCCAAACAATGGCGATGAGTCCGCAGCTACCCGCCGCCGAGCCTCTTCCTCACCTCCTCACCCTCCTCTTCATCAGCTGCTCGCCTCGCCGGTATTAAAGCTGCTGTTCGTGAGATTCTGCTGTTCGCTGGAGGAAAAGAGGCCGCGCTCCGGCTGCGCGCCGCCGCCAGAGAGGAGCTGATCCTGGGGTCCGTGAGAGGATGGAGCCGAGAGAAGCCCCGCCCTGAGGAGGAAGAGGAGGAGGAGGAAGAGCAGCCTCCTCCTCCTCTTCATCACCATCATCGCCATCATCATCTGCAGCAGCTCTACATGTGTCACATCTTTATTAAAGCAACTTATTCAAACCACAACACATGTAATATAACAATTATATTTTATTATTTAAAATACATTATTATTATTTTTAAATATAAATTTAAATTAAGTAATTTTTTATGTTTCAGTTCTTCAAATATTGTCTGTCTGAACCTTTGTATATACAGTCTATGGTTTGAACCCATCGGCATGGCTCTGCAGTCTGCTCTCTGTTCGGGAACGAGTGAACAATAAAGACATGTGTTCCTGAGAGCAGGGCGCCCCCTGCTGGTGGTGCATGGCGACACACACAATCAATCAATCAATCAATGTTTATTTATATAGCCCAATATCACAAATGTTACATTTGTCTCAGTGGACTTCACAGTTTGTACAGAATATCAGTATGACAATACGACCCCCTCTGTCCTGAGACCCTCACATCGTACAAGGAAACACTTCCAGAGAAAACCCACAGTTTAAAGGGACACATGGGAGAAACCTCAGGGAGAGCAACAGAGGAGGGATCCCTCTCCCAGGACGGACAGACTGCAATAGATGCCGTGTGTAAATTGAGAAGATAATACATTTACAACATAGGTAGTCCAAATGTTTGGAAATGCATGTGTCTATAATAAGAAGATGAATCCACGAGGATATCCATCCAGGACTTATGATCCAGGACCACAGCAACAGGCACAGCCACGACTCAAGATCCAGGGCTCGCGATCCAGGACTCAGGACCACAGCAACAGGATCAGCCACGACTCAGGGTCCCGGCGTAGATAGACACCAAAAAGAAATTTGGGGAAGCTGGGTTATTCGGAACATGAGAGTACACAGGGACAGACAGAGAGAAGGAAGAAGTAAAGTAAAGTGTCCCCCGACAAACTAAGCCTATAGCAGCTAAACTAGGGCTGAATCTAATCAGCCCTAACTATAAGCTTATCAAAAAGGAAGGTCTTAAGCGCACTCTTAAAAACGGATAGGGTGTCTGCCGCCCGAACACAAACTGGAAGCTGATTCCACAAATGTGGAGCTTGATAAGAAAAGGCTCTGGCTCCCATTGTACTTTAGAGACTCTAGGAACAACCAACAACCCTGCATTCTAGGAACGCAATGCCCTAGTAGGACAGTAGGGTATAATGAGTTCTTTAAGGTAAGATGGCGCCTGCCCATTAAGGGCTTTGTAGGCGAGAAGAAGAATTTTAAATTCTATCCTATGTTCTATAGGGAGCCAGTGTAAGGCAGCCAGAACAGGAGTAATGTGGTCCCTTTTCCTAACTCTGGTTAGTACACGTGCTGCAGCATTTTGAATCAGCTGAAGGCACTTAACTGACTTCTTGGTACAACACACAACACTTTTAAGATCATAATAATCATATAATAAAACATATGAAACATAATAAAAATAACAACAAAATGACAACAGAAATAAATGACATTAAAATACTTAGATTTTCTCCTTAAAGGGGACCTATCATGCAAAATGCACTTTTGTACGTCTTTTATACATGAACATGTGTCCCCGGTGTGTCAGGGAACTCACCAAGTGTCAGAAAACACAACCCTCTCTCTTTTCCTCCGTTCCCAAATCTCTAAAAACGGGGCTGCAACGGAGCTGATCCAGACTGATCCAGATTAGAAATTGTTCTGACGTCAGAAACGGGGAGCTCCGCCTATATGGGCGACTCTCCACCTATCAGGAGGAGACAGCCACGGCCATTGCCGCTCGAAAGCGCTGGAGACGCTGTAGTACATATTCCAGGCCTGTAGGTGGCGCTGTAGTCTGCCACAAAAGCAGCAAAGAAGACTTCTCACAGAATCAGCCCTTGCAAAAACAGGGCTAAAAAAGAGCAAATAGAGAGAAATGAGGCGTGGCTAAAATGCATGATCTTCACAGACATGTTTTATATAGGTCTGGCCCATAGGCGGCGCCACTGGTGCGGCCCATAGGCGGCGCCACTGGTCCGGCCCATGGGCGGCGCCACTGGTCCGGCCCATAGGCGGCGCCACTGGTCCGGCCCATAGGCGGCGCCACTGGTCCGGCCCATAGGCGGCGCCACTGGTCCGGCCCATAGGCGGCGCCACTGGTCCGGCCCATAGGCGGCGCCACTGGTCCGGCCCATAGGCGGCGCCACTGGTCCGGCCCATAGGCGGCGCCACTGGTCCGGCCCCACAATATATGATTCAAAGATAGCACGATAGGTCCACTTTAAGAAATCTAACAGTGTAAAAAACCCATATCAATCTGAAGATCAAAGACTCTTTATTTCATCAATGATTACAACTCTGAACACATTTCTCACTAATTCACTTTTTCCTCTTAATTTGAATTTTCAAAATGTCAGTTTTTCTTAAAATGTCCGTCTTTTTTTCTCAGAATTTGATTTTTTTTATAGAAATTTGATTTTTTTCAAAATGTCACCTTTTTTTCAGAATCTACTTTTTTTCACAATTTCCATTTTTTTTTTTTCTCAGAATTCGATTTTTTTTTTTTGACTCTTCATCATTTGATTTTTTTTTTATAATAATTGGACTTTTTTCACAAAATGTCCCTTTTTCTCAGAGACTGGGCTCTGGTTTCAGACAGAGGGTGAAAAGAGGAGCTGCAGCTCAGGCAGGATGAGAACAATAAAGAGCTTTCTGAACATTAAAGCATGGAGACATGTCCCAGTAGAGACAGACAGGTCCCAGTAGAGACAGACAGGTCCAAGTAGAGACAGACAGGTCCCAGTAGAGACAGACAGGTCCCAGTAGAGACATGTCCCAGTAGAGACAGACGGGTCACAGTAGAGACAGACATGTCCCAGTAGAGACAGACGGGTCACAGTAGAGACAGACAGGTCACAGTAGAGACAGACGGGTCACAGTAGAGACAGACAGGTCACAGTAGAGACAGACGGGTCACAGTAGAGACAGACGGGTCACAGTAGAGACAGACTGGTCACAGTAGAGACAGACATGTCCCAGTAGAGACAGACGGGTCACAGTAGAGACAGACAGGTCACAGTAGAGACAGACGGGTCACAGTAGAGACAGACAGGTCCCACTAGAGACAGACAGGTGTATTTACGATGGTGTTTCTCTAGAGCTGCAGGGCTTTTATTTTGAAGGGCAACAAGAGGTGAATGTGAGGGAGGGTGTGGCTCAGTGGATCAGGGGAGCGCTGGTTCAATCCCCCTGAGGCAGAATGTCGTCGTGTTCCTGAAGACACTTCGCCCCAAGCTGGTGAGTCTAATAAGAGACATGTCATTCAATGTAAGAGCTGTAAACACGTTAGAGCAGCGCCCCCTGCAGGAAAGAGCTGTAAACACGTTAGAGCAGCGCCCCCTGCAGGACAGAGCTGTAAACACGTTAGAGCAGCGCCCCCTGCAGCACAGAGCTGTAAACACGTTAGAGCAGCGCCCCCTGCAGGACAGAGCTGTAAACACGTTAGAGCAGCGCCCCCTGCAGGACAGAGCTGTAAACACGTTAGAGCAGCGCCCCCTGCAGCACAGAGCTGTAAACACGTTAGAGCAGCGCCCCCCTGCAGCACAGAGCTGTAAACACGTTAGAGCAGCGCCCCCTGCAGCACAGAGCTGTCAACACGTTAGAGCAGCGCCCCCTGCAGGACAGAGCTGTAAACACGTTAGAGCAGCGCCCCCTGCAGGACAGAGCTGTAAACACGTTAGAGCAGCGCCCCCTGCAGCACAGAGCTGTAAACACGTTAGAGCAGCGCCCCCTGCAGCACAGAGCTGTCAACACGTTAGAGCAGCGCCCCCTGCAGCACAGAGCTGTAAACACGTTAGAGCAGCGCCCCCTGCAGGCAGCGCCCCCTGCAGCACAGAGCTGTAAACACGTTAGAGCAGCGCCCCCTGCAGGACAGAGCTGTCAACACGTTAGAGCAGCAGGACAGAGCTGTAATCACGTTAGAGCAGCGCCCCCTGCAGGACAGAGCTGTCAACACGTTAGAGCAGCAGGACAGAGCTGTAAACACGTTAGAGCAGCGTCCCCTGCAGGACAGAGCTGTCAACACGTTAGAGCAGCGCCCCCTGCAGGACAGAGCTGTAAACACGTTAGAGCAGCGCCCCCTGCAGCACAGAGCTGTCAACACGTTAGAGCAGCGCCCCCTGCAGGACAGAGCTGTCAACACGTTAGAGCAGCGCCCCCTGCAGGCAGCGCCCCCTGCAGGACAGAGCTGTCAACACGTTAGAGCAGCGCCCCCTGCAGGACAGAGCTGTCAACACGTTAGAGCAGCGCCCCCTGCAGGACGGAGGGATGACAGCATGATGTTACAGCGCCCCCTGCAGGACAGGTGTTACAGTATTGTGTCTCGTGATGATACATGTATTAAAGGAATAACAAAGTATATTTAACACACCATCATGTGAGCGCCCCCTGGAGGACGGAGGGATGCAGCTTAAAGTCTTGTATTAAAGGAATAATAAGGCATATCATGTTATAGCGCCCCCAGCAGGACGGATGGATGAACTTCAGCCGCCTCCAGGCTCTGCTCCAGCCTCCTCATGGTGGCCCCCCTGCCCCCCCGCTGCCTCCACAGCACCAGCCCTGCCACACAGCGCTGTGGGAGCAGAGAGGATTATCGGTCCGGCAGCGAAACACGTCCTCCGCCGACAGGCCAAGGTCCAACAGAACCTCCTGAGAGCCGGAGCCCAACCGGGCCGCCAGGCGGGACAAGACCCGGTCCGAGGGGGGGGGCGTCAGCGAGGGGGGGGTCTGCAGCGAGGGGGGGGTCTGCAGCGAGGGTGGGGTTGTCAGCGAGGGCGGGGTCGTCAGAGACGGGGGGGCGTCTGAGGGGGGGGCGTCTGAGGGGGGGGGCGTGAACAAATAAAAATAGATATACATTAAGGTTTTATTTGACCATAATTTAGGCTTACTTTTATTTATAGAATATTACCTTCATTTATTAATAGAACAATTTACTTAAAGATTAAATCCTGGAGGAAAATATGTAAATAAAGATGCGTTTAATCCTGCTCATTCAAACTGAATAAATATAATAATAATCATAATAATAATCATAATACAAATATATATATTGTATTATTTCTGGTCGGGAGATTCGGTGCTCACCTGTATCTCGTCCGGCTCCTCGGGCTCCGTCTACCTCCTGGAGCTCCGCCTCCAGCCTCTCTCGGACCCAGCTGTGGTCCTCCAGGCTCCGGATGAAGGCTCTGAAGGCCCGCGGGCCACGGGCCGGCAGCAGGGTCAGGAGCTCCAGGGCCTTCAGCCTCTCTGACGGCTGAGACAAGATCTGATCCACCTGGGCTTCCGTCAGGATCTCCTCCTGGAACAGAAGCGGAACGATGGAGTCCGAGACCAGCAGCTGCCCGGACAGATAGAGCCGGTGCTCCCGCAGCAGGGCTCTGTGGGCCGGCTCCATGTTGACTGTTCCTTTATTATTATTATATGATTTAAATCAGAATAAACTGAGAAGATTTATCATCAAGAAAAAACAGCGTCTTCCTCTCTAGACCGGATAGTGTTTATTTTGTTATTGTGTCCGACTGGAAACACCCCAAGCGGAACCAACGTTTTACAGACCACTCAGTTTGCCTTTTTTTCTTGTTTTTCATCTTCAAATTGAGGGAAAACCTTACAGTTCGTTCCAAAATGACATCTAGTGGATAATTATAAACCACTCTTTAATTCGGCATAGCTTTAATAAACCAAATATCGCTTTTCTTTGTATAAAACCGTAACCATTTGTCCTGATACGGTCTGAAGTGGTTGAAAGCTAATAAGGAAATAAAGGATTTCTGTGAAAATAAATGCCACTAAGTTAATCAAATATGTCCCGAATTCATTATAATAATATATTTAACTCACGTTTTATATGATGTCCCACCAAGCGTTAACTGTTCAAGAAAAGTAAAGAAATCGAGGGATTTTTCGATTGGTCGATGGTGTTGTAGCTTGAGTGCTAACGTTAGCTTAAGACAGCTAATCGTGCAGGCTTAAATTAAATATTTTTATCAAAATAAAGGCTTTTTCTTTCATAAAATACATGCCGAAATATCCACAAGACCAACACGAAGCCATTAATGTTCATATGTTGTTTCAAAGATGTGTGTTAGTTTGAAATAATTAAGGAAATCTTCGGCTCAGTTTCAGTAAATAAACACAACTAAATATCAGAGTTATTTAAATGATAAATCATCAACCAATAAATCAATATCATAAACTTGCAATATTATTATTATTATTATTTTTCTGGCGATTTTGTACAGAGACTCTTTCCATGCTAAAGATAGCAGGCTAACAAGATTATCTAATGTTATGATTCAAGTTGTTATTACACATAGCCTATCTCGTTTTGTTTGGTCAAATATTTCGAATCAACCAAAAATACCAGCCCTTTCCATTCGGGTTCATGTTTGTTAGTCTATTATTTCCAGAGGTGGGAAGTAGTGGAGTACAAATACTTCGTTACTTAAGTACATGTTTCTGGTATCAGTACTTTACTCCACAAATACCTGTACTTTCTACTTCTCACATGTTGAACCCAAATACCTGTACTTTCTACTTCTTACATGTTGAACCCAAATACCTGTACTTTCTACTTCTTCCATGTTGAACCCAAATACCTGTACTTTCTACTTCTTCCATGTTGAACCCAAATACCTGTACTTTCTACTTCTTACATGTTGAACCCAAATACCTGTACTTTCTACTTCTCACATGTTGAACCCAAATACCTGTACTTTCTACTTCTTACATGTTGAACACAAATACCTGTACTTTCTACTTCTTCCATGTTGAACACAAATACCTGTACTTTCTACTTCTTACATGTTGAACCCAAATACCTGTACTTTCTACTTCTTCCATGTTGAACCCAAATACCTGAACTTTCTACTTCTTACATGTTGAACTCAAATACCTGTACTTTCTACTTCTTCCATGTTGAACCCAAATACCTGAACTTTCTACTTCTTACATGTTGAACCCAAATACCTGTACTTTCTACTTCTTCCATGTTCCAAACAGGCTGGTTCCTTTAGTCTGAATGTGTGTTTGGTGGCGTGATCATTATTATTTAGAGTCATTGCGTGCCTATTGATTTGAACACGATCCGTGTATCCATCATTTCCTGGTCTTCTCTAAAGAAGAGGGACCAATGAAAACGTTGTCATGTTGCCGTTGTTCAGCATGGAAACATTCATTAGCTAACAATGACATTATTGTTCTATTAATATAAAGGGAGGTCAGGTACTCTTTAAAACAGCTGCTAGTTATGGGTACTTTTTACTGAAGTACATTTCAAAGCCTCTTCTACTTCTACTTGAGTAAAGGATGTGTGTACTTTTGCCCTCTCTTTAAGAGTCCTGTGAAAACAAACACTCCTAGTTAGTCTCACTTATTAACTTCCTGTGTTACCTTTAATACAATTAGAGAAATAGGGTTACATTTTAAACATCCCTAAATCATAGTGAAAAAGGGAAGAATATGAGTGCCAGGTGTTTATAACAATAACAATAATAATAATAATAACAATAATAATAATACAGGACAGTGTAATTGTGTGTAATAATAATAAACAGACACCAGGGTGATGAAGCACCATATAAAACTTTATTGATCTCACAGAGCTGATCAACTGATCAGCTGATCATGCTTTCAGAGGCTTTACAAAAGAAAACACACAATCAATAAATATTCTGTAAAAATGTGAACCCGAGCTGCAGCGGAGATATGTACAAAGATCTGCTCGTTAGGTTCGGGAATAAAGATTCATTTCCAGGGTTTTTATTATAAAACATGCTCCAGATATATAAAGAGGAACAGATATGACTGCTCCCTGAGCGACCTGCAGGGAAACCACAGATTGAAATGATTCTTAAAGGTCCCATGTCATGCCTCTCTGGTTCTGACCCGTCCCCTTGTGTTCTGTAGCTTCTGCATGTGAACGGTCTGCAGAGTCACAAACCCTCAAAGTGCACCCTGTAGGGAGTAAAACTCTAACACAGAGAAGACCTGTCTGTGCTGCCCCAGAACGCCTCGTAGGACATTTCTCTTTTTCCATCGTTTACTTCCTGGTCTAAGTGACGTAACGATACCCAGGTCCAAATGCACCAATCCGTGGAGCTCCTCACACACACACACTCAGCCTTATCTTTTCTCAGCCGGGGATCTCCGCACACACATACGGTGTCTCGCTGTCTCGCAGACCCCACGCAGCAACCAGGACACGACACTAGTAACCCAGCTCACACTGTCCGCTCCTCGAGCCTCAAAGGGCGGAGCAGCGAGCCCCCCAACGTCCCCCCAACACGGCCCCCAGACCCCACGCAGAATTCTCATCTGTTTGTCATTACTGCTGTCATTTCCTGGTTGCTAACAAACGCCATTGTAACACAAAATCACTGATGTTCTGCTGTAACGGTGGAGGACTCATCAGAACAGAGGGGCGAGCTGACCAATCAGAGCACAGTGGGCTCATAGGGAGGGGGGGGGGGGGGGGCAGGAGCTCCAACAAGCCGTGTAGGACAGAGAGTGAATACACATTCTATAGAGATGCTGTATGAGAAACCAATGTGAGTTTGGAACATTGAACGATGTGAATCTATTCTAGTAGACCTCAACAATGGAACTATGATCAGAGAAATGGGACCTTTAAGTAAAATAATAAAGGGTTAGTTTGACGATTACGTTAAAGTCACAGAAACAACGGGTTTAAAATATAAACAGAAATGTGTTGAAACTCTGTAAAATGTAACATTCAAACGTTACGGAGGATAAAAGCTGCCAATATTATTTTTAAATAAATTACTTGAATAAGTAAATGTGTTATTAAATGAACCAAAGATCAAATAAATTACATCAAACAATGTGTTTTTCTCCCAATTATTTCCTTTTATTCACATTTTTTTAAATACATTGAATTCATTTTGCATGAATTTAATATTTTTACACATTTTTAACTTTTTTATTAGTTTTCCTAATGAATTATTTTCCTATTTAATTTCTTTAATATATTAACTTTTTATTGATTTCTAAATGCATGTATTAAATATCTATATCTGTTTGAAATAAGAATAGAATTCCCTACATTTGAAAATAGGTAAATACAACTAAACTAAATAAAAAGGAACTGAATAGAAACTAATTTATAAGAAAGGTAAATTAAAAACAAAACGTGTGTCAGATCCCATCGATGATTGGATGCAAATATTAGTTTTAAATATTATTTTCGGTGTATTTAATGTCATTTGTTGATGCATTGGTAAATGTTGGCAGCTCGTCTCCTCCCTACTCCAAGGGCTTTTAGGACACAAATCGTCTCTCGAAACGTTTCATTTCAGTTTGAAATCCTGTCCATTTTAAGATTTTACTGTTTGTTTTTAAATCTCTTAATGGGCTGGCCCCTCAGTACATCTCCGACCTCCTACAGGTGTGCGCCCCCCCGAGGGCTTTGAGCTCGGCTGGTCGTCCCAAAAACTAAGATAAAGACCAGGGGAGACAGCGGTAGCCCCCAGGCTCTGGAACGACCTGCCCCCCCCCGTGTCAAACTGTCAAACTGTCAAACTGTCAAACTGTCAAACTGTTCACTCTTGAAGCTTTTAAGTCCCGCCTAAAGACCCACCTCGTTTCCCTCGCTTACGAGTCAGTCTGAGCCGTGCTGCGCCTACGCTATGCTTTCAGTGTCTGTCCAGAGCCTTTGATCTATTCTTGTAGTATTGTATTTTGTTATAATGTGATGTTCGTTGTGAAGCACTTTGGCCAACCTCTGTTTTTGAGATGTGCTCTAGGAATGAGGTGGAGTGGATGAGTGAGTGAGATCCGGACTGAAGTCCAGCTGCAGGTTGTTGAGTTTCAGATGAAAACACCACGTCTGTTTGTTTTGATTCTCATCGATCTGAGGCGCACTCTGTGGACTCTCGAGGTCGCCCGTCAGCCAATCAGAGGCCTCCGTTACAACAACAACAACAACAAACCCACTGCAGAAAAACCATGGGAACAAATATTTTTTGGAGGTTTAGATTTCTGTTTAGTCTTTGATATTTATTTAGACTCATTTGATTGGCTCATCTTTTGCTTTGGTCCAAGCGAACAACATTCTAATTAAAAACATTTAAATATGCGTGTTTTCTTTCCTCGTAGATAAACTACATTTTGGAAATATCTTTAGAGACTTTACATGTCAGTGCAAGATTAGAAATATGTCAAATAAAGTCTTTAAAAGAAATGGATTTAGTTTAAAGCAGCTTTTCTTTCAAACTAAACACAATCAACGTAACTCTCTTTCTAACGCATTGAGTCACTTCTGAATCGTGATGTGACGTTCACGAACGATGCGATTCTTTTGAACGGCTCTTTGGTACGAAGGGAACCGAGTCGTACTTGGTGAGAGCCGTTCTTTTTATCGTTGGTTCACTGCCGGCCATGAATCCACTCGCCTTTACGGGACGTGCTCTCCTGACTGCACAGGAGCCGTAGATGATGGCGTAACGCTGCTTGAGTTGGAGTTCGGCCGAGAGATGAAGCGAGTTAGACATCTTCTGTGAGTAAAAGTAGATTCCTGGCGATACAGTCAATCGTTATCCTGGGGATTATTTTGCAGATAAACCAAGTAACCCCGCCCCCTAAAAACAAACCGACTCTTTTGAACGGTTCCAGAAGTAAACAAAGGAGTCCAATGGAGGCGTTTCAGATACATGAGACTTCCTGCTGTCGAGAGCTCATGTGATGTAAATGTCGTAAAGCTCGTTTAAAAATCTCTCTGATATTTTCTGTGATTTTAAGGTAAATCGTCAAACTCAACGTCTCTGTACGTGAGCGATAAAGAACTAGAGAAGAAGAAACGACCTCCAGGTGAGTCAGAGACTCCGGAAAGGCTTCTGAGTTTTAGAGAGCGTAGAATCTGTGCTGTTACTGAAGAAGAGGATCTGAGAGCATGTGAAGGAATCTGAGGAGTTATTGGTTACCCGACTTCCTGTTTCAAATGCTGGAGACCATCACTGAGGGATTATCTTGTTAGCGAAGGAGCTAACGTGCTAGCTATCCATATTGGAGTCTCTCAGGTGGTCCTGCAGTCTGTCAGGCTTACAGACTCATAGAGGTTATATAGAGGTGCTCTTATTGTAGGACTGAATGTGAGGAGTTATTGGTTACCTTACTTCCTACCGGAGACCATCACAGAGGCGTTAACCCTAACCCTCTTGTTAGCAAGCGAGCTAACCTGCTAACCCACCAGTGGGCGCCACACGTGGTAGCTGTAGTCTCTCAGGTGTTTCTCCATGGTCGAATGCTCTTATTGTAGGACTGAATCTGAATGAATCCGAGGAGTTATTGGTTACCTTACTTCCTGTTTGAGACCATCACAGAGGCGTTATCTTAGCAGCCGAGCTAACGTGCTAACCCACCAGCTGGGCGCTACACGTGATAGCTGTAGTCTCTCAGGTAGTCCTTCAGTCTGTTGGGTAGCGGCAGATCCTGAACCTGTGGCGTCCGGCTGTTGATGGCGAGGCGACACAGATGCTGCAGTGGCGGCAAGGCCGTGTACGCCGGGCGCGTCAACAACAACTGCACCGAGGAAGATGAGGACGAAGAGTTCACCGTAGACGAAGAGCTCCTCGCCGCGCGGTCTCCGGACCTGGACAGCGTGACGTAATGCTGCACCAGGTGAACCACACTGTCGAAGGTGCGTAGTCGCGGACGAACCAGAAGCACCGAGTCCAGCTTGAACTTGCCGTGTCTGAACTCGATGCGCAGGTTGGTCGGCCCGGCGGACGTCATGGCGGAGATGGTGAACAGGAAGTCGCTCTGAGACGAGTCCCGCAGCAGGAAGGTTCCCTCAGACGTCTCCTGAAGGATCTCTTTGGCCTCGTTCGCCGTCAGACCGCCCCAGTACCAGCCTGAGGGGGGAGAGAGAGACTCAATGAAAAACCAGAACATATATCTGTTAGAAAACTCTCCCTGGTCCCTGGCTTGATCTTCAATCCCAGGATCCATGTATTTCTGATCCTCTCCAGAATGGAAGGAGTCATCACATACAGAGCATCAACTAGTTCCTGAACAGTGTCCTTCACATGCTGATATCCAAGAGAGGGAGTTACACAGTCACAAGATGGAGGAATAGAAAGCAGTATTCAATGTTTACTTCAGATTAGCTCCACGTCAGAAATGATCATGCTTGTCATATGTCTCTCCATAGAGGCTGAATCATCATGTTAATCACATAGCTATCATATGCCTCAAACAGTCCTGATGCTCTTCTAGGTAATCATACATCCTGTCATGTACTCAGCTACAGTTGGGGTACCTTTGGTATCATGCTACTCTCATGTTGGAAGAGGACATTCAGGATCTTCACAACAATATCCTTTATTTAACCAGGTAAAAGTCTCATTGAGATTAAAGTCGACCAAGAGGGCAGCATGAACAAAGCTACAACAAATGAACACAAAACACTACGGCAGATGAACACAGCTTTAAAACACAAATGAAATGACACATTAAACAGTCAATACGCAAATAAAAGAACATATTATAAAACATTAAAAACTGGCACAATTTAAAAACGACTTCAACTATTATGAATGAATTTACAGTTTGAATTGTTGGTCTGTTCCTGTTCTCTGTGACAGGGCTGATACAAAACCTCGTGTTTCTGTCCGAAGGCTTTCCGCTCTAGTGGCGCCACATGTGCGTATTCGTACAGAAACTGATGTTTATAAATGCATGTGTACAAAACATGGACTGACTGGTATGAACAATACATCTGCTGCATTATTTATGATTTGATGACGTTATTTTGAATGTAGACGGAGGATTTACAGTGTCAGCTTAGCCTAGCCTTGATCAAACAGAACTCCATTCAGAAAAACAAGCTTTTTAAAAGTTGTTGTCTGACGGTCTGACTAAGCATTCTTCTGTTTTCCTTTTGTGGTTATTTTGGCTTTTCTTTTGATACCTTTATTGCCATTCAAATCTCAACAAATATCTGCGGGTTCTGGGTTCAGACCGCTGCAATAAACCAGGTTTCAGACGTACCTGTGTTCTTCAGGTCCTTCATGGCCGAGGCGATGCGGCTCTCGTCTGATTCCACCACCCTGGAGCTGTTGTCCGAACGCCGGTCGCTCTCGATGGTTTCCGTGGACTCGGAGGACTGGCAGGTCATCGGACAGATCCACGTCAGCCAGAGCTGGGCTCGCTCAGGTCCAACCGTCAGTCTAAAGATGGTCCACCCGTCAGTCCAGATCAGGTCCAACCGTCAGTCTAGATCTGATCCAACCTTTAGCTTAGAACTGATCCAGCTTTCTAACTCAAGATGTCCAAAAGCCGTACGCTGGTCCAATCTTAAACACAAAAATGGTCCAACCTTTGCCTAGAACTGGTAGAATCTTCTGCCTACAGATTGTGAAACCTTCACCCGAAAGATGGGCTCAGTCAGGTCCAATCATCAGCCTAAAGATGGGGTAAGTCTGGACCAATATTCTGCCTAAAGATAGTTCGACCTTCTGTCCAGAACTGGTCCAGCCTTGAGCCCAAAGACGGTCCGTACGCTGGTCCAACCTTTGGACTAAAGAGGGTCCCCAATCAGCCTAGAACTGGTCCAACCTTCAGCTGGTTCATGGGGCGGTTCTGCAGCCGGATGCACTGGAAACAGAGAAAACACATTCAGTCCCGACCCTTGAAGTAGGACTGCAGTACAGTAATCGGATTGTATTTTTATGCATGCCTTTATAGTAATACATAAAAACAAAGTCATCTAATGTTCAGTGAATTGTGCAGAATCCAAACTTGAATGGGTAGAAATGTGAACAGAGTTTGGTGTAATTCATCATTGGACTAATGAACCAGTTGGAGACCAGCACCAGTACTTCAGTGTTTCCCAGAGTTCAGAGTGGACGGTTCAGAACAAAAGTAGAGATTAGGTTTATCTTCTGAAATATACTTAATCTCCTTCTGGTAAGAAAAGAACAAATATACAAGCTTAAACCAAAGTCGTGTTATTTAATAAAGAGTTATAGCATTTCACAGAATCAATCATATTTCCAGCTAGAAGGACAGAGGTCCTGCACGAGTAGATAGCACCAGGATCTTCCCCGTTACACAGAAAGGCAATAGCCGCTTTCACACCAAGTACTTTGCCGTACTTAGTTCCCAGCACTTAGTTCCCAGCACTTAGTTCCCAGCACTTAGTTCCCAGCACTTAGTTCCCAGCACTTAGTTCCCAGCACTTAGTTCCCAGTACTTAGTTCCCAGCACTTAGTCCCGCCAAACTCTTTGGTCCCTGGAACTGTCCTAGTAAATCGCGTTCACACCGGAATAAGTCCCTGAGGGAGGATTAGGCAAATGAAGCCGCTGAGGTCACTTCTTCTGCTTTGGGTTTACTGGCAGGCCGCAAACAACTTCACGGCCTATACTGCCACCCGAAGCCCCGGAGTCCCCCGGACCCTGGGGCTTCGGGTGGCAGTGAATCGCCACCCGAAGTCCCGGGTAAATCGCCAGAAGCGCCGTCACCTCCTCATCACTCCACCGCTCCCACGTTTTATTTTGTGCTAATAATGCTAATAAAGCAAATAAAATGGCGGCTTCACAAAACCTTTCAGAGTTTTACGGGGCGTGGTTTGCAATTCGCCCAGCCAATCTGAAAAGGTTCGCAAAAAAAAGTTCCAGTTCCAGATCTTTTTGGTGTGAACGCAAAATCCCAGGAACTATGGGAACTATTCCTGGGAAAAGTACTCCGGTTGAAAGCGCCTAATGGCATTTATACAGATGAGACACAGGAAGGAAGGCAATCCACATTACAGTCCTAAGTTGGGTGGGGGGGCAGACAGAAGGGGAAGCGCAGCATGTTAATTACAACCCCTAACATCCATATGATAATTGCCTGACAATGGTCAGGGCGACACCCGTCTGTCTGACAACAGTCTGTAGAAACCCACATGCATATTGGATCACTGAGGATTTACTATTCACATAAACTTCTTGCACTGTATTTGATTGTATATATATATATGTATATATATGAGTTGCTGGAGGAGCTCGGGTCAGAAGAGTTTCACACGGTAGCTTAGATGTGACGATAAAACCTTTGCATTGAAAAGGAGCTGTTATTATTTAACATAACATTTATCAACTTTAAATTAAAGAGAGTAATATAAAAGGTAAATTATAATAATATCTTCCTGCTGATTCAAACACCCGAAGGAAACAGAGTTTACTTTAAATTATTTACATTTTTAATATAATTTGGCTTACGTTCAAATATAAAGTATTTATTCATTTTTTGAAGCTTTTATCAATAAAAATAAATACGAATTAAAAACAGGACAGGAATTAAACGGTGAGAATAAGTGAATGATCGTGCGGAATAAAAAGCTAGCAGAAAGACCGAGTTTACTTTAAATAGCTAAAAAGTTCATATCATTTGGCTTCAGGTGATTTTTATTTTTTACAGCCTTTATATATTTGAAATGTAATGCAGCCGAATTAAAGACTAAAGTTTCATAAAAACATAAAATATAATTTAATTTCCCTGCAGTTTTTAACACTAACAATAAACCGTATTTACCTTAAATCTATAGAATAATTAACGTAGCTTGGCACAGTTCCCTCGCCCCCCCCAGCTGGGTTAAAGCACAGGTGTCCCCCCCGACCCCCCCCTCACCTGTTCGTTACCTTTGTAAATAATCACATGTCACTAAATGTTGATTTGTTTAATTGTATATAGTATACATTACCTGGGGGTCAGAGTTGAAGCTAAAAGTCGGCTGGCTCAGGACCAGCGATGCCTGTTTACCCTCCGTGAGTAGCCCGTCATGGCGTCACATTTACGGGTAGAAATCCCCAGAAGAGTCGGTGTTTTTCTCTCCGGTTCTCGGTCCTCCTCGCGCACAAATGGCGCGTCGACAGAGAAACGCGCGGCACTGAGACGGTAAATAAACAAACAAATATAAAAACAAACAAGCAACGATTTATTTAATCTAAAGCACCGAGTGTCTCCGGAACACTGTGTCCGTCCTCCGCGTCTCTTCACCGGGGACAGAGCGCCGTTAATCACCGGGAGAACCGTAAACACAGAGGAGGGTTTCCAGGAACTTTCCAAGAATAAGGACGTCACGTGGTGCTGAGAGGAGCGCGTATTTAAGGTGGACCAGACACACACACACGCGCACGCGCACACACTCACACACACACACACACACGCACGCACACACACACACACACACACACACACACACCCCCCGAGGTGGACCCGACACACACACACACACACACACACACACGCACACACACGTACACGCACACACACACACACACACACACACACACACACACACACACACACACACGCACACACACACACACACACACACACACCCCGAGGTGGACCCGACACACACACACACACACACACGCACACACACACACACACACACACACACACACACACACACACCCTTCTGTATGTATGCCGAATTATAGAGAGGTTTTAAATCAACTTAAAGACATCATTATTATTTGTTTTAAGGCGTGTATTCCCGAGCAGGAGACCCACGTGACTCTAAATTCCTGGAAACCTGAAGGGAGTTTGACACAAAGAGATTTCGAGGAACTCGTTTTGCTCTCAGAAAACAAAACAGCATGGAATGAATTAGCATTTCTATAAAGAAGGATTAAATAAGCAAGTGCACAGCGGCGTGTCTTTAAAAGGCTTAGTGATGAAGCATGGCACACACACACACGCACGCACACACATACATACACACACAAACGCACACACACGCACGCACACACGCACACACACACACGGTACTGTAAGAGCTGTACGTCACTGGGAGATAATGGGAGATGATGGTATTCTTATTTACAGCGTGTTAGAAACAGCTGACTGAGAGACCTGACATTCCTGGGAATCTGAGAGTGAAGTTTTGGTGCAAAGAAGAGGCTTTCGAGGATCTTCACCTCCCACTACTCCCAGTATCACAAAGAGCACCAAGTATTAATTACATTACATTACATTTAGCTGACGCTTTTATCCAAAGCGACTTACAATGACCAATTACAGGGACCTTCTCTCTGGAGTAACTAAGGACTAAGTGCCTTACTCAAGGGCACACTAGTCGTGGTGTTCCTGGCGGGATTTGAACTCACAACCTTCCGATTAAAATGTAAATGTAGAAAATGAAGCTTATTCTCTGTATATTGTCTCTGTTGGATTTGTTCTATCTCTAATGTGTTTTGTGTGTAAGTCAATGGTTCTGTGAGTTGTAAACAGTAAAAATGATGAATGATAATTGATATTATTCATTACAAATATTATAAACAAACAATAATACAAAAAAGTAATTATAATATTTTTAAAGAATCATGATTAATAATTTCTTAGATCTTTTTGATATAATACCCAAAGAAAAAGAACACCATTAAATGACACCTCATTTGCCTATTTAAAGATTCATAATAATAGTTCATGTTACAACCTGTAGTTCCCCCCTCTCTCCTCCAGGGGGCAGTGGCGCGCTCTGACGCTGCTTCCTGTAAACAGAAACAGATCCACTTCCGGTTCAGTTACATATGTTTCAAACAGTTTCTTGTCTCTGAAACAGAAACATGAGTTCGGACCTCTCGCGCTGAAGGTAAGATATCATGTTTATTTATTATCGTAAACACTCTGTTGTTGTTTACTAGAGCAGAGAAACACGCTAGCGTTAGCATCACAGCTAAAGGTGAGCCAGGTTAAACACGTTAGCTCTGATGCTAACTGCCCGGTCGTCTTCTGCTAGCACAGAAAAGCTCGTATTTCTAACAAAAAGTGTTTAGAAACTTCCTTTATCGTTTCAATGTGTTAAATATAAACCTATTAACGGGTAGATGGAATTCTTAGTCACATTTCAGGGCGATTTATGTTGATTTCAGGAGGGTTTAAAGTAACAAAAATTAGATGAATTAGTTTACAAACCCGGAAAGATCCCACATTTTAGGGTTTTTATTTAATGATCCTTTTGTAACTTGATATCTGTATCAACTGCACTACAGGTGGAGGTCTTAGTCACCGTTCAGGGTGATTTCTATCCATATCAGGCGGTTTAAAGTATACGGTTTATTCCAAAATGTGAGGAGATTCGACTGAAATACCTTCATTTCTGAAGTCACGAAGAAGCAGTGTTTAAAGCTGTTGACCCTGTTTCCAGCTCTCAGGCTCGGAATGACATCCCCAGAACAAATGACCATAACTACACTTTTAAAAGGGTTAAATTAATAATCTTTTTTCTCAAAGTAATGATAAACCTGTGACTTGGATGTAGAAGAGTCACAATCAATATAGATGTTTTTTATTTTAAAGAAAATTCAGATTGAAAATAGTAAAAAACTGTAAATTATAGTGTCCGTCCAAAAATTATTTTGTACTTATAGTGAAAACTACCCTTGGATGATGGGTTAGTAGACTAAGAGCTTTAGGAATCCAAAGTACAACATATAATAAGTTCCCTGTGTCAAGATTGATGCAAAACAAGTGGCATTTGACCTTTTTAGAGAGGTTTAGCAAAAAAAACCCACATCTTGGTCGATTTTGATGATTGACATCTCTTTCTAACCGTCAGAGCCAATGGAATCGAGGGGAAGTTCCACATACACAGGTTACCAAATAAGGAGTGATGGTGACGCGTAGAAAAACCGGAAGCTGCGCTATCCTCTGGTGGCTACCATTAGCAGCTAATTTTTCTCTCCGATTTTTGCATAAAAGTGAATTATGGATTATCGATCATTGTTTCAAAGTGACAGACACATGGATGAACCTTTGGATTAACCTTCAGCCGCTTTTTCTCGTTTTAATGCCATTGAACACGACTTTTGATCGGAATAACAGCTACGGTGAGCATATCTCCGTGTTTGCTACCTAAGGCTGGTTACATGGATATAAAACATTCATAGTTTATCAAATATTAAGGAGCCCTCAGACGCTGTTTCCTGCAGATGATGCGTTTTTCCGCCCGGGGGCGGGTCGATGGGTTAGACAGGGTAAACCTAATTAACACTAATCCCCCTGATTGCACAGTGAGGCTCGTGTTTCTGACTGACAGTTAAAAAAGGTACTTTCATCTTAACTTTAAATATAAACCTATAAAAGGAAAGGTGGACTTTCTAATAACCTTCAGGAGATTTCAGAGGAACAGAAATACCATTTATTCCAAAATAATGGTTATAGTACTGCACATAAATACACATTTAAAGTGGTTGTGACACGGTTTTCCCCCATCATCCAAACCATTCATTTCAGTAAATAATGTCCCCTTGAAACCGTTACTGAAGTGATTTTTGAAAATGTGTACTTTGATAACCGTTAATCTGCCCTTCAATGTGACCATATTCTGGATCTTCTCTGGGTCTGCTCTGGGATTCTTAAACTCCCGCGAAAAGGTGTGCCGCGTCACAGAGGGAACACGAACGCTTCCGGAGTCCAGTATCTGTATGCAAACAAACGATGGCGCACACAGCAGCAAGCTCCGACAGCGATTGTAGTTTAATTTTGAATGTGTCTGAGAGCTCATATGAGGATGAAGCATCTGATAGTGATAGCCTCGTAGACGATATTGACTATATGCCCTACAGATTCGAACCATATGCCTCTGAATCGGATGAAATTAACTCCGAGTCGGACAGTGGAGACGACAACCCCCCCGACTCTTTCCACACCACACACACACACACACACACACACACACACACACACACACACACACACACACACACACACACACACACACACACACACACACACACACACACACACAGAGTATCCTAAAAAACACATCACGTTTAAAGGTTGTTGTTCTTACCTGAGTTTTCTCTTGTTGCTCGAAGTAGGCACTTCGGGGGCGTTTAGCTGGGGGGTTGGCGAAGTCTTTGGGCCTTTACGGATTTGGGAAGGCGTGGGAAAGAGAGTAGGCACTGCTGACGGCTTCAGAATCCGTCTTTGCGAAAAATCAATCCCAGTTTCAGCCATCAACAAAGGCCTTTCCTCGAAATTCTCGGCCAGAAAGTGGGCGCTGCATATGTAGGTCGATGTGGGGTTCATCACAGACCAGCCAGCCCTTGTGTTCGGCACGTTTTTCTCCCATGTGCGCTGACGCTTGACATCCGTTGGAAAGCTATGTATGCTGATGTTAAGTTCCTCATTTGCTGTATTGGAACAGCCAGACACAACGCATCGTCGAACCATCTCTACGCGTGACAAATCCCTTCTGTCCCTGTCTGGCTCAATGGGAGCAGAATCAATATGGCCCTTTGTGACGCACTTCCGCCTTCGTCCCGAAAAAGGAAACTGAGTGATGGACTTTTCCCGCGATATTCGAAATTATTGATATTTATCAATACGGTATCGCAAATTCATTTTTAAACTGATGGTTCGAGATGACTAGTAGCCCAACATTGCATTGCACAACAGTAGGTGGGATGGTGTCACAAGCACTTTAAGGTTACTTCTACTGAAATATCCTTCTTTAACTTGATATCTGTGTGTAACACTTCTCCCTGCACGACAGGTGAACGACCCCTAAGGGTGAACGACCCCTAAGGGGGAACGACCCCTAAAGGGGAACGACCCCTAAAGGGGAACGACCCCTAAAGGGGAACGACCCCTAAGGGTGAACGACCCCTAAAGGTGAACGACCCCTAAGGGTGAACGACCCCTAAGGGTGAACGACCCCTAAAGGTGAACGACCCCTAAGGGGGAACGACCCCTAAGGGGGGACGACCCCTCTCTATTATAATTAAGACTGCAGTTAAAAAGAGTATTTGTTCACTGTTTGTGTTGCAGGAAGAAGTGCAGAGATGTTGGGCCTCAGGTGCATTGTGGGAGATGTAGTTCGTGGAGGACTCCTGAGGAGGACGTGTCAGAGACTTCCTCCTCCTCCTCTTCCTCAGCTGACGCAGCGCTGCTTCCTCTCAAAGGTTATTTCACTTTAATATTCACTAGTTTCATTTGAGATGATATACATTTATTATTACAGTTTACTTTTACTCTCATTATTTACCCCCCCCCTCCTCCTCACCCCCCCTCCTCCCCTCCTCCCCCTCCTCCCCTCCTCCCCTCCTCTCAGGGCGGTTCTGGTTCCTCGGCCCGTCTGAAGCTCCGGACCCGCCTCCTCGTCTCTCTGCTGTTCGGAGGCTCCCTATTGGCCGGCTGGCGCTTCGTTCACCTGGAGAAGCAGCAGCGGCAGCGGCAGATCCGATTGGACCAGCTGCGGAAGGTGTCTCTGGGTCAGGGAACCTTCAGCCTGTTGGACCAGACGGGCCGACGCAGAACCAAGCAGGACTTCCTGGGCCGGTGGGTTCTGCTGTACTTCGGGTTCACGCACTGCCCCGACATCTGCCCCGAGGAGCTGGACAAGCTGAGCAGCGCCGTCACCACGCTGGACCAGGTCTGTTCACATGATCTACATACTCTCTCCAGTACAGGTTAGCTCTGAGTGTTAGCACGCGAAACACAGACCGTATTACTTCCAGAACACGTCTCATTGTTTCTGACAGCAACGTTTCTGATTGGCCCGTGGGTGTAAAGCCCGCCCACATTTTAGTAATGTGGTCATGACGCAGCAAATCTGGATCAGCTCCGTTGATCCCCCGTTTTTAGAGATGTGGGTACGGAGGAAAGAGAGAGGGGTTTATTCCTGACACTTTTGAGTCTCCTGACACCGGGGACACATGGTGATGTAGAGGAGACATCACTTTGTGAGTCTCCTGACACACCGGGGACACATGGTGATGTAGAGAGACATCACTTTGTGAGTCTCCTGACACACCGGGGACACATGGTGATGTAGAGAGACATCACTTTGTGAGTCTCCTGACACACCGGGGACACATGGTGATGTAGAGAAGACATCACTTTGAGAGTCTCCTGACACACCGGGGACACATGGTGATGTAGAGAAGACATCAGAGTGCATTTTGCATGATGGGAGACCTTTCAATTAATTATTGTATTTACGTTGTGTCCCCAGAACCCCCTGCTGCCCCCCGTGCAGCCTCTCTTCATCACGGTGGACCCGCAGCGGGACGACGTGCCGGCGCTGGCCCGCTACGTGCAGGACTTCCACCCCCGCCTGCTGGCCCTCACCGGGACCCCCGAGGAGGTGCAGCACGCGGGCCGGGACTACCGGGTCTACGCCAGCGCCGGGCCCAAGGACGACGACGGGGACTACATCGTGGACCACACGGTTCTGATCTACCTGGTCAGCCCCGACGGACTCTTCCTCGACTACTACAACCGGTCCAAGAGCGAGGAGAAGATCGTGGAGAGCGTCAAGAACCACATCCAGAACCACAAGGGACTGGACCAGTAGAACCAGAACTACAAGGGACTGGACCAGTAGAACCAGAACTACAAGGGACTGGACCAGTAGAACCTGAACTACAGGGACTGGACCAGTAAACCTGAACTACAAGGGACTGGACCAGTAGAACCAAACTACAAGGGACTGGACCAGTAGAACCTGAACTACAAGGGACTGGACCAGTAGAACCTGGATCTATAAAGACTATAAAACCAAATGAAAGCAATCCAGAGACTCTGAAAATAAAAGCTTAAATATATAAAAAGTCTTTGTTGTAAAGCGAGAGTAAATTATAAATAAATATCAACCCGGAAACACAAACCTTATTTTAAAGAAAATAAAGTTTGAAATGAGGCATCATTTTTTAAATACGAAAAGAAACAGACGGTAAATAACAAAAAAAGGCATATTTATATGGGTATAAAAATGTATTAAAGTTGTTTAAAGGGGACCTATCATGCAAAATGCACTTTGTGATGTCTTCTCTACATCACCATGTGTCCCCGGTGTGTCAGGAGACTCACAAAGTGTCAGGACATGTTCCTCAGTACCCACATCTCTAAAAAAAAGGGGGGTGCTAACAAGCAGATCCAGAATTTTGGCTCCTATTACATCATTGGCGACATGTCCCAACCTATCGTCTCCGTATACACGTGACACGTCCCAACCTATCGTCTCCGTATACACGTGACACGTCCCAACCTATCGTCTCCGTATACACGTGACACGTCCCAACCTATCGTCTCCGTATACACGTGACACGTCCCACCTATCGTCTCCGTATACACGTGACACGTCCCAACCTATCGTCTCCGTATACACGTGACACGTCCCACCCTATCGTCTCCGTATACACGTGACACGTCCCACCCTATCGTCTCCGTATACACGTGACACGTCCCAACCTATCGTCTCCGTATACACGTGACACGTCCCAACCTATCGTCTCCGTATACACGTGACACGTCCCAACCTATCGTCTCCGTATACACGTGACACGTCCCAACCTATCGTCTCCGTATACACGTGACACGTCCCAACCTATCGTCTCCGTATACACGTGACACGTCCCAACCTATCGTCTCCGTACACACGTGACACGTCCCAACCTATCGTCTCCGTACACACGTGACACGTCCCAACCTATCGTCTCCGTATACACGTGACACGTCTCCGTACACACGTGACACGTCCCAACCTATCGTGACACGTCCCAACCTATCGTCTCCGTATACACGTGACACGTCCCAACCTATCCTCTCCGTATACACGTCCCAACCTATCGTCTCCGTATACACGTGACACGTCCCACCCTATCGTCTCCGTATACACGTGACACGTCCCACCCTATCGTCTCCGTATACACGTGACACGTCCCAACCTATCGTCTCCGTATACACGTGAAACGTCCCAACCTATCGTCTCCGTATACACGTGACACGTCCCACCCTATCGTCTCCGTATACACGTGACACGTCCCAACCTATCGTCTCCGTACACACGTGACACGTCCCAACCTATCGTCTCCGTACACACGTGACACGTCCAGGCACTTGTAGTTAAGTTGTTATATATATAATGGCACTGTTCTAGCGGTAAACACTTAAGAACATGTCAAGCTATGTGCTGTATCAGAAACAATGCGCGCCGTGTTTATCTTCTTTAGAATATGATCACAACCAATAACAAATCATTTAAACTTGTTTATTCTTATCTTATGTTACCTAGTTAGTATTCTTTCTTTTTCTTTATGCATATTTTACTGATCACTCCCCTTTTAAACTGTTTTACTGTCCTATAGTACACACTGGAATGATTTCTTACAACTATATTAAATAGATAAGTGTGCTCTCGCTCACACACACACACACACACACCTGAATGTATGTAGGGTGAACTGTTTGGTGCTTGAATAGGTATGGCTGCTCCACTTTAAATAATTGTGTTTATTTTGGCCTCCTTAAAATGACCCACCATCAGCTGTTCTGGTTCCGAGTAAATACGGAGATGTTTTATTACAAATAGTTGAGGAAAAACAGCGGATCATAATACGTGTTATTTCATCAGAGGGAAGACAGGAAGTGGCTGAGTGTCCCTTCAGAATAAAAGCCTCCAGAGATTATGGTCTGTTCAGGGTCTTGAATCTGTCGTTGGCTTTCTGAGTGCTGAGCAGCGTCAGAACCACCGAGTCCAGACGAGAGTCCAGGTCTGAGTATGGATCCGAGTCCAGACCCCCCGCGGAGTCCAGGTCCACCGTGTAGTCGTTCGCCTGAAACAGGAAACAACACTTTCACAATAAAACACTGATATGGTAACACCGATTAAACACCACTGTTCAAAGTGTTTTCCAAATAAAAGTCTTATTTTGAAAACCATTTGAACAAAAGACTCCTACGCAAAGGGTTTTCAAAATAAAAGACCCCTGCTTGAACCGTGTTCATAACAAAGAGACTCCTATAAACTTTCACAATAAAACACTAATATGGTAACAACGATTAAACACCACATTTCAAAATAAGAGCTCAAAGTGTTTTAAAAAGAGGCTACTGCTCGAAGGATTTTCAAAATAAAAGACTCCTACTCCAACTGTTTTCAAAATAAAGAGTCTACTGCTTGAAGTTTTTTTCCAACTGAAAGGCCCCTGTTCAAAGGGTTTTCAAAATAAAAGACCTCTGCTCAAAGGGTTTTCAAAATAAAAGACCTCTGCTCAAAGGGTTTTCAAAATAAAAGACTACAGATCGAACGGTTTTCAAAATAAGAGTCTACTGCTCTAAGTGTTTTCAAAATAAAAGACCTCTGCTCAAAGGTTTTTCAAAATAAAAGCAGGACTGATAGAGTTTTTACATCCATTAAACTGCTTCTCACTTGCCGCATACTTAATTTTATTTAAAACGTGTTTGAACTCAGCGGGAAGTCTCTAACATGTCTGCGTTGTGTTGTTGTTTGTATATTGTTGTTGTTTACCAGCTGCAGGGAAGCCAGCAGGTATTTGCAGGCCTCGAAGTTGTCCTTCCCGGCGACGATGGAGGCGAAAGTTCTGCTTTTCCCCACAGAAACCAGAGAGCTGACGATCCGCTCTCCGTAGTCGTGGATATCGAACACCGAGCGCTCCTCCTGGAACACAAACACCTCGTCAGAAAGAACCACAGGTTATTAGAGCGAACATCCAACGTGTTTCTGGGGGTTCTGAACCTGCAGTTGGAGCTCCGGACGGATTTTATCCTCCCAGACTTTCACTCTCCGGGACAGAGACGTTTCCTGAGTGAAGCCTTTACAGTTCACCACCAGCTGCTCCTGAACGCACCACAACAACAACACTGTCATTAGCTGCTCCTGAACGCACCACATCAACACTATTAAACACAAGCTGCTCCTGAACGCACCACATCAACACTGTTAAACACCAGCTGCTCCTGAACGCACCACATCAACACTATTAAACACAAGCTGCTCCTGAACGCACCACATCAACACTATTAAACACAAGCTGCTCCTGAACGCACCACATCAACACTGTTAAACACCAGCTGCTCCTGAACGCACCACATCAACACTGTTAAACACCAGCTGCTCCTGAACGCACCACATCAACACTGTTAAACACCAGCTGCTCCTGAACGCACCACAACAACAACACTGTCATTAGCTGCTCCTGAACGCACCACATCAACACTATTAAACACAAGCTGCTCCTGAACGCACCACATCAACACTGTTAAACACCAGCTGCTCCTGAACGCACCACATCAACACTGTTAAACACCAGCTGCTCCTGAACGCACCACATCAACACTATTAAACACAAGCTGCTCCTGAACGCACCACATCAACACTTTTAAACACAAGCTGCTCCTGAACGCACCACATCAACACTGTTAAACACCAGCTGCTCCTGAACGCACCACATCAACACTGTTAAACACAAGCTGCTCCTGAACGCACCACATCAACACTGTTAAACACAAGCTGCTCCTGAACGCACCACATCAACACTGTTAAACACAAGCTGCTCCTGAACGCACCACATCAACACTGTTAAACACCAGCTGCTCCTGAACGCACCACATCAACACTGTTAAACACCAGCTTCTCCTGAACGCACCACATCAACACTGTTAAACACAAGCTGCTCCTGAACGCACCACTTAAGTAGAAAAATAGCAAATATTGTTTAATTATTATAAATATGAATGCTTTGAACCCGTTTGAATCCTCTGATGTGTATATTTAATTACTCACAGTTGAATTAGTGAATAAAGAGTGACTTACGACTCTCAGCTTCACCAGATCCTCGTAGCTCAGCTCGTCGCTCTGAGCGTCTGAAGCACACACAATATCAATCAGCTTTATTTATATCTCTAATTAACCAGTTAATAAAATAAGTGTTTCGTTAATCTACCCGGCGACACGAAGTCTCCTCCGAAGTCTCCTCCGAACTCTGCCGGAGCGTCGTCAGGAAACGCTTCCTGTTCGTTATCAGAGAGGTCGTCGTCTCCACCTGCACACATCAACACTTAGACACTATACCCAGTGTGTGTGTGTGTGAGTGTGTGTGTGAGTGTGTGAGTGTGTGTGAGTGTGTGAGTGATTGAGTGTGTGTGTGTGTGTGTGAGTGAGTGTGTGAGAGTGAGTGTGTGTGAGCGAGTGTGTGTGTGTGAGTGTGTGTGTGTGAGTTAGTGTGTGTGTGTGTGTGAGTGATTGAGTGTGTGTGTGTGTGTGAGTGTGTGTGTTACCCAGCATGTCAGGTGGTATGAACCCGTCCTCAGGCTCCTCCCCCTGGTTAAGCCCCGCCCCCTCCGGCTGCAGGAAGGTCCTCCTCAGCTCCTCGTCAGACACAACGACGCCCTGGAGACAGCACACATTAAAATTTTAAATAGATTAAAAATACTAAAATAATTTAATTAAAAATATATATAAAAAATAATAATATAACATATCATTCTGAATATAAAAAATAAATAAAAATGTAATATAACATTAGTAAATAATTTATAAAAATGAGATATACCAATAACTACTGAAAATTGAGAACAAATGTAAACATAATAAAAAATTACTAATTTACTTATAATTAAACAAATAAAAAAAGGAATTAATTTATAAATAGATAATAGGAATAAATACCTAAATATATATATAATAATACAATAATACAAAACAATTAAGTAAAATCAACAACGGACTAAAAAACTCATAATATATATTTTGTTATCCATATTTCGTACCGCCTTCCTGTAGACCCTCTTCCTGCTCTCAGCTTGTCCTTCATCGTGCTCAGGTAGATGTAGTTCAGGTCTGAAAACATTTTAAATAAAACATTCAGTTTAACTGTTAAAACTGTTTCTGAGATCACATGCTAGCAGTTTCCCCCGTTTACAGTCACCATGCTAAGCTAAGCTAACATTACCTGCAAACGTGGGTCCGTTTTTCAGCTTCTGCTGAGGAGGGTCGACTGAAACAAGAGATCAATATTTAGATGAATAATTAATAATGTTAAAGGTACGCATATGTATGGGGCATGTATGTGGGAGAGAATAGGCGCTTTCACACCGGAGTACTTTTCCCAGGAAAAGTTCCAATAGTTCCTGGGATTTTGCGTTCACACCAAAAAGAACCTTTTCCCCCCTTTTCAGTCCCTCCTAGAGAGGTGGGACTTTCCTGGGGAGGAAAAGGTTCCAATTTCTGATTGGCTTCAGTAGAAGCTGCTGGGAGTCCCAGCAGCTTCTACTGAAGCAAGTCCCCAACTCCGGGGACTGCCCCGGCGGACTTCGGTGGCAGTATACGCCGTGAAGTTGTTTGCGGCCTGCCAGTAAACCCAAAGCAGAAGAAGAAGAAGTGACGTCAGCGGCTTCATTTGCCTAATCCTCCCCCAGGGACTTATTCCGGTGTGAACGTCTTATTCCGGTGTGAACGTCTTATTCCGGTGTGAACGTCTTATTCCGGTGTGAACGTCTTATTCCGATGTGTGTCTTGCTGCCTGTTTGCGTTTGCTCTGCATTTATTTATAAAATGTGAAATATGTAATAAAAGTCTTAATTAAAACTGCGGTCACAGATGTGCGCAGTGATGAGCGGGCCCTCGCGTCCGTGCGCCTTTCGGGGAGGGCGGCCGGTCGTCCAGGCGTCAGCAGACGCGCGCGAGTCCTCCGAAATGAGCCGTTTGTCATTTCTCTCATTTTCGCGTCCCAGGCTCCCAGGTCCTCCGGCAGCGACCCGGAAATGGATGTCGGCGCACCGTCTCGAAGGAAAACAAATTTCTCTAAAGGCTCGCCGAGGATCGATTATCGAGGAGGCTGTCTGGAGGAGCCGTAACCGAGGATACACTGATTTAGAGGAGAGAGGAGGAGAGAGAGGGGAGGAGGAGAGAGAGAGAGAGAGAGAGAGAGAGAGTCTCTGGAGGAGCTATAACCGAGGGTACACTGATGTATCCTCCGGAGTCGATTTCAGCCAACAGTGATGTTTAAAAGAGGCGTGACGCATGGCTGGACTTATGTCAAGAAGCAAAGCTCTGCAAACTGTTCCCGTTGTGATTATAAGTTATTTAAGAGGATCAAATGTGCATCAGACTTTCTGCCCTTTACCGTTTGTTTACTCACTAATCACATCTCGCCTGGATGTTAGGCTATTTTTTTTTAATCCAACTGCTTTCATTCAGACGCGATGTTTACAGTGAGAACAGCAATAACATATGTAACAGGCCTACATTGCACACTTTATTTGTATGCTTTAGTAGATATCTACAAGTAAAGAGTAGATATTATTCATGAAACCATATAGTGTTCACATAATAAAATATACAAGGGCTGTAGCCTGATATACATGATATGCTTTAGGAGCTGTATGTGTGTGTTGTACAGTGAGTAGGTGTGTGTTGTAATTTAATTTGCCGCCAGCAGAGGCGGTGTGTGTGTTTAGGGCTAACCCTAACCCTAACCCTAACCAGTTATGAGCATTTCTTTGTAAGCCCCGACTTTTTGCAAACAGGTTTAGATTAATGATGGCCATATTTATCGACTGAACATGCTCATTTTCTACAGTAATGTGTCTGACCCTCCACCGATGCTGTATACTAAGTGTGGCGTTGAAAAACAAAAAATGGAAATTTAAGGTAATATTTTACTGTTTTTAACATTATGCTAATTAAAAAAAAAGAAGTAGGCGGAGCTTAGGGGTTCATGGAGATAATATGTAGAGTAGGTACACCCGAATAAGTGTGCAAAATTTCAGGTCATTCGGAGTTAACGGTGCGACTTTGTAAATGTTTCCATAATGGAAATGTAGTAGTTTGGATTAATGTATTCGTCAAAAATTGTACATTCTCCGTTAGCTTACGAGCTCCCCGTTCGAGCAATGACTATTCCTTTGCAATGTAGCATCACATTGGATATGCGCTTAAGTTGTCCTAGATTGGAATTTTTCCGATCATTTCCCTATGAGGAATTAGAAAATGTGCTTAAAATGCATGAAAAACGCACATTTTTCAAAATGGCCGACTTTCTGGGGGGCGGGGCTAATGAAAAGCAATTTGAAATATGTGTGCAATCATAATAGCAATGTGTATACAGCGTTTCGTGAATATCGGAAAAACTATATGAGTTTTGAGTAGTTTGGAGTCATTTGTGACATGTAAATGGTCAAAAATGGAAAATTCTCCGTTGCTTACGAGCTCCTCGTTTGAGCGATCGACTATTCCTTCGCAATTTAGCATCACATTGGATATGGGCTGAACTTGTCCTGGACTGGAATTTTTCCGATCATTTCCCTAGGAGGAGTTTGCAAGAATGTGCTTAAAATGCATGAAAAACGCACATTTTTCAAAATGGCCGACTTTCTCGGGGGCGGGGCTATGGAAGCTAATTAGAAATATGTCCGTAATTCCATGAGGAATCTTTGCCAAAATTCGTGAAGTTCTGAGAAACTATATGTGACTACCACACAATAGGGGGCGCTAGTGAGCAGTTTTTTTGAAAAATTACGTTTTTTTTTTACATTCTCGAAAAAGTCGTGGGCTGTGACGTGTGTACCAAGTTTTGCGTCCGAAGCTGATTTTATGCTATCGCATTTAAAAAAAATGTATAGGCCACGCCCACATTCTGCATTTGTTGCGACACTTTAAATCTCAGTTCGTAGTCACCCCAGAGTATGTGTAAAAAAAAAAAAATTCGTCCATCCGTTCTTGAGTTATAAATTGGTGGTGTTTTTGGCGCCCCCTATAGTCCAAAATGAAAATGCTTTAGTGTGCCTATTCCCAAGACGGACTGAACCTATCCACCAAAATCTGTGATATATGGATACATTGTTGATGAGTTATGAGCATTTATTTCTAAGCCCCGCATTTTTGCTAGTACGTTTTGATTCATGGCGGCAATATTTATCGTGTTAACATGCTCATTTTCTACGTTAATGTGTATGACCCTCCGCCGATGCTGTATACGAAGTTTGGTGTTCAAAAACTGAAAATTGAAATTTAAGTGAATATTTCACTGTTTTGAACATTATGCTAATTAAAAAAAAAAAAAGTAGGCGGAGCTTAGGGGTCCAAGAGGATTATTTGTAGAACAGGTCCACCCGGATATGTGTGCAAAATTTCAGGTCATTCGGAGTTACGGTGCGACTTTGTAAATTTATTCCGAAATGGGTTTTGATAGGTGGCGCTAGCGAGCACCTTGGACATATTTAACCCATTGACTCCAGAATGTTGAATTTTTCACCGGTCCTGGCGTCCGTGCAAAATTATACAACTTTGTGAGCGTCCTAAAGCCCTCAAAAACAGGATAGAAAAATGGAGTAATAATAGAAGAATTCCACCAATAACAATAGGTTCCTGGCACGGAGCGCTAGGACGCCGTTGGGTCCTAGCGCTCCGTGCTCGGGCCCTAATGACAGAAATAAATGTCATTATGATATTGCTCTTGGTGGCGAGTTGCATTTGAAAAAACATTGCAATTGTGAGCAAAGTAGAAAAGAGCGATCTTCATCCTCCAAGCGCTGACATGACAGTTTGAATCTGTTTCCACCAAGTAGAGTCAGACGACAAAGGTAGACCGTTTCTTATAGAATGGCATTTTGATAATCTACAAATAAAAATTACTTTCACTATTAACATAAAGTAAATGTGCATGCTCAAGTTTCAATATAAAAAAGAAAAAGAGAATGCTAATGTGAAAGGTATTGATGTGTCTGATTGATCTCACAGGTTCCTCTGAACCAGCTCCTGAAGTCCTGCAGAGCAGAAACTCTCTTCCTCTTCCTCTTCCCTCCGTCCTCCAGACCCTCAGGGACCCTGTAGCTCTTCCCTGAAAACACACAGAGAGAGAGAGAGAGGATTTTAGGAACAATTCAATGAAACGACACAGACTGAGGGGGGGGGGGGGGTTTATTAGGGTTTATATTAGGGTTTTCCTGCTCCGGGTCACAGCAGCGCTGCGCCCTCGAACTGAAAAGCAGAATTTCCCCATGAAATGTTGAAGTGATGCCAGAAAGCAACATTTCTGTTCTACAGAAACGGAAAGAAAATCAAATTTTTATATTAAGATTTACATTTTTGGGATTTCGATTATTTTTAGATTTGTATTTATTTTTGGAGATTTAGATTTTTTTAGATTTTTAAAAAAAAGAACATTTTTATTAGATTTAGATTATTTTAAAACTTTTGGGATTAAGATTTTATTAAAATTATATTTCATTTTTATTAAAATCATCTTTTTTGACTTGGATGTTTTTTACTCCAGAACTCTGAGTATCACCAGAGCGTCAGGCGGCTTTGTTTTTACGGAGACGTTGTTTGCGTGATGTTGTTTACGTGACGTTGTTGTTTACGTCACGTTGTTGTTTACGTCACGTTGTTGTTTACGTCACGTTGTTGTTTACGTCAGGAGACATCTTGTTTATGGGCATTATGTTCTCGTTGATATATCTTATAAACAGGATCAGAGACACAGGACTCATATCTCTCTAGAAACACCCTGCTGGGTTAGGGTTATTCTGTGAGATGATGGAGTCACGTGGAAGCTGGGTTAGGGTTATTCTGTGAGACGATGGAGTCACGTGGAAGCTGGGTTAGGGTTATTCTGTGAGACGATGGAGTCACGTGGAAGCTGGGTTAGGGTTAGGGTTATTCTGTGAGATGATGAAGTCACATGGAAGCTGGGTTAGGGTTATTCTGTGAGATGATGGAGTCACATGGAAGCTGGGTTAGGGTTATTCTGTGAGACGATGGAGTCACATGGAAGCTGGGTTAGGGTTATTCTGTGAGACGATG
>JASDAP010000144.1:82793-87793 GCA_031216635.1 Dissostichus eleginoides | reverse complement strand
CTACAGGAGAACATATACACAAAATATCAAAAATACTAGTCACAATATCACAGTGACGTCACTATGGAACCCTTGGCTCCTATTGGCTAGCGCTCCAACACATTGTAAAAAATATATAAATACTAAATTAAATATATAATATTACAAATAATAAAATAATACAATTAATTACAAATATTATATTGATCCATCACCATGTATTTATAGTTAAATATGATAAAATATAGACATATTAGAAATAAGAAACATAACCCGTAATTTATTTTATAAATACAAATAACATTAATAAGAATTTAAATTAAATTAATCACAATATCATATCATAGGGACGTCACTATGGGACGCTGCGCTCCTATTGGCTAGCGCTCCAACTCATTGTACGTGATAGGCTAAGGGGCGGGACATCTCTAAGGTGTTGACCAATCACAACAGAGCCGGCCAGCTAACCAATCAGAGCAGCTCTGGTTTCAGACAGAGGGTGAAAAGAGCAGCTGCAGCACAGGCAGTCTGAGAAACATAAAGAGCTTTCTGAACATTAAAGGTCACCTATCTGTAGGCCATAGCAGAGCTCTCAGATATACACAAACATATCAAAAACATGTCTATGAAGTGTTTTGCTCCAAACACCAAACAGATCACCCATTCTAGCCACGCCTCATATCCCTCTGTTTCACTTCCTGTTTCTAAAGTGCTGATTTGGGGTATAAAGCTTTAAAGAGGAGGGGTCTGAGCTCATGCGGGACCCGGCAGCTACTGTCTAAACTAAATGCTGCCGTGATGAAACGCCATATCATGGATTATCAAGGATTCTCTCTGAAACAGTATGGAGCTCAAAGGCTTTCTCTCTTGCCGGTTATACCACAAGGTGAGTTCCTTTTTATTTCCTGCTTCTTCACACACATGCTCTCCAGTACAGGTTAGCTCTGAGTGTTAGCGATGCTAACGTAAACACCGACCATATTACGTCCAAAACAGTCGGGCATTGTTTCTGATAGCAACTTTCTGATAGGGCCGTGGGTCCACATTTCAGATATTACGTCATATCGGACGCAAATCTGGATCAGCTCTGTTGTTCCCCCGTTTTTAGAGATTTGGGTACGGAGGAAAAGAGAGAGGGTTTTATTTCCTGACGCTGCGTGAGTTCCCTGACACACCGGGGACACACCGGGGACACACCGGGGACACACCGGGGACACATGTTGATGTTGAAAAGACATCACAAAGTGCATTTTGCATGATAGGAGACGTGAAAAATAACAATAGAAATCCCCTAATTATTCTGCAGATAAACGTCAGGTTCACGAAAGGTCAATAACATCAGGCAGTGCTTTTATTATAAATTGTTCTATATTTAAAGGGAGGCGATGCTCATGACACGCATTTTTAAATAATTATCATACGATAAAACAGACCAGTCTCTGCCAGTCTTTATTTGTTTTTTTTAATCTGATGACGTTATCAGTGATTTTAAGCTGATTAATTACCGAAATAACATCAACCCTGTGGGCGGCGCCATTTTGACGAGTCACATGACTTATTTTACCGGACGTGACGTGAACTATGCGTTTGGACAAAATGACGTATGTGCTTCGTCCATGTTGTTTACTGTAGTAATTAATTATAATTAAAAATAATAATGAATCTGTGGTAGCAATATATGTATATTATTTACACTGTGAAATATCGGAATATCTAAGGAAATATGTATGAATTATTACTTTTTAATGATGAATTAAACAAATAAGATGTTTGGCCTGAAATGAACGCTTTTCTTATTTAATATTCACGATTGATTTATCATCATCATCATCATCATCATCATCAGGCCTTTTCTTTTGGCATTTATTTTTGACATGCTTGACAATCGGCACTACAATTTAAAATATTGTGCATATGTTAATTTTAATTGTAAAGTATATAATGCTAAGAAGAAAGGGCTGTACCCGTCAAATTTACCCACCTTTCATTTATTGGTTCAACCAAAGAGGTGCGTTTCACATCCTTCATGGCAACCAGTGCTGTTCTCAATACAGCTTCTTCTAACACCACAGTGCCGAATTCCCTGTGTAAACATATGCAATCCAAGTCGTCTGTGACCAGTTTATCTTCAAGCTCTTCAAGCTCATGACAACATATGTTCATCAGAGGATTGTCCATGGCTACACACCGACTGCAAGTACACCATTCATGTACAGGTCTCCCTACTCGCCCCCCGAAATCAATTGCACGAGTAAAGGGATCGTCTCCAGCAAGATCACCGCGCTGTTCATCCTCATCGTCACTGGATTCCTGACGGTTCTGGCCACTTGGCTCGAACCTATATGGCTGAATTCCCCCAATCTCTCCACATTGCTCAAAACTTCTTCCTCGGCTGACGAGTCCGAACTCAAATACTCCGCCATGTTTTCGTCGAACGAGCTGTGTGTTTACAAAGTGAACGCATAGATGACGTCACGACCTTTGGATCATGTGACTACTGAAAATGGCCAAAATGGCAGCTGCCTGACGGAATATACAGGTTTTGATAAAAAAGAGCTATAAAATCATTATTTACCGGGGAATATCGCTGATTTCTTCAGGGTATGGTTTAAACATAATGTTTCACTAAATACTGAAGTTTTGATTAATTATCTAATGAGTGGACCCTTCCTTTAATAAAAATTATACTATTTTTATTAAATATATATTTTTCTATTTTATAAAGAAATATGTATTTACATTTGAATCTACATATTTATTTGAAGGTTTATTTGTATTATTTTTCTAAAGTGTTAATGATCTCTTTTCCACTGGGTTTCAAAGATACTTAAAATAATATGGCATTAAAGTATTATCATCAAAATATAGTGAAAGAAGAAGTACTCAGATCTGGTACTTGAGTAAAAGTAGAAGTACTCAGATCTTGAGTAAAAGTAGAAGTACTCAGTTATTGTTCTTGAGTAAAAGTAGAAGTACTCAGATCTTGTACTTGAGTAAAAGTAGAAGTACTAAGATCTTGAGTAAAAGTAGAAGTACTCAGATCTTGTACTTGAGTAAAAGTAGAAGTACTCAGATCTTGAGTAAAAGTAAAGTACTCAGATCTTGTACTTGAGTAAAAGTAGAAGTACTAAGATCTTGAGTAAAAGTAAAGTACTCAGATCTTGAGTAAAGTGGAAGTACTCAGATCTTGTACTTGATAAATAGAAGTACTCAGATCTTGTACTTGAGTAAAAGTAGAAGTACTCAGATCTTGTACTTAGTAAAAGTAAGAAGTACTCAGATCTGGTACTTGAGTAAAAGTAGAAGTACTCAGATCTTGAGTAAAAGTAGAAGTACTCAGATCTTGTACTTGAGTAAAAGTAGAAGTACTAAGATCTTGTACTTGAGTAAAAGTAGAAGTACTAAGATCTTGTACTTGAGTAAAAGTAGAAGTACTCAGATCTTGTACTTAGTAAAAGTAGAAGTACTCAGATCTTGTACTTGAGTAAAAGTAGAAGTACTCAGATCTTGAGTAAAAGTAGAAGTACTCAGATCTTGTACTTGAGTAAAAGTAGAAGTACTCAGTTATTGTTCTTGAGTAAAAGTAGAAGTACTCAGATCTTGTACTAGAGTAAAAGTAGAAGTACTCAGATCTTGTTCTTGAGTAAAAGTAGAAGTACTCAGATCTTGTACTTGAGTAAAAGTAGAAGTACTCAGATCTTGTACTTGAGTAAAAGTAGAAGTACTCAATCTTGAGTAAAAGTAGAAGTACTCAGATCTTGTACTTGAGTAAAAGTAGAAGTACTAAGATCTTGAGTAAAAGTAGAAGTACTCAGATCTTGAGTAAAAGTGGAAGTACTCAGATCTTGTACTTGAGTAAAAGTAGAAGTACTCAGATCTTGTACTTGAGTAAAAGTAGAAGTACTCAGATCTTGTACTTAGTAAAAGTAGAAGTACTCAGATCTGGTACTTGAGTAAAAGTAGAAGTACTCAGATCTTGAGTAAAAGTAGAAGTACTCAGATCTTGTACTTGAGTAAAAGTAGAAGTACTAAGATCTTGTACTTGAGTAAAAGTAGAAGTACTAAGATCTTGTACTTGAGTAAAAGTAGAAGTACTCAGATCTTGTACTTAGTAAAAGTAGAAGTACTCAGATCTTGTACTTGAGTAAAAGAAGTACTCAGATCTTGAGTAAAGTATAAGTACTCAGATCTTGTACTTGAGTAAAGTAGAAGTACTCAGATCTTGTTCTTGAGTAAAGTAGAAGTACTCAGATCTTGTACTTGAGTAAAAGTAGAAGTACTCAGATCTTGTACTTGAGTAAAAGTAGAAGTACTCAGATATTGTACTTACTAAAAGTAGAAGTACACAGATCGTGTACTTGAGTAAAAGTAGAAGTACTCAGATCTTGTACTTAGTAAAAGTAGAAGTACTCAGATCTTGTACTTGAGTAAAAGTAGAAGTACTCAGATCTTGTACTTGAGTAAAAGTAGAAGTACTCAGATCTTGTTCTTGAGTAAAGTAGTAGTACTCAGATCTTGTACTTGAGTAAAGTAGAAGTACCATAGTGTAGGAATACTCTGTTACAGTAAAAGTCCGCATTCAAATGTTCCTCAAGTAAAAGTAGAAAAGTATTCTCATCAAATATAGTTAAAGTAACGACGTAAAGTAGTCATTGTGCAGATTGGTCCATTTCAGAATAATATACTGATATGTTTTATAATGATTGATCATGAAAGTGTTCTCAAGCTGGTAAAGGTGCAGCTAGTTTGAATGACTTTGTATACTGCAGGTAGCTTGTGGATTTACTCCAGGTGGAACTAAAGTCTGATTTAACACTTGGTTATATTTTCACATCATTCATCCACATCTGTGAAGAAACTAAGGGATTAATACATGTAGAGGAGGAAAAAGTACTCCATGTACCTCTGAACTGTAGTGGAGTAGAAGTACACCATGTACCTCTGAACTGTAGTGGAGTAGAAGTGAGTTAAAATCTACAGTTTAAAGTTAAATTAAAGATAAAAACATTAACATTTAAACG
>JASDAP010000144.1:50000-81840 GCA_031216635.1 Dissostichus eleginoides | reverse complement strand
CCCCCCCCCCCCCCTTTGCATGGGGCCTCTGTTGGCCAGGAACGGCCCTGAATATACCTTTCCCCTTTGTACCACATTTTAGACAAATCATGGATGGGGCAGGTGTCTGAGGCCGGTAGTGGTAGAGAAGGGAATCTCAGGGTGGAGATCCATGATGTCCCGGAGCCCTAATTGACCCAGTATGAGCCCCGTTTTGGCCACACATCATCGGCTCTCCGCTGCTTATCGTCCTGATGAAGGAGAGCACGAACCGGGCACGATGCTTGAGGAGTGAGGCCCGCGTGCTCTGGACCCAGGCAAGACTCTCAGCGGGTCACATGCAGGTCGTTACTAATTAAAAAATAGTTTTGGCAGGCTGGGCAAATCCGGACATAACCCTGGGACACTTGTCTTGATGCTCTTTGGAAGTCTCTCGATGTGAGCACTGAAGAAAAACTCGGATATATTCAACAAAAACAAAAAAAAGAGTGGTCGTGCGGTCTCACTCCAATTTATACCCGAGGTGAGACTGCAGGGGGCGTGGTCTTATTGCAGTACTGCGCGAGGGATTAACCCACTAGTGACAGCCTTAGAGGGCGGGCCTATACAGTAGGTGCTGGTTGATCTAGAATTTATATTTAATTGCAATTAATATACTGTACATCTTATATTGTAATAGTAGTGTTTCGAATTGATCACTTATTCGATGCTTTGATAAATTAGTTCCGTTTTTTCAGAAATAGAAGTGTTTAAAAAATGTATGTATGGAAACAAAAAACTGTAACAGCAGCCATTGGCACAATCACCCATAATGTTCATCCTTTGGCGATAGATAGTGACTAAACAGACCTTTAATACAAGTAAAATCAAGTACATTTTGAAGTGGTTAAATAAAAAAACATCAGACAGAGTATCTATTGGGGAAAATGGGGAAGTAAATCCTTAAATTTAATCTGATTCCCAACAACTGCCATCCAAATTAGCACAAACTAATGCAAAATAAAATTGATTATATATAAAAAAAATACTTGAATTAAAGCATTTATACTTTAGTACTTTACATACTTCAGTACCACGTCTGTGTCAGTATCATAGACTCTTTAAAGTAGAGACACTACATACTGATATACACCTGAACATCAGCAGGAGAGGACTCTTTAAAGTAGGGACACTACTACTGATATACACCTGAACATCAGCAGGAGAGGACTCTTTAAAGTAGAGACACTATACTGATATACACTGAACATCAGCAGGAGAGGACTCTTTAAAGTAGAGACACTACATACTGATATACACCTGAACATCAGCAGGAGAGGACTCTTTAAAGTAGAGACACTACATACTGATATACACCTGAACATCAGCAGGAGAGGACTCTTTAAAGTAGAGACACTACATACCGATTATACTTTTCCTTATTCATTTTAATTTTCTACTGGCCTGTGAATTTGTAACCTGAGTCCAACCCTTTAAAGTAAGGCAATTTGATTATCTTTAAATTGACTTTGATTAAAATATACTTTTTCTTCTGCTGAAACCAATTTTACCTTTAAAATAAGCAATGTTTTAACTCAACTTGAATTTATTATTTATTTATTTAGTATTTATTTTATACAAGGAGGCATACAAATGTAATGACCAGTAAATGAAAAAAAAAAACGAAATATCAGAACAAAAGTTTAAATGCACTTTTTCTTAAAAGTCACCTATATGCAAAACACTTCTTCATGTTCTCTACGAGAGACATGTGTCCCTCTGTGTAAAGAGACTCTCTCTTTACACAGAGGGGACACTTGTCTCGTAGAAGAGACATGTGTCCTCTTCTTCATGTCTCTTCTACATCAATAGTGTCCCCTCTTCTTCACGTCTCTTTACATCAACAGTGTCCCTCTTCTTCATGTCTTCTACATCACCATGTGTCCCCTCTTCTTCATGTCTTTACATCAACATGTGTCCCCTTTCTTCATGTCTCTTCTACATCAACATGTGTCCCTCTTCTTCATGTCTCTTCTACATCAACATGTGTCCCTCTTCTCATGTCTCTTCTACATCAACATGTGTCCCCTCTTCTTCATGTCTCTCTACATCAACATGTGTCCCCTCTGTGTAAAGAGACTCTGAAAGTTTCAGGAACAAAGATTTCTCTCTTTTTGTCCTGATCCATTTCTATAAAACCTGTCTGAAAATGAGTGATCAGATTTTGGCCACTTTGTGATGTCATAACGATGTTTTGTCTTGTGTAACCATTAGCCAATCAGCAACCAAGGTAACCCCCCCCCTTATCACCTGAATCTCCTCCTAGAGCACCATTGAGTTCTTTCTAACCAAATCTCAGGGGCTCCTTATTTTCATCTAAAGTAACAGACAGAGAATCAGCACTTTGGAAACAGGGCTGAAACAGAGGGGATTATGGGTAATGCTGCAATGATCTGTTTGGTGTTTCAGCCAATCAGAGACAGCTCTGTATATATCTGAGACCTGTGATATATTGATGAGAAACTGTGTAATAGGAGACCTTTAATCATCAACACAATATTGCCTAATACGTTTTTAGAACTTTTTTTGAAACACAAACAACATAATTATCTTTATTGTTGTTGTTTTCAGGTACAATGCAATTTGCAAGCTTCTGTTGATGTAATTCAAATAAAATACATAAAAGTAAGATTAGCAGCGTACAATAAAAGACACTAAATTCAATGTTCAGAAGTTACACCATCGTATTTATTCATATCTAATACTAATAATGTATTTATATATAATATGTATGTTTCATGCTATTGAATTTTTATTAAATGTAATTTATTAACAAAAATAAACATGAACAAATATTATACAAAGTATATTCATTTTGTAAATGATATGTACAATACAGTATAATATATAAAGTAAAAATATATAAGATAGTGTGTTATAATATAGTATAGTACAATATTGTATAGTATAGTATAGCAGAGAATAGTGTAGTATATTAAAATATAGTATAGTATAATATATATAGTATAATATAGTCCAGGACTCAGTCCAGGATTTGAGTCCTGGACTACGAGTCGTGGCTGAACCTGTCTCTGTGGTCCTGCCTGACTCTCATCATACTGCTTCCCTGATGGCTCCCACAGGATTGTTGACTTCCTCGTGGATTCATCTTCTTATTATAGACACATGCATTTCCAAACATTTGGACTACCTACGCTGTAAAATGTATTATCTCTTCGATTTACACACGGCATCTATTGCGTCTGTCCGTCCTGGGAGAGGGATCCCTCCTCTGTTGCTCTCCCTGAGGTTTCTCCCATGTTCCCCTTTAAACTGTGGGTTTATCTCTGGAAGTGTTTCCTTGTACGATGTGAGGGTCTAAGGACAGAGGGGGTCGTATTGTCATACTGATATTCTGTACAAACTGTGAAGTCCACTGAGACAAATGTAACATTTGTGATATTGGGCTATATAAATAAACATTGATTGATTGATTGATTGATTGATTGATTGATTGATTGATTGATTGATTGATTGATTGAGTAGAGTACAGTACAGTACAGTATAGTATTGTATAGTATATTAAAATATAGTATAGTAAAGTATATTAAAGTATAGTATAATAAAGCATATTAAGTTATAGTATAGTAAAGAATATAGTATAATATAATATAGTACAGTATAGTATAGTTTAGTATAGTAGAGTAGAGTATAATATAGTAGAGTAGAGTAAAGAATATAGTATATAGTATAATATAGTATAGTATAGAGTATAGTATAGTAAAGAATATATATAGTATAATATAATATAGTATAGTAGAGTATAGTATAGTGTAGTATAGTTTATTAAGTTATAGTATAGTAGAGTATAGTATAGTAAAGAATATAGTATATAGTATAATATAGTATAGTAGAGTATAGTAGGCTATAGTATAGTATTGTATTGTATAGTTTATTAAGTTATAGTATTGTATAGTATTGTATAGTATAGTATAGTATTGTATAGTATAGTATTGTATAGTATAGTATTGTATAGTATAGTAAAGTATAGTATAGTATAGTATAGTATTGTATAGTATAGTATAGTATAGTAAAGTATAGTATTGTATAGTATTGTATAGTATTGTATAGTATAGTATAGTATTGTATAGTATAGTATAGTATTGTATTGTATAGTATAGTATAGTATAGTATTGTATTGTATAGTATTGTATAGTATAGTATAGTATAGTATTGTATAGTATTGTATAGTATAGTATTGTATAGTATTGTATTGTATAGTATAGTATTGTATAGTATTGTATAGTATTGTATAGTATTGTATTGTGTTGTATAGTATTGTAATATGCTTTACTACACTGTAGTAAGTGATGGGGATCAGAGGCTTCCCAGCATCCTCCTCGCTGATTGGCGAAGAGATGTCGGCCATCTTGGATAGTAGCGGGGAAGACAGATTGATGAAGCGGTAAGATCTTCTTCTTTTATTCCTTTAATTTATATCCTTCTTTTATTCACACGAAACCCGTATTTAAGTGAATAAAAACAGCACACTCGGGTAGGGTTTACCCCGACACAAGGGGAGGATAAAGCTCTTCTTTAAAGCTGAAGTTTGTGTTCCGCTGTTTTCTGTTGTTGTTTTGGAAGCTAATGTTAGCCGACGGAGGCCCAAAACCCGGAGAAAAACACTCCTGTCTTTGGCTCTTATCTCTGCTTGTTACCTTCCTTCACACCCCCTGTTTAATCCCACTTTCCTGGTTCAACAGATCCGCTTAAAACTGTCTCCAAAAGTGGCGTTTATTTGTTGCTGTTAGCCGATTAGCAGTGAGCATTAGCTCCCACGCTAGCGTCCCTATACATTCCTAATGAGTAAGCTGCTAGCACAAGCTCACTACTTAGCTATCATGTAGCTCCTGACACAGTTCACACCTAATGCCAGATACAAGCTTTTACTTTAACGGTACTCCGGAACATAATTATAATCAGGATATCTTGGTTAATATGTGAATGTGGGAGGAAAGCTGTGGTGATTTAATGGTGGTTTTAGTTAGGAAGATTATGGGACATAGCATTAGCTCATAAAGCTAACATTAGCCTTTTGCTGCAGCTTTCTTTGAAACGAAAAGAAATGTGAAGCTCAGAAACTACTTTTTATTATTCAATTTCTGTATTTTAATTTGACTGCTGGCCTATCTGATTTAATTGTACCTCTATCCAACCCACTAAGTTCAAGCCACTTTCTTTACATGGACTTTTAAATCAATTTTTAACAATACACATGTCTGTATTGTTGTCGTACTAAGGTGCAGTGGAATTTACAAGGCTTTCATTCAAATAAAACCACGATTTGATTTCTATATTTTTCTGTTTATCAAAAAGTGTTTACCCACATTTGACACTTACTATTATCTTACGTTATTGTATTTTATATGTATTCTTTATTTTTTTTAGAATGAAACCTATGATTATAACACAAAGAAGGAAATAGGAAATCATAAATACTGTTTGAATAAAGTATCCCATAGGTACTTAAATACATATTACTTATTTGTACAATGATCTTTATTGTTGTTGTAATTAGAATAAAAACATCTGTGAAACTACTTTTTGGTTCAGGGGGCTGTTTCTATCCTGAGACACACTGTTTCCAAGACACACTTTATTAATCATTATAATCCTGTAAGACACTGTTTAGTGGATAGCAATGCTACACCGTGGGCTAAATGCTATCAGGCTTTGCAGTCGGACTGTCCTGGACTAAGCACAAGTGATGAAGAGAGATGCTGATGATAAAGTGAAGGGTTATTATGTGCACACTTTGTCTCACAATTTCACATATAGATCATTAAAGAATAATGCACAAAAACATATGTTATGATGGTTATTTTCATCCTTCATATGTCTGTAGCTTTTTAACAGATGCCAGACTGGTGAAACCGTTTGTTCTAAAATCTACAGACAATAATTATAACAATGTTCCCAGAGTTTTTGTGTTACCATCCAGGAAAAGTGGTGCTCATTTGCCTCAAACACAAGGGGAAGAAATTGTGATTTGGTTGCATTTATTTATTTGTTCATACGAGTCTGATGTTGCAGGATAATCTGTGGTCAGTGCTCTTCAAATAAGATGCTGTAGCTTCACTTAAAATCACAAAATGTACACTTTTTCCAAACCTACTCTCTGTATACTTACACAAAAAGTTATGTGCATAAGGAGTTAGAGTAACCGTTGTTTGGCTTATAGGTGCTGCTGTGCCCATCTTCAACATTATTAATAATCACTGTGCCTCAAAGAAAAGCAGATTATCTGAGCAAGTAGATTAATTCAGCAGCATTTTGGGACAGTCTTTAACATCTAAGTTAAACAGACAACAAACTGCTTTATTAAATGTATTTGCTTTGTTTTAACTTACATTTTGTGACACAATGTGAGCATAATACCGGTTTGTGTTTGCAGACTTAAAACGCATGTTGAGAGTTTAAAAAACAACGACTTAATGTGACTTTATTCTCAAAGATGGAGGCAGTTGTTGGGTTACACGCATGCAGAGTAATGTGTTGCTCCTGATAACAGCGGACGTTTGAATCTGAGTGTCCTGTGTTTTTATTCCTCAGGTGACACGCGGTATGTTTGGTGCTAACCGGAAGAAGTTTATGGAGGGAGGGATAGACAACGATTACGCGGACGACTCCAGTCTCTACTACACCCAGCAGTCCATGTTCCCTCCTCACCGCCCTGACAAAGACGTAAATAAACTGTTAAAATGTTCCTCAGGGATTTGATTAAAACTGCATCTGTTTGTTTACTACTATTGGTGTTACAAAACCCCCAAACAGTACCAGGTTAGTTGTTTTTAACTTGGAGAAAGTTGTTGCAAGGCGAGACTGTACTTCCGTTATTTTTGGTTCAGTAGCATTATGGATTTTTTTCACCATGGTGCGTTATTTTCTAATTTAGAGACTCACAAAGTAAAACAAAAATACTAAGAAATGATGTTTCAACGCTTCAGCTGCCATTGTATTAATTCCCCCTCATCTTTGTTTTTCTTTTTTACCTACAACCCAACTTTTGTAATTTAAGCAACGTTTTTCCACTTCTTTTGAGACAACATTATTCATTTGAGACGTTTGACTTATTTTGGTAAAATTATTAAAACATTTCTTTAGGAAAACAAGTTGGTATTTTATAAGGAAGGAGTAATAAACGTTTTTTGTACGGTTTATTGACAACTGCAGGATGGACAGGTGGACATACCTTTGTGTTTCATAAATAAAATATATTGTGTTTCTTTTCTCTCCAGATGCTGACGTCTTCCTCTGCTTCCTCAACGGGTCAACTGTCACAGCTAGGAGCCAGTTTATATGGCCCGCAGAGTAAGACTCTTTAAAGTAGAGACACTACATACTGATATACACCTGAACATCAGCAGAAGAGGACTCTTTAAAGTAGAGAAACTACATACTGATATACACCTGAACATCAGCAGGAGAGGACTCTTTAAAGTAGAGACACTACATACTGATATACACCTGAACATCAGCAGGAGAGGACTCTTTAAAGTAGAGACACTACATACTGATATACACCTGAACATCAGCAGGAGAGGACTCTTTAAAGTAGAGACACTACATACTGATATACACCTGAACATCAGCAGAGAGGACTCTTTAAAGTAGAGACACTACATACTGATATACACCTGAACATCAGCAGGAGAGGACTCTTTAAAGTAGAGACACTAATACTGATATACACCTGACATCAGCAGGAGAGGACTCTTTAAAGTAGAGACGCTACATACTGATATACACCTGAACATCAGCAGGAGAGGACTCTTTAAAGTAGAGACACTACATACTGATATACACCTGAACATCAGCAGGAGAGGACTCTTTAAAGTAGAGACACTACATACTGATATACACCTGAACATCAGCAGAAGAGGACTCTTTAAAGTAGAGACACTACATACTGATATACACCTGAACATCAGCAGGAGAGGACTCTTTAAAGTAGAGACACTACATACTGATATACACCTGATCATCAGCAGGAGAGGACTCTTTAAAGTAGAGACACTACATACTGATATACACCTGAACATCAGCAGGAGAGGACTCTTTAAAGTAGAGACTACATACTGATATACACCTGAACATCAGCAGGAGAGGACTCTTTAAAGTAGAGACACTACATACTGATATACACCTGAACATCAGCAGGAGAGGACTCTTTAAAGTAGAGACACTACATACCAGAGGTGGGACCAAGTCATTGTTTTGCAAGTCCGAGTCAAGTCCAAGTCCTAAACTTTGACAAAACGAGTCTTAAACAAGTCCTTATGTGCTTTTCAACAAATGTAATGACATCGATCAACAGAATAATACTTAATAATCAAACTGCTCTTTATTAGTCACATTAATGATTTAATAATCAATTTTCTCTCTGCTGGTAAAGTAACGTGTTTTTTTCTACTTTAAGAGGGATCAGTAAGGTAGGGCTACCGTGGCGGTTTGATTCAGAAGGAGTTTAATGGATAAGATCCCTGATGTTAAGGTGACCAGAATGTTTATTTCCACTGTGTACAACATGTTATAAGGGACCCACAATCTATCTTTATGCCAGGGATAATGTGCAGCGAGGCGGTCTCTATGGGGAAAAGAACACCTGAATCTAGATCCCTCTGCAGGTGGTACTTTAAGTATATTTTGATGATAATACTTTTGTACTTTTACTTGAGTAACATTTTGAATGCAGGACTTTTTATTGTAACCGAGTATTCCTACACTCTGTTACTTTTACTCAAGTTCAAGATCTGAACTTCTCCCACCTCTGACAATAAGTCCTGAGTGGTTACCAAAAGAAAAACCCTGCTGTGAAGGTTATTTTCATTTTACAAATCCTGCACTCAGCTTTTCTTTCTCCAATATCATTGAAATGCAGCCAGATGCTGCTTCTTTTTTCGGTTTTCCCAAATTTCTTGACTTTTTCCGACGCATTTTTCATTTAAATCCGTCTCCCCGTCGCTCTGTAGCTGGCCTGTACCACTACACCTGCTGTCTTTGGAGCGTCTGCCCCCCACCCTTCTTTCACATAATGTTATGATCCTAGTGTGTCCTCGCATATGATTGGCCGCATGGTGGCTCAGCAAAATAAAGTCCCGCCCCTGCCTGCATGGATTCACAGCAAGAGTAGAAGCGGCTGAAGATTCTGCTCTCCCCGACAAGAGTCTGCTCTTCTAGCGGCTTCTCGCGATCGACGTGTTGGAGACCTCTGAATTAAAGTATCAAGTCACCTCAAGTCAGAAGGCTCAAGTCCAAGTCAAGTCCCGAGTCATTGGTGTTCAAGTCCAAGTCGAGTCACAAGTGTTTTGTGATCATGTCAAGTCGAGTCCAAAGTCATCAAATTGGTGACTCGAGTCCACACCTCTGCTACATACTGATATACACCTGCACATCAGCAGGAGAGGACTCTTTAAAGTAGAGACACTACATACTGATATATAGCTGAACATCAACAGGAGAGGACTCTTTAAAGTAGAGACACTACATACTGATATACAGCTGAACATCAACAGGAGAGGACTCTTTAAAGTAGAGACACTACATACTGATATACACCTGAACATCAGCAGGAGACGACTCTTTAAAGTAGAGACACTACATACTGATATACACCTGAACATCAGCAGGAGAGGACTCTTTAAAGTAGAGACACTAAATACTGATATACAGCTGAACATCAGCAGGAGAGGACTCTTTAAAGTAGAGACACTAAATACTGATATACACCTGAACATCAGCAGGAGAGGACTCTTTAAAGTAGAGACACTAAATACTGATATACAGCTGAACATCAACATGTCCCCCTTTTAGTTTATTTAATGTAATACACACCTGCAGCGGATAAAAGTATATCAGTATAAACATGTGTTCTCTCTCTCTCTGTATCTTTAGGTGCTCTGGGGTTTCCCATGCGTGGGATGAACAGCAGTGCAGCGCCGCAGTTAAGTCGAAGTGGATTAAACCAACCAGGAAGCCAACTCCCGAGCCACGGCAGCACAGCGAACACCGGCACGATGCACACACCCCCCTCACCCAGCAGGTAACACACACACACACACACACACACCTTAAATATAGGATATAACACATTAGCGTTGTATCTCAGTGTTCTGCACGTCTAATGAACCTTTAAACTCGTAGATACACAACTCAAGCTGGCCTTCCTGCATCATATAAGATATACTCAGAATTGTATTGAAGATTTTATAGACTTTATTGATCCTAATTTGGGAACTTTTTTCCTCACCGCAGCATGTTAGAGCAAGGTACTGCACATAATGCGAAAATAAAAAGAGTAGATGATAAACAAACGTAAATATAAACATCACGAAATAGAAATAAAACTGAACTAAAGAGTAAAATATCTACGACAGTGAAAGATGTGAATCTGTAGACTAACTAAACCCTACGAATGGCCTAATCACAGCTAACACAATTTAAACCCTTATTACTTATCGTATCTGCACAAACAAGATATCGTTTAGCAAGCTGAGATTCCACAGATTCTACAGGTATTAGTATAATCACTGATCGATCAGAACTCGCAGCGATATGACAACAAACAACAACAACAAAATTAGCTTTACGGGACCAAATCGGAAAATAAGTCTTACCTTTGCTGTGTTCTGATCAAAAGTCGTGTTCAATGGCATTAAAACGATAAAAACGCTGCTGAAGGTTAATCCATAGGTTCATCCAATGTGTCTGTCACTTTGAAATGATTCCTGATAATCCATCATTCCATTTTTATGTCAAAAACAGAGATTTCATATTAGCTGCTAATGATAGCCACCAGAGTGTATCGCCGCTTCCGGTTCCGGGGCATTCTGGCTACGCATCACTCATTCACCAATGGGTAATGTTTAGATGGATTTTAGGAACCTCCCCTCGATTCTATTGGCTCTAACGGTTAGAAAGAGATGTCAATCATCAAAATCGAACGGGGCCAGAGATATGGAAAAGGCACCCAAATGACCCCAGAATTGTTTTTTTTTTCTAAATCTCTCTAAAAAGGTCAAATGTCACTTGTTTTGCATCAGTCTTGATACAGGGTACTTATTATATGTTATAGTTTGGATTCCTGAAGCTTTTAGTCTCTGATCCCATCATTCAAGGGTGGCTCTCACTATAAGTAATGTTTTATTTTTGGACGCACACTATAATTTACATTTTGTTACTATGTTCAATCTGAATTTACTTTAAAATAAAAACATCTATATTGATTGTGACTCTTCTACATCCAACTCACAGGTTTATCATTGCTTTGAGAAAAAAGATTATTAATTTAACCCTTTTTAGAAGGGAAGATATAGTCTCGGGGGCTCGGGGCTCAACAGGTTAATGTTGTTTCCGTTTTAATATTTTAATTCAACTTTTTATTTTTCTATTTTATTTCTTTTTTATCACCACTGTAAAGTGTCTTTGAGGACCTGAAAAAGCGCTTAGAAATCAAATGTATTATTATTATTAAAAATGTACAGTGTGAAGTCCAGTTATAAGTTATGTTATTATATTAGTCCCGTAAACCTCCATATTTCACACCCTGCTGCCCCTCCTCACGTTGTTTCTCCCTCTTCTCTCTGCAGGGGGATTCTGCCGATGAACACCCGGAGCGTCCTGAACCACAGCCAGCAGGTCGGGGTCCCACGGCGCAGTCGGGGGATGGGGGGGTGGGAGTGGAGAGGGGGGGGGCGGCAGGAGCAGCAGCATGGGCAGTCCCACGGTCGTCACCCAGCATCATCGGGATGCCCAAACAGCAGCAAGCACGGCAGCCCTTCACCATAAACAGGTCCTTCTACTATATGCATTCATCCTTTATTTACTTCTATTATTGTCATTTTGTTTTCTATACTTCACTTTTTTATAGTTTAATTTTAGTTATTTAATATGTGCTTTCCATGGGAGCAGCTTTTAAAGCAAAGTTTTAGGATAAACAACAACAAATATGGATGAAAGCTTAATATTTAGTTAAATAAAAGCATGTTTTACAAGTCCTATTAATTGATGCACTTGTAAAACATAAAGCTGTTTCTTTAAGATTAAAGTACCAAACTAATCCTTTATTGTGTCTCTGTTTGTGTGTCAGTATGTCGGGGTTTGGTGTGAACAGGAATCCAGGGTACAACATGAACAGCTCCCTATCCAACAACATCTTCAACGGCACAGGTACATAAAAAAAACACATTTAATACGTTTTTTTGTATTTCCTTTCCTTTTCTTTGGCTCTTGCACGAAGTATCTTCATTTGTGTGTGTGTGTGTGTGTGTGTGTGTGTGTGTGTGTGTGTGTGTGTGTGTGTGTGTGTGTGTGTGTGTGTGTGTGTGTGTGTGTGTGTGTGTGTGTGTGTGTGTGTGTGTGTGTGTGTGTGTGTGTGTGTGTGTGTGTGTGTGTGTGTGTGTGTGTAGACGGCAGTGAGAATGTGACAGGGTTGGATCTGTCGGACTTCCCTGCGTTAGCGGATCGGAGTCGGAGGGACGGAGGCTCGAATCCCACACCGCTCCTCAACCCGCTGGCCGGTCGGGCTCCGTACGGTAAGAGAAAGCAGTGTGTGTGTGTGTGTGTGTGTGAGAAAACCAAAAACACACTTTAATATCATTACTTGTTTCAATTTAGAGCTGAAACGCTAGTGCCTGGGCCACGTTCCTATATCTGTACAATATAGTCAAAAACATAAAATTAAGAGAATTTATTTGTTTTCAGTTTCTAATGAAAAGCCCTCTTCCTGTTACAAACTCTGCTTCAGTAATGTCATAAAAGATTAAAAGAAAACACAGATAAAGCAAAATAATGTATTTACCCCGTTGAGAAATTGGGTTTTGTATCAATTATATAAACATAAGTATTACAAAATAAAGTGAAAATGTCAAATTAAGATAAAAAATATATGTATATAAGAAGAGAAAGTTTAAATGTGCAATACTAAATAAAGTAGAATAAAATGTGTTTATTAAGATTAAGTAAATAAAAGATGTAATGAAATAAAAAAGTTATAACATAATAGAAATGTGGAGAAATGTGTGCAATTACCACCCAAGAGAAACTGGGATCTTTTTAATTGTGACTCTAATGTTTTTATCGTATCCCATTATTGCGTTGCAGTCGTTGCGTCGCTAACCACGCTATCCTCCATGTTTCCAGTTGGCATGGTAACGAAGCCATCCAATGAGCAGTCTCAGGATTTCTCGATTCACAACGAGGATTTCCCGGCTCTCCCCGGGCCCAACTACCAATCAAAAGACCCCAGCAGCACCAGCGAAGACAGCAAAACGGTTAGACTCCTTACTCCTTTAAATATATTTGTTTATTTTTTCTTTTGTGTTTGTTTGTCTTTGTTGACGAAATTAACTTGGTGTGAATCGAGTGTTAATCTGTTTTTCATCACGGTGTCTTTTCCTTACTTGTGCAGCGCTCTCACGTCCTGACTCGTCCCATTTTTTCGGACTGTTTTTTCCCTCCGTTTTTGTCCAATCAGAATCTGAACTCGTCGGGTAAGCCCGCCTCCAACTCAGACGGTCCAAAGTTCCCCGGAGACAAGAGCTCCGCGCCTAGCAACAACAACCAGCAGAAGAAAGGGATTCAGGTGCTTCCTGATGGTGAGACCAAAGACAAATACATATTTCAAGTCATGTGACCGTGCTGTAGTTCCTTTATAGCCCAACATTAGCCTCCATTAGCTTAGCGGTGGTGACGTGAAGTCATGTGACCGTGCTGTAGTTCCTTTATAGCCCAACATTAGCCTCCATTAGCTTAGCGGTGGTGACGTGAAGTCATGTGACCGTGCTGTAGTTCCTTTATAGCCCAACATTAGCCTCCATTAGCTTAGCGGTGGTGACGTGAAGTCATGTGACCGTGCTGTAGTTCCTTTATAGCCCAACATTAGCCTCCATTAGCTTAGCGGTGGTGACGTGAAGTCATGTGACCGTGCTGTAGTTCCTTTATAGCCCAACATTAGCCTCCATCAGCTTAGCGGTGGTGACGTGAAGTCATGTGACCGTGCTGTAGTTCCTTTATAGCCCAACATTAGCCTCCTTTAGCTTAGCGGTGGTGACGTGAAGTCATGTGACCGTGCTGTAGTTCCTTTATAGCCCAACATTAGCCACCTTTAGCTTAGCGGTGGTGACGTGAAGTCATGTGACCGTGCTGTAGTTCCTTTACAGCTTTATAACGTTCGCTTTTCCTCTCTTCTTTTTTTGCAGGGCGGGTGACCAACATCCCGATCGGCATGGTAACGGATCAGTTTGGGATGATCGGCCTGCTGACGTTCATCCGGGCGGCAGAGACCGACCCCGGCATGGTGCACCTGGCTCTGGGCTCCGACCTCACAACGCTGGGCCTCAACCTCAACTCACCGGAGTACGATGAGACGCCACAGCTTTTTGATGTTTTTATTTACCAATGTGTTTCAAAATCTAATAAGAATCTCTTTCTCTTTTGTCTCAGGAATCTTTATCCTAAGTTTGCGTCTCCCTGGGCGTCGGCTCCGTGTCGGCCGCAGGACATAGGTGAGTATAGTTTCATTCATAAGTGATTTATTTAGGATAATTATGGAGTGTTTCACCTCCTTTTGCCTCCCCTTCTCTCCGCAGACTTTCACGTCCCCTCAGAGTATTTAACCAACATCCACATAAGGGACAAGGTATGTACCTAAAATAAACATCGGAAACATCCTTTATTTTTTGAAATATTGGAAAATAATTCAGTGTTTCATGTCAGAGCATCTCAGTCAATTAAACCACATTTTTATCATTTCTTTCATCAATGATTAACTGTAATAAGAAAATTATTGGTAAAAAATGTAAAATGACTCAAAGTGTTTTAGTGTTCAGTTCATTTAATCTATTATTTAATGTATAATAAATGCACTAGATGTCGTAAATCATATTTTAAAACTGTTCCCCTGTTCTTTTCATGCCTCCAGTTAGCAGCTATCAAGTTGTCGCGGTATGGAGAAGATCTGCTGTTTTACCTCTACTACATGAACGGAGGAGACCTACTACAACTTCTGGCTGCAGTAGAACTGTGAGACACAAAAACACACAAATAACAATAAACTGCAAAAAACATAACAATTAAAGGGAGGCGTGTGGCGCAGTGGATAGTGCGTTGGTGTTGGGATCAGGGGAGCACAGGTTCAAACCCCACTGCAGTCAGCATGTCGTTGTGTCCCTGAGACACTTCACCCCAAATTGCTCCTGTGGGGATTGTCCACAGTATTGAGTATGTAAGTCGCTTTGGATAAAAGCGTCTAACAAGTAACATGTCATGTTATGTTACGGAACATAGTGACATCACTACGGAACACTCGCGCTCCTATTGGCTGGCGCTCCAACACATTGTACATGATAGGCTAAGGGAGCGGGACATCTCTATGCGGTTGACCAATCACAACAGAACAGTTGAAACACTTAAAGGTGGGGTAGGTCACTTTGGAGAAAGCAGCTCGAGTGCGCTAGACTTTGAAAATACACAACCGGAAAAAATCTGCCCCTTCCTTCAGACTTCCTCACAGAGCCCCTCCTCCAACACACACGGACGCACACATGACCAATGAGGGCACGAGATCAGTTTGTGCACAGATGGAAGGCTGACAGGCAGGTAGGCCATCCAGTTACTTTAGCCGGGCCGGCTCAGATGATTGGTCGTGCTTTTTACAGCGCCACGGCTTCCACAGATGACATGTTTTTATGGATTTATTGTCAAAGCACTGAAGATATTCATTGCTATCGGGATGTTAAGAGCATTCCATGGAATATAACAAGTGTTTCTGAAATAAATTACATACCCCATCTTTAAATCAAAACAATTATTAGATGGGTTTTTTTTTTTTCAGCAGACCTTTTGCCGTTATTGACGTGTGTGTGTGTGTGTGTGTGTGTGTGTGTGTGTGTGTGTGTGTGTGTGTGTGTGTGTGTGTGTGTGTGTGTGTGTGTGTGTGTGTGTGTGTGTGTGTGTGTGTGTGTGTGTGTGTGTGTGTGTGTGTGTGTGTGTGTGTGTGTGTGTGTGTGTGTGTGTGTGTGTGTGTAGGTTTAACAGGGACTGGCGGTACCATAAAGAGGAGCGGGTTTGGATCACTCGGGCTCCGGGGATGGAGCCCACGCTGAAGACCAACGCCTACGAGAGAGGGACCTACTACTTCTTCGACTGCCTCAACTGGAGGAAGGTGGCAAAGGTACAAAACATTTAAAAAGTTGTTTATTTATTCCTGACACACATCATGTACTCTCTCTTCTGAACTCTGAAGATCATCCAGGCTTCTTGTAAATCTTTATTTGTATCATTGTTAATAAACAGCTTTAATGTGAGAGAAAATCTGTGTTTTTTTAATGTTACGTTAATCTTGTACATTTTCTGCTTTTATTTCTTGGAGATTTAAATTTACATTCTTAAAGAATTTCCTATGTTTTTCACTTTAATCCCAGAATATTAACATTTTTATCTTGAGTTCTTTCTTTTAAATGAAGCCCGTAAATCTCAGTAATGATTTTTTGTTTGGTGAGTTTTCATTTCACACAACATCGAAGTTATTCTCATCGTTTTTTCTCTCAAACATACGACTTGAATCTTGGAAGAATTTTCTCTGAAATTCCCGTTTATTCCTAATGAATAAATGTCGACCCTCATCCTCTGTTTTATAAATCTGACTTCCTCTCCGTGTGTTTTCAGGAGTTTCACCTGGAGTATGAAAAACTAGAAGAGCGGCCTCACGTTCCCTCCACGTTCAACTACAATCCCGCCCAGCAAGCCTTCTGATTGGCTCTACCTCCTCCTCCTGCCTGCTTGCCTGCCTGCCATTGGTCCTCCTGGCTGTTAATCATCACCTCCTAGCCCCGGCCCCTTTTAGGTTTCTCCACCTGCAAACACTCAGTGAATCTGGCCAGGAGAGGACTTCCTGCTCTCTCTAAACACTGATAGACTTTATGATTTTAACTTTTGTTTGTTCCTTACCTCATTTTCTGTTTACTTTTTATTTTATTTCCCATCCCCCCCCCCCTCCATGTGGACTTAACGCCAGCACAGTACAACACACACACACACTGTAAATAACTGTCCATCTGATCCTGTGATTCCTCTTAAAAAAATTGACTATTTTTGTCTAGAGAAGCTTTTAAAAAAAACGGATTTTAAACAATAAAATCACCTGTCAGGTGGATAATTATTTCACACACTGTGTCACAGCGCTCTGATCTTTGGCAGGAACAATATCTCTTTTTTACCAGGTTGATCCATCAGCATTACACACACACACACACATCAGCAGACAGCGGAGAGTCAGGAGAGGAAATGCAATGTACATTGTAGCACTATTTCATAAAAAAAGAAAAAAAGATCTTTTTTTGGTTTGTTCATATCATGTGAAGATTCGTGTTAATTTTAAAGATTCTTTTTGTTTGTTTTTTAATTAATGAGGTCAAGTTTAGCAGCCAGAAACACAGAGTCACTGAGCGGGATGTTTGACATTTAAAATGATTTGCACTTGTTTTTTGGACATCCTTTAAAAAGTGGGATGTGTCATAATGCCTCTGATTGGTGGATTTAAGTAACAGAACAAGTGTTTAAATGTTAGCACATCCCTTTCACATGGACGCAGCTCTTTCCCAGTTTTCACCTTATTTCATTTTTATTTCCATTATTAAACCCCCCTGTTTCTAATTTTTATATTTAAGTTCTACTCCTTTTCCACCTCCCACATTAAATATCTTTCTTTTCTGCCCGGCAACAGTCTGGACCAATCAGAATGCAGGAGTGACCTTTCACCAGAACTTACTGACATTTTTGATAAATTCTCTTTCATGTCGATCGTTAAACTCTCCAGTCTGTACGCTAACTATGAATCTAGCACCAGGAGATATTAGCTTAGCATGAAGACTACTTTTTACTTTTTATACAAATTAAACAAATACAGTTAATCAGCCTTATAGTTGCTGGTAGGTGGATTTTGTTAGCGCTAAGCTAGCTTTGTCCTCCTGTTTCGAGTCTTTATGCCAAGCTAAGTTAGCCGGTTGTAGCTTTATTTTTACCATACAGACATGAGAAAGATAATAAACAAAATTCCCTAACCTTTACTTTTAGGCTACGTCTACAAGTATACAGATATTTTGAGATGGCTTATATTTTTTGGGCGGTATTAGACGTTTCAAGTATACGAAGATTATCAATTAATTGAAAAACATACAGTAACATCTATAGATAATCATTTTTGGGAAAAAACTATCCTAGAGGTAAAATAGTAGAAAAATAAAACAACATTTTCCAGGTAATATCTGTATACCCGTAGACATGCCTTTAAAGTTATCGACACTCAAAACCAACATAAAAATCCCATTTTCTTTACGTTAAATACCAATTTTTTTTACTTTTGAATTCCCTCCAGGAGGCACCAATGTACATGTATGTGTATATATATATTTAAATATATATACACATACATATAAGGCAGTATTTTTAAGAAGAAGTCTGATTCGAGGAGTGCTCCCCCTGCTGGTAAACGATGCAATACTTCCACCAGGAGACGGTTTTTATAGGGGACCAGACTCGACTCCGCCCACGATCCACTTCAGCCAATCAGTGGCGACCACCGGTTTTTGCTCCCATTCACAGTGCAGCAGCAAAAAAAAAGCCAAGGACACGCCCACTGAACCCCATGTGACCCGCTCTAGAGGAGATCTGATTGGAGGACGAGGACTGAGGCACTTGGCCGTTTTTGGCTGTTTTATTAAATATGGCAGCTAGTGTTTTAATAGGAAAAAAGAATAAAATATTCTGGTAATGAAACTGAAGGAGGACTCGTGTGTTGTTATTACAAGGTTGTGTTTGTTTGTTGGTCTGTGTGGTTGTTGGTTAAGTTAATTCATTTGTTTATATTAAGCGTCTTTGAGCAAAAGCGCGATACAAATCCAATGTATTATTATTATTATTAATTTTCATTAGAAAATGGATCAGAAATCTTTCATTTGTCCTACAGCGTTTTTGTTAGTTTGTTTATTTTGCTAGGTTTTTATTTTATTTGTTGTTTGTTTGTTTGTTTGTTTGTTTGTTTGTTTGTGGGTCGATAAAGGACCCGTACAGTTTGAATCTGATCTGGCGGATGCAGGAACTACTTTTCTTTGTGAAAACAGTATTGGTGGAGCTCAGCATTCATGCATTCACCTTCTGGTTGTTCTTTATGATTGTGCGTAAAGCTTGTTTTGCAGGACTGAAAAGTTACTGAAGAAGATTTCCTCCTGTTTTCGACTTCTCGTCTTCATCGCTTCTCAAAAAGGTAAGTCTTCATCAAATGTTGGCACTGTTATTTATGGTTTTATTCTTACCCTTTTTGGTTAAGCTCTTATGTTCTGTTCTCTGTGTGTTCATGCTTTAGTATTTGTTAGTTTTAGGCTTTATTCAACATTATGAAACTCAAACATTAGCATGGATTTCCTCTTGGAACACGTCACAGTGAACAGCCGCTTCATTCAGTGCGGATCTGATGTCTTTGCACCAAATTCACACCTTTTTTTTTACATCAAATTGTTGCACTTTATGGCCCAAACATTTGGATTATTGTGTTTCAGTAGTTCCTCCACATGAGGGCGCCGTGTGTAAAGGAAAAGGACAGAACAAAATCACATCAATACATTTATTCCATAAGGATCCAATTGTTATTTTACAAAATAGACCTGGAAATCAGCTGTGATTACTTTATTATGGATTTACATGTTTACAATTCTGGTTATTTTGTATAGTAAGACAATTTAGTGTTCCCCAGATCTGGCAACAAACTTGTAAAGCAACCGTCTTGAGAAGCGTTAAGTTAACTCCCAGAAGTATTGATGCCTTTTTCATATCTTCGCATTAAAACTTTGTGACATCAATAAATCCATCTTTTGACCTTTCCTTGCAGTTTCCTCCACAACGAAGCAGCTGAGTGAATGGCAACCAAAGAGAATGAAGGATTGTGTTAGTATCAAGGTAAACACACACACACACACACACACTCACACACACACACAAACACACGCACACACGCACACACACACACGCACACACACACGCACACACACGCACACTCACACGCACACACACGCACGCGCATGCACACTCACACACGCACGCACACAAGCACGCACACACACGCGCGCGCACAAGCACACACACACACACTTAATCTGAGTCTATCTGAACCACTTTAATGTGAGAGCAATAAAACTTAATGTGGTGATAAAAGTAGATTTTATTGCTGCAGTAAAGCCACAGTGGAGACGACAAGTGACGTAATTAAGGAGAGGAGATGAATAATAATTAAGAATAATAATAATAATAATAATAATTGTATTGACTAAGCAATCAAAAAACAAAACAGTAAATAAATAAAAACATAAAGGAGTTAGTCTTCTAATTTCAGTTTTAATAATAATAATAATAACAAAAATAATAATACAAATAATTGTATAGGCTTAACAATTAAATCAGCGCTCAATTAATCAAGTATTAGTAATTTCAGACAACAATCCTGCCTGCTTCTTTGACTTTATATAATGTTATATGTTGATAATGTTAAAGCAATAGTTATGTAACTGAGGAACTAACTAACAAAGAGTGTGATTGAGAGTGGGCGACGGTGTGAAGTCAAACTTTTAATGATCTCATCGTGCTGTTTTATTATAAACTGAACACAGTGGCGATCCTAGAGTCGGTGGGGGCCCTAGGCAAACATTCACTGGGGGCCCCTCGAACCAGCTTGTCATCACCACGCACACCAGCTCTCGACACAGGTTCGGGAGAGCCCCATGAGCTTCTCGCTGTAGAGTGAAAATGGAACGCACACGCTATTTGTTGTTTGTTTATGTCACGCAGTCTGTTCTTCTTCTCTCGGTTATCACGCAGTCTGTCTTCCGGTTGTTGCCTCTTTTGAATGACGAATACACACTACCGCCGCCTGCTGGTAAGGAGAGTTATTGCCACTCACGCATGCGCAGTGCGTACGTGCTACTTGTCCGTCGGCTGAAGTCTTTGCGGTGTGTTCCAGTGCGACTGTTGGCCAAGACGCAGAGACGTGAGGCGACACAACAGTCGTGTCCGTCGGGACATGTTCTTTGGTGTCAGTTTGGTGTGTCAGGGCCCTTTACGGCGCGCTGTGCACGGGGCCGCCTTGAGGGGGTTTCCCGACATGTCGTTGCAGTAAATTAAAGGGTGTTTCATGTTTTCGTTGCTGTGGACCCTCTTAATCTACCTTCTTTGGGGGCCCCCTTCTGGTCCGGGGCCCCAAGCAGTTGCCTGCCTTGCCTGTTCGCAAGCGGCGGCCCTGACTGAACACGAAGGAGGCTCTTAAAAATAATACGATTTATAAATCACGTCTTTGCTTTTGACTTTTTAATTTGTTTCATAATTCAAATCAAATGCACTTCTTTATATGTTCGGTGATTTCTTGTAACTGCAGCTAATGATCACTTTCATTATTGATTAATCTGCAGTATTATTTTGATAATTAATTAATGTATGCCACTCACAATATAGTAGACTATAACGTAAAAAAAAAACATTTAATTAATTTTAATGTAAGGTCAAGATAAGAAGCAAATCATCAATTGTGTTATTTATTTTATTTATATATATATTGAATAAATGTTTTTCCAATAAGTAAATAAATTAGGCGAAAATAAATAAATAAATAGAAAATGATATTGCAAAAGACAAAACACCAATAACAGATCTATAAAATATTATAAAATGATTTGATGCTTTAGTCACTGTGCAAAAAGGAATTATATTAACAGAAACAATTATATATATTAAAATTATTGGAAAAAAACTAGTAAAAAATTATAAACATAATGAGAATGAATCTGAGACAAAAGAAAAAAGCTCTGCAGTTATCAACATGATGACAAAATGTATTTATTTCTTTAGAGGAAAATAAATAATAAAATGGTTGATTCAGCAGAGAGGAAAACTCAATGACTTTCAGAGTAAAAACATAATATCTATGTTGAGAAAACGCAGAAATATGTCATAATAATATCTGAATCTGTCATATTTGACCAACACTACGTTCACAATAAGAAAGCAGCTTCTGTTTTAGATTAAGTTTGGTTTTAAAATGATCAATCTGTACACATCCTGATATACATTCCTCCTCTCAGAGATGAGGGATATGAACCGTGTATTTTAGGATTTTCTGCCAAATGTCTCTCAAACAAACTGCTGCGTCATGTGACCGTAGATTAGAGTCACATGATGCACGCTCTCCATCCCTTTATTTGTTTTATTTCCATAAAAAAAGGCACCAACTGTCCACACAGCCTGCCTCTGATTCCTCTTTCCACAAATATATCTCAAACATCCTCCATTGTGTTTGTTTTTACATCCAATGAGTGACATGTCGGTGCATTTGGCAAAACATCAGAGCAGGTGAACTCAAGCATTTGCCTCCAGTCTGCAGGTTTCTCTCACTTTCCCTGCAGACACGTGGCCTGTGTTCCTCCACGCTGCATGGCGGTTATCGTTTGTAATCTTTTGATCTGTAGAGATGATAATAATCCGCCACATGCCTCCCTGATTACCAGCGCTGCAATGATGCTGAGGCTTTGTTCTGACGTTTATGCAACAGGAGAGAGAGACACACTACATACTGAGATACACCTGAACATCAGCAGGAGAGGACTCTTTAAAGTAGAGAAACACACTACATACTGATATACACCTGAACATCAGCAGGAGAGGACTCTTTAAAGTAGAGACACTACATACTGAGATACACCTGAACATCAGCAGGAGAGGACTCTTTAAAGTAGAGACACTACATACTGAGATACACCTGAACATCAGCAGGAGAGGACTCTTTAAAGTAGAGACACTACATACTGAGATACACCTGAACATCAGCAGGAGAGGACTCTTTAAAGTAGAGACACTACATACTGAGATACACCTGAACATCAGCAGGAGAGGACTCTTTAAAGTAGAGACACTACATACTGAGATACACCTGAATATCAGCAGGAGAGGACTCTTTAAAGTAGACACACTACATCCTGATATACACCTGAACATCAGCAGGAGAGGACTCTTTAAAGTAGAGACACTACATATGATATACACCTGAACATCAGCAGGAGAGGACTCTTTAAATAGAGACACTACATACTGATATACACCTGAACATCAGCAGGAGAGGACTCTTTAAAGTAGAGACACTACATACTGAGATACACCTGAACATCAGCAGGAGAGGACTCTTTAAAGTAGAGACACTACATACTGATATACACCTGAACATCAGCAGGAGAGGACTCTTTAAAGTAGAGACACTACATACTGATATACACCTGAACATCAGCAGGAGAGGACTCTTTAAAGTAGAGACACTACATACTGATATACACCTGAACATCAGCAGGAGAGGACTCTTTAAAGTAGAGACACTACATACTGATATACACCTGAACATCAGCAGGAGAGGACTCTTTAAAGTAGAGACACTACATACTGATATACACCTGAACATCAGCAGGAGAGGACTCTTTAAAGTAGAGACACTACATACTGATATACACCTGAACATCAGCAGGAGAGGACTCTTTAAAGTAGAGACACTACATACTGATATACACCTGAACATCAGCAGGAGAGGACTCTTTAATAATACTTTTCTTTTCATATAAAGCATAAAGTAGAAAAACTCCACTAAAGTACGAACACCTTGAATAAACGTACTTTAGTCACGTTGGCCCTTTCTTCACACTCGCTGCACATTGAGATAAAAATCAATACGTCTCAGACTCATTAGCACCTAGAGGCCTTTTTTCACACACACACACACACACACACACACACACACACAGACACACACACACACACACAGACACAGACACACGCACACACACACACACACACACACACACACACACACACACACACACACACACACAGGTTCTGAAATAATGAAACTTTATGGATTTCTGTAGAAAAACGGTGTCATCGCAGCAGCAGGTAATGAAGAGTAATAAAGTAAAAAGACAAAATGGACGAGGAAGCAAGAAGGATTTTAAAACATAAAAGAATAGAGACGATCGATTTCTAAGACATTAAATAAGAAAAATAAGAATACAGAACCTACAGAACCTTTGGGTCGCAATATTCTCATTCTTTTCAAAGGCATTTAAAGTCCAATTACAACCAGATCCAGTGTTAGTGATACTGGGCACATCTGAACAATGTAACACACTTCAAAATGCATAACTTCATCTCCTGTCCTATGGCCTCCTGTGTGCAAAGAAACGTATTCTCCTGTTATGGAAATCAAAGGATGTGCCCAGTTTTAAAGCTTGGATTACGGCATTGACTGATACTCTGCATTTGGAAAGAATTCGATATATCCTAAAAGATAGACTGGGGGAATTCGAAAGGATATGGGGTCCAATGGTTTCATTTATAAGAGGGACGGTCGGCTGAAATGCATTGCACAACAATAGTTTTTAGTGGCTTGGTGGCACTGCTCGGGGAGGGAAGGGTGGGGGGTAATATGGGTTCATCTGCACCATCTGTTTTTTGTTTTTCTCTAGTTTCTGTTTTTTTCATTAGATATATACAAAAAGTATATATCTAATGAAATATGGTATGTTCTTCCCCACTATGATTAGGTATGGCATTAATCATGCTATTCCTGTCATGCTATGTTTTTTCTTCCTTATTATTTCTTGTTGGCTGTTGTGTTTGTCTTCTATGTTGGAAAAAGCGAAGCATGATTTCCACCCCAAAGAATATGTACTAGTGCTTACACTTGTATGCTTCTTCTCAATAAAAATATTTGAATAAGAATATATAACATTTAATTTGAAGAATACGTAATTAAATGTTGTTTTCAGACCCTCAAATGTTGCAATGTTGTATATAAAAAGTTTCCAAAGTACAACAAAACATGTTAAATATTTAGTTGTATTATCTAATGATTATTTATGAGTTAAAACTGTTTTTTTATGGTGAAATAAAATAAAACTGACATGCAGAAATGTTATTAAATGCTGTTTCCAGCCTCCTAAATACATAAATGTTCTGCTTTTTTCAGTTTGATATCATATTAAAGTAAATATCTTTGACATTTAAAGACGTCCCCTTGGACTGAAATACTAAGATGGACATTTTTCAATATTGTCTGACACACATTTAATAGAGAAATTGATTAGTCGCAGCAGCCCTAATCTCATTATCTTAAGTGTTTATATTTATTATATATAATATTTCTTCCGCTGGGAATCAGAGGATGTTCCCAGCTCTGCTCGGCTAAGAGGCTTATCTCTCCAACAGAGAGCCAGCAGCCAGCGGCGGAATCAAATCTGGATTCATGAGGGAAACATGGGGCGGAAAACTGCAGGGTGGACAACAAAATGTGGACGTCTGAACATGTTGGCCGCACAGTTTGAAGTTTAGCTTTCAGGCGTTAAAAACAAAATTGGGAATAAAGTTTGAGTCTCGGGGATCGAATACATGAAATATTAGCATTAGCCAATGTACAGGAAGTTTGACTTTATTCTAACATTTTCACTTTTATTTTCCAAATGTTGTATTTATTGGCGACATATTTAACTTTATTCAACATTTCAGCTTTTTTCTAGACATTAAGACTCGAAATTTCCAATGTATTCGCATTTTTTATGGACATTTCAACCAAGTTTTGCAAGTATTCTTGACATCGACTCGTCTATTCACGACATTTCGACTTTTCTCCACGACAAACCGACTCTATTTACCACCATTTCAAATGTATTCCCGACTTTCCAACTTTATTCGCAACCATCCGACTTTAGTTGCATCACATTTCGACTGTTGCGGCTGTAGGCAGTCCAAATAAAACAGGCAGCAGGGTCTAAATACGGGAAGATAAACACGTTGACACGCTCAAAACAATCGCTCCACTCGTTCTGTTTCTTCCGACCATTTCTTGGAGGAAACAACAAGTAACAAAAATACAAAATACAAAATATCCAAGTGCCGATAACCTTTATTTATTCAAGTAACCTCAAGTGCGAGGACGATGACGCTGGGATATCGTGGTGGAAAATGTTGCACGATTTCAGAATGAATTTGCAGTCAACAGGAAGTGTTGCCCCCCTTTCAGCAGGTGAGTGCAGACAGGTAAACAACCACTAACTCCAGTGCACGCCCACCACCAATAATACCACGTGACAAATAGAAACACATAAACCTGAAGTTTGGCTCCAACGACTTTAACCACAACATTTCAAATGTATTCTCGACATTTCCACTTAACTCTATAGGTTCCAGCTATTCGCAATAATCCGACTTTATTCAAACACTGTAAACTTTATTCTAAAATAACAACTTTATTTCCCACATTTCAAACTTCTTCCCCACCTTTAATGGCAACTTACTATCATTTCAACTTTTTTTTCGCAAAATAATTATATATTTTTTCTCGCAACGTAGTTTTAAAAAAATAAAAATCGTGCCTGGCCCTCATGCTCTTCCATAAAAGGAGGAGGGAGGAGTGTGTGTGTGAGAGAGAGAGAAAGAGAGAGAGAGATCAGTGTTAAAACTCCACAGATCCTCAGCAGCTGACACACACACATCACCTCCTCTTCCTCTTCTTCCTCCTCGTCCTCCTCTTCCTCCTCCTCTCCTCCGCCGGTCCTCCGCTCCTCTCCATGCCGGCGGACTGGAGCTCTTCGCCGGACTCAGCATGGCGAAGATCCGCGTCTCCTACGAGTATTCGGAGGCCGAGGACAAGAGCATCCGGCTGGGTTTGTTCCTGATCGCCTGCGGGATCCTCAGCCTCTTCATCCTGGGCTTCTGCTGGCTGAGCCCCACGCTGCAAAGCCTGCAGAGCAAGCCGGCAAACTGCACGGTGAGGCGGGGAGAGAAGCGGGGAGCAGCCGCTGATCTGTGGAGGAGGAGGAGGAGGAGGAGGAGGAGGAGGAGGAAGAGGGAGTTAGAAATACTACCGTTTTAGTGGGGTTTTTTAGCAAGGTTTTTAAAGTAGTAGTTGTGAAACTTATAACAATCGTGTCTTTGTTATTGTGTAAGAAATATAAGTTGTATTTGTTGTTTTATTGGTAGTAAGGGCCCAAACATGTAGGTGTTGTTTAAGAGCAGTCGCAGTAGTAGTAGATACGCCAGTTTTAGTGTTGTTTTTACCAGGGAAACTTATTGCAGTCGTGTCTTTGTTATTGTGGTTCAAAAACAAGTTGTATTTGTTGTTTTATTGGTAATAAGGGCCCACATGTAGGTGTTGTTATTAAGAGCAGTAGTGGTAGATACTCCAGTTTTAGTGTTTTTATACTGGTGTTGTTTCCATTAAGAGTATATATACTTATAATAAGTAATAATAACTTCTTACAGTGTTGGGTTTGTTATTGTGTAAGAAATATAAGTTGTATTTGCTGTTTTATTGGTAGTAAGGGCCCAAACATGTAGGTGGTGTTATTAGGAGCAGTCCAGTAGTAGATACTCAAGTTTTCCTGTTTTTTTACATTAGTATTTCTGAAACTTATTACAGTCGTGTGTTTGTTATTGTGGTTTAAAAATACGTAGTTTTATTGGTAAGGGCTCAAACATGGGGTGTAGAGCAGTCGCAGTAGTGGTAGATACTTCAGTTTTAGTGTTTTTATACTGGTGTTGTTTCCATTAATAGCATTTATAATAAGTCATTGTAACTTCTTACAGTGTTGTGTTTGTTATTGTGGTTAAAAAACTAGTTTGACATGTTATTATATTGGTAATAAGGGCCTTGTTGTTAAAAATCTCCTCTGGTTTTGGTGTAGTAGCTGTTATTAGGAGCGGTCGTAGTAGTAGTGTAGTATTTGAGTTTCACTGGGGTCAACATTTGCTTTTATAACCAGGGGGTTTTCACTCTTTGCTATTCTTTTTCTGAAATAATTATATAACAATAACAATAACAAAATAAATCAATTTTCCACAATTTGCTCCTCAACAAGAACAAAAAACGTGATTTATTTTCAGCCTAAATGAGTTGAAATCAAATCAAATAGTATTTTTGCTTTATATTAAGACTAGTAGTAGTAGGAGTAACTAGTTTGAATGAACAGTTGTGAGACGCGTCTACGCGTATACAGGATTATATTTAAAAGCAGTTTTTAAGCCATTTTATTTCATTTAAACTGATTTAGACTAGGATGAAGAAGAGTAGGTAGAAATACTCCTTGTTGTTTTTACTCGTCTTTTTTCCATTAATAGTAATTATAATAAGTAATAGTAATAGTGTGTTTGTTATTGTGGTATTAATATACGTTTTATTATTATTTTAGAGGTTGGGCTTTGTTGTTGTCAACAATTACTGTTGTTGTTATTAAGAGCAGTCGTAGTCATAGTTGTGTTTTAGTATTAATGGGGTCCACATTTGTAGTTTGAATCACTATGGATGTTGTTATTCTTTTGCTTTTAGTAATAACATCTTTATACTAGTGTTATTTTTACCAGTCTTTCCATTTATTGTGTGTAACGTATTGCAGTCGTGTATTTATAATTGTGGTATTTTATGTGTTATTTTTGTGATATGTAGAGCCTTGTGTTGTCATATGGACCTTTGTATTAGTAGGGTCTCTATTGGCGTAAAGAGCATTAGTAGTATTTGTAATATCATGTGCAAATGGGTCATTTTGAGATAGTGAGTATTATGAAGCTGTTGTCTTTGTTATAACAGTTGTTGTCAAATACATGTATTCTAGGATTGCATAAAGATAAAACAGTTTAAGTATTATTTTATTGGAAGTAGCGGAGTGTTGTTATTAAAAGCAGCAGTAATAATTAGCTGTAATATTGTTATCGGTGTCCAGATTAGTAGATGTTACTTAGTAGTAAAGGTAAAAGTGCAGCCTCACCTCTCAGGGGTTATTTTGGGATCCCACATGTGGTTTCTTTATTTTCCGTAGAGCTTACAATGTTCAAGGGTAATTCATTTTCATCGTACAACACAGCTTGGTGCAGGTTTTGAAAATTACATTAGTAAAGTAAACACACCACATGTTTCCTCTAGTGTGTCCTATAGGTTTAGTGCATGTAAATGGTCTGCAAAGGGTTAAAATCCCAAAGTTCTTGAACACATTGACATCACTACGGAACACTCCTATTGCCAGATAACCAATCAGAGCAGACTGGGCTCTGGTTTCAGACAGAGGGTGAAAAGAGGTGCTGCAGCACAGGCAGTATGAGAACAATAAAGAGCTTTCTGACCATTAAATCATCAGAGTTTTGAAAGGGGCCTCGGTCAATACGTGCTGGGAATCGTTACGGTAAATTAAATTATATGACAAGTTTTAAACCCCCCCTGTCTGGCTCACATCAATCATATATTTCCCGTGGTAGCAGAAGGAAGTCATGACCTTTAGCTTTGTGGCAGAAACCTTGAGTTTTATGACGTCATTTCTTAGAGTATTTTTGTTACGGTCAATACTAAGTGTGTTTCTTGTCCTCCGCTGCGTCGCTGAGCACTGTGGAATATTAAAACTGTTTGCGTTTCAAGGAGTTTTCTCTGAAATAAATCACGGCCGGCTCTTTTCGGCGGATGATGAATTTCCTGCCGACTTGATTTATTCTGCTGTTAGCTTATTGCATCTGTTCGCTGCATTACAGAGAGTGGAAGCCTGTTGTTGTTTCTTTCCGTCTTTCAATCACAAACTCACTCCGTCATCCTCTAATCTGCAGTTTAATATCTCATAAATCACAATACTTGGACTTTATGAGCCTCTCTGAGTGATGAAAGAAGGTCAGACTTTCATCAGATCTGTGCAGATTGATTGTGTGTTCAGCGTGTGTTGATATTTATTTTGTTGCCTGCGGCTGCTGTTGAAGTCCTTTAATGAGGAGGAGGAAGAAATGCAGCCACAAATCACTTTTTTAACATAAATCCCTCACATCTGCTCACATATTAATACAGTTTCAGATCTACCATCAGGATCAATAGTAGTTTGATAAATGGCTCCTTGATTTGAGACAATATTTAGCAAAAGCTGATTATCACTTGTTAGCCAACTACCGCTAACCCAACTGCAATGACGACTCTAATTAAGCTAACGATAGCTGCATGAGTTGGTTGAAAATGCATGCAGCTAAACCTAAACACTAAAAAGCTACTTAAATATGCACTGGATGTCTACATACATGATGTTTTGCTAAAAAAATGATCAGCCCCCAAATAAAAAACATTTGCTTCATTGACTGATCCATTGAGAAGCTAGTTAGCCCGACATGCTAACGTTAGCGTTGACATTAGAGCAGGAACAGGCCGTTTTTCTTTGGCTAGAGACTGAAAGAGACACCTCCTCCTAACTGGAAAAGTGGCAAAAAGAAATGTGTTGTGTCTTGCTGATGAGTGGGAAGCTAACATTAGATTAGCTTTTTGTGGGAAGGGGTTTAGCGAGGGATCAATGCTCAATATTGTGTTGAAAGTAGTAGAAAGTATGGATTAGCATTAGCTGTGTCTTGCTAACAGTGGCTAAGGTAGCGATGGACGGTCACTGTATTGTTTGAGTATTTCCCATGTTACAGTGAATAAATGCTAAATGAAGTATATTAAATCTCCTTCTCTGCAGGTGGTGTCGGTGCTGCGTCCGGAGGAGATGTTCGAGTGTATTTTCACGTGCGGAGCAGACTGTAAGGGAACGTCTTTATATCCCTGCCTGCAGATCTTCGTCAACAACTCAGAGTCTAACTCTGTGGCTCTGCTGCACTTTGACGAGCAGCAGCTGGTCCTCAACCCAAAGGTAACAACAACAACAACAACAACAACAACAACAACAACAACAACAACAACACTGCTTTTATTGTTGCTTCTTTGTGTGGTGTTAAACTTACAGGGGAAATTAGGTAAATGTGGATCTTTACCAGAATCAGAATACTTTATTTATCCCGCGGGAAATCGGGTTTCATGACGGTGGCTCCATTTTTAGAATTAAGTGAATTAAAAAAACAGAAAAACATTTAAAAAATGCATTAAATCCAAAAAATTAAGTACAAAATATTAAATTAAAAGACAAAATAATTATTTCAATAAATCATCTAATAAAAGTCCAATAACAAATAAAATAAATAAATGTAGTTACACCTACTCCTAAAATGTAAAAGAAACCCTCCTTATTTATTAATTTTTGTTTCATTTAAATGTCTTCCTTATTTAAATAAAATGTATTCTAAAAAAATATCCCTTCATCGATTACAACTTCTTTTTTTTAACTCTTAACACAACAAATTCTCTCAATTTTATTTTATTTTTAACTTTATTTTTGGCATTTTGTCTTTATTCTCATAATGCAAAAAATATATAAATATGTTCCTCTTACTTTTCCAATGCCTGGCACCAATTCTCTTCCATATATTTTCTTGAGTCCTCTTTAAGTCAAAACAACGACCCCTACAGAGTCCTATGAATACTTAAAACTACTGTTGGCTGCTATAAGGTAGTTATTTATTATCATTTTGAATGTAAGTGTTAGTGTGTTTTCTTTGCTGTAGTGTCTCTCTCCTACATCGGTGCTCGTCTGGGTCGTTGCTACAGCAACAGGGGTGGTGGCGCGTCACCGCCGATGCCGCTCGGTCTCCATGGCGACGGCAGCGAGACGATGATGAGTTCATTCATTCATTAAAAAAAACAAAAAACCTTTGATGTTCCTGAGAGACGTTTAACCTTTAGAAACGTCCCGCGGCGCCTGAACGCATCGTTACCACGACACTCCACAGGTTCATTAATCAGGAGGACGTAAACAAGAACACATAAAGAAAGAAAGAAATACATTAAAGTTATTATTAATCTGTATACACATTAATGGACTTATACATCTCTTTATCAGTTCTTTGGACCCCTCAGAGCTCT
>JASDAP010000144.1:30000-45000 GCA_031216635.1 Dissostichus eleginoides | reverse complement strand
TTCAACCAGCAGCGCAGGTGAGGAACACACAGAAACACACGTACAGGTGTGATGCAGAGGAAATGGAGACAGGGGGAGGTGTGAGATTACCTGTCAGACCTTTGACCTCATCTGAAGTGAGTGGAAGTCAGTTTAATAGTCGATAGAGGTGTATTTTTAGACTTGTTGGGACATTATTCTTTTTTTGTAATTTGGAGTCTCTTATTAATCATTTCGTATCTTTTGTAGTCTATTTGTGTCTTTTTATGTAATTTTGTGTGTCAACTTAGTCATTTCGTGTCTCTTTTTATACATTTTGAGACTCTTTATAGTCATTTTGAATCTCTTTTAGTCATTTTGTGTCTCTGACATTTCTCACCAATCTTTCTCGGATGCCAGTAACAGTAATGTTCTTCTTTAGCTAATATTGCTATGCTAGCAGAAGAGTTGAGCGTCTAATAAAGAGAAAAACCCATTTCCAGGTGTGATTCAGAGGAGATGGAAACAGAGGGAAGTGTGAGATTAAATGTAAGCCCTTTGACCTCAACGAAATGACTCTTATTGTCAATTTAAAAGTCGATATAGGTCCAATTTTAGACCGTCTGTACGGATATTTGAGTGTTTCTGCTGCAAAGTAGTCAAGACATGCCTGGAGTATATTGAGATCACCCAAATAAAGCAGTCATATAAAACAGCAGGTGTTTAAACCAACAGTCGTACCTTATATTGTGGTTGTATTTAGCATGTTGGCCCCAATTTATACAGGGACTGAATAGAAAAACAGATCTCCTTTAGGGTTTGTCAGCGTAATCCTTCAGCCGGTGTTTACCTGTGACCTTGGCTCGTTTTATTTGTATCTCTGCACCTCGAGGACCAGCGTGAGGAAACGCTGCTTCATAAATAAGGATCCCATGGGAGCTGCAGAGTTTAAAATATGTTTTATAGGAAGAAGAACTGGAGCACTCAAAGATGGAGAAAAGTCACTTGATCTATTGGTTTATATCCTAAATGTATGAGGTTATATCCCACATCTCCCAACGCAGATCTGTAGTATTACGGCCCGTCCACACAGCGGCGTGCGTTGAAGCTTCAACGCTTCTGCCCATTCACTTTGAATGGGGTGACGTCACGCTTCGCCGAACTGCATTGTGGGAGCGAAGCATAACTTTGCTCGCGTTGCTCGCTGCAAAAGTTGAGCAATGTTCAACTTTTGAAGCTTTGCCGGAAGCGTCAGCCAATCGAATCATATGCCAGTACAAGCTCTAGCCAATCAAACCGCGTGCTTGTGTGTCCGGGGCGGGAGATTCATGTGATTGGTTGTTGGTCGAGTTTCAGCCCCCCCCGCCGGCAAGCTTCAACGCACGCCGCTGTTTGGACGGGCCGTTAGTGTCACTTGGTTTCTACTGGGTAAACTTTATATGGACTTCTTTCTGTCTACACTTTCTTGAATGATGATCATAATCATAATTGAATCCTAAATCAAAGACGTAGAGCTTGTCCTTGGAAAACAATGAGATATTTCTCTCTAAAAGTTAAAAGTGCAGATAAAAACTCGAGTTAGTAACTGTTTCCTCCGTTAGCTAATATCCTAATGCTAGTGTCTTAGTAATGCTAATGCTATCGTTGCACCCTGTAAGATATTTGTAGGACTGCCAGTAGATTAACTTCAATAATATAATGTTAGCTTTATGCTCCATTAGCTTATGTTTATTATTAGCATTGTAAATAGTCAGAAAGTTAATATTTTAGGAATCAGAATCAGAATACCTTTATCCGTCCCACAGAGGGAACATTTGCATTTACAGGTACAGTTTGTCAACAGGATTACGGAAAAACTACTATCCCGATTTTCATTACATTTGGTGGAAGTGTTTAGCATGAGCTGAGGAAAAACCCATAACAATTTGGAGGAGAAACGCCCAAACAAACAACTCACTTCTCCTGTCTGTGTTACCAAAAGAGAAACAAAATTACCTAAACAGTGAAACAGAATTACCAAAAAGACCCAAAATTACAAAAAAAGACACAAAATTAGCAAACACAAAATGACGTCTTATCTTCTTCTTCTTGTGTTTCTCAGGCCGGACGACGTGTTGTGGCGGCGTTCCCACGACACCAGCGTGCTGCTGCACTGCGTCCTGTGGCCGATGGTTTCTCTTCTGCTCGGCACGCTCATCGTGCTCCTGACCGTCTGTGCTCGATCCCTCGCCGTCCGGGCCGAGGCGCTCCAGAAGAGGAAGTTCTCCTACGAGGTCTGCCAGGATCTCTCGGCCTCCGGGTCCTCGGAGCGCCGCGGACACATAGCCGAAGACCCGCTAACGAACTCTGACCCCGAAACGTCTTCTTCTCCGACTCGAACCCTGCCTCTGTTCGCTGTTCCGGTGCGACGTCGAGATCGGGAACACTGAGACAAAAAATGGGAAGTTTGTTTTGAATTTAAATCAGGATGCTTAGTTGTAAAGCCGGTGGGCGAAGACAGCTAACGTGCTAACGACGACGCTAACTTATCATGGGTTGAAACCAAGAAATCTGAGAAGAGGAAGATGATGGGAAAACCAGCAGAAGATGTTCCTCTGGATTTAAGATGCTGTTGAGTTCTGTGATGTAATCAGCATTTGTTATCCGCTTACTGTGGGGATGATGTGGTTTTTCTGTGCTGGACCCTGAGGGTTTAGGACTCACGCCTGCAGTCTCGTTGTTGCTCTGATGGTACGATGAATTGAATGTCAGGAAAAGGGACTTTAATGTAGCGCTTCTATAAATGTAGTTTTCCCTTCGAGTCCCAGTAGCCATAATGTAAATAAATAGCGAGCCAAAGTCCTGACATCCTGTAACTCTAGAAGTAGAGCTGCAACCACAGACCAGTAATACACAACTTAAATGTCCAGAAATGCCACTCATATCTGCAGACATGGAGTTATATATCATCACACAACAAGATATTTGACACAACAAGACATTTAGAAACCTAATACTGGACTTTGAGAAACTAGGATGGAAGTTTTTTTACAATTTCTCACGTTTTCTGGAAAGATATTTGGCAGAATATTGAATTATTGTTAGTTGCAGCTCTACTTTAAAGACTCAATGCAATCTTTCATTAAGGGTTTCTTCCATCAGTCTTTCTTGGAGAACGTACTTCGTTTAATTTATTATTTGTTTTACTTATTTTTGAGGGGACCTTTTCCATCTCTAATTCCAACACAAAAGCAAGTATTATTTTCTCATTCGACGTTTTTTTGCTTATAATTTGCTGATTTTTTATCACATGTTTATTTGTTTTGCAGAATGACTAACGGTATCATAAATTCATGAATAATATAACTAAAAAGTCACTTCCCCAGCTACAGTAATGTCTCAAATTAATGAACTAAGTAGTAGATTAAAACACTCAAAATTTGGCACAGAAAAGTAACAATTATTTTAAGAAATACTTCAAAAAGTACCAAAAATGTGGCTTAAAATACTTTAAAGATTACTTAAAATTGCATGTAAAAATACTAAGATTCAAAGTAAACATACTTTAAAAAGTACCTTAAGTTTGCAGGTAAAAAGTACCCTCAATCTTACACTGTTACTTTTCAGTTCTGCATTTAGATAAAAGAGGAAAAGGTCAATTAAATGAATTGAACTTTTATAATCTCTTCTTTAAGACCAGAGAAACCACAGGACGTTCAACCTGCCGCACAGCGGACACAGAGCAAATGTTACAGATACAAAACGCTAAATAAAACAATTGATATATTCAGGTTTACGATGCAGTATATCTAAAAGTATATTTGAAAGAGCTTTGCAGACTTATAGTGGTGCAAACATGTGCAACAGTCCAGAACAATTTGATTTTCAGTCATTTTTCTGCTTTGTTAGTTCAAATATAACCAACAAACATATTATAGCATCTCCCAAATGTGCAAATAGATCCATTACCAGTAGATTCAAGGAAAATAAATGGTATTATTGTGCAGAAATAACCAAAGGAAGGTGCAGAACTTCACACTAAATCATTGTATTTTCTTTATTGCACCTCGTGTGTTACTAAAAGGGAATCAGGGTTTGCATTAACTAACCATCAGCCCTTGTGAGCATCTCCTTGTAGATCCACAGCTAGTAGATTATAGAAACTAAAGAGGTAGAAAAGGCCGTTCTCTTTGATAAATAATATGATATCCTGTCGTAACTTTTCAAAGGCTGACAGTAGATTACCTCTCTGCCACGCAGCGGTGTTAACAATAGATGTGATATCGTGATTCATCCTCTATCAGAGGGAGTTTTTCATCCTCACGTCTCAAAAATCTTCTCACCACCACCGCCGCCGTCCTGCAGGCTAAAAATGACCCAACGTTGCCTAGCAACAGACACAAGGCCGAGTGTTGTCGCTGCCAAAAAAATAAAAATAAATAAACAAAAAACATATTTCTCCTCCTCAGGATCAGAGCAGTTATCTGTGTTCCTCCTGGTTCACTAGCCGGGCTTCTGCAGCGCAAATTTCAATATCTGTCATGTGTGTTATGCCTGTTCTTTACACATTTCAGTGAACAAAAACTAATGATTTGATGTCTTCTTTGATTTTCTAAACCAAAAGCCATAATATGTAGACAAAGGGTGTTGAAGCTGAATTATTCTTAGTATTTTTAATAATTTTTCTATTGGATTTGTGGAACCCTTATATACATTTCTATCTTTAAAAATAATATTTTGCATTTACACAAAACTGAACTGATAAATTAAAGAATTATTCAATGTAATAAAAACATCGGGCAGAAATATTTATTCCTCAGAAAGTTACAGTTGAATTATTTGTAGTATTTTTACAAATTCTCCTATCATATTTATGGACCCCTTGACATATTTTCATGTTTAAAAAATGTTTTAAATCCACATAAAAACTGTATTTTAATTCATAAGAAAACATCTAAAAGGCATAGAAATGATGTGTTTTCCCTGAGGCATAATGGGCAGAAAAAGTGTTGAATTATTCTTAATTTTTACTCTATTTTTACTATTAGATTTTGGCAACACTTCCAAAGATCTTTGTATTTAAAATAATGATTTCATGTTTTAATGTTTACTCATATTTACAATAGTTTTTCCGAGAGATTTCACCCACTCTTAAAAAGACAAACAGATAAATCAACTTAAAATAAAGGTACAAATTAAATTTGATGTGACTGCTATGGGAGGCAAAACACAGAAACAAAAACTAATTATTTTTAGGTAATACAAATATATTTTACTGCTTTTTTTTTTGGCATCAAATCATAATATTTTTGTTAAAAAACATCATTTTGTCCATTTGTATTTCCTGATTTCTCCGTATGGATTCTCCAAAGAAAGCGTAGCTCCTCCTGTAGCATCTCTGTGTTTCTACGAGCCGTCGTCTGTTTTCTATCTGAAGCCATACGCTAAACTGTGAACACTGTTCGTCGCTTCTTTATCACGAAAACAGCAAATTATATTCTTACAGATGTTTGTATTTAATGAGATTTTCTCCTGATTTATTTGTGTTTAATTGTAAACTGATTTATGAAATGTATCTACTTTAAATATTTAATTTGCTGTGTTAATATTAAGACTCCTCTTTTCTTCTATGTGTTGTGCTGTTGAGTCGTCCGTCCTCCGTGTGACCCAGGTAGCTCCGTGTGACCCAGGTAGCTCCGTGTGACCCAGGTAGCTCCGTGTGACCCAGGTAGCTCCGTGTGACCCAGGTAGCTCCGTGTGACCCATGTAGCTCCGTGTGACCCAGGTAGCTCCGTGTGACCCATGTAGCTCCGTGTGACCCAGGTAGCTCCGTGTGACCCATGTAGCTCCGTGTGACCCAGGTAGCTCCGTGTGACCCAGGTAGCTCCGTGTGACCCATGTAGCTCCGTGTGACCCAGGTAGCTCCGTGTGACCCAGGTAGCTCCGTGTGACCCAGGTAGCTCCTTGTGACCCAGGTAGCTCCGTGTGACCCAGGTAGCTCCGTGTGACCCAGGTAGCTCCATGTGACCCAGGTAGCTCCGCCAGGTAGCTCCATGTGACCCAGGTAGCTCCGTGTGACCCAGGTAGCTCCATGTGACCCAGGTAGCTCCGTGTGACCCAGGTAGCTCCATGTGACCCAGGTAGCTCCGCCAGGTAGCTCCGTGTGGCCCAGGTAGCTCCATGTGACCCAGGTAGCTCCGTGTGACCCAGGTAGCTCCGTGTGACCCAGGTAGCTCCATGTGACCCAGGTAGCTCCGCAAGGTAGCTCTGTGTGACCCAGGTAGCTCCGTGTGACCCAGGTAGCTCCTTGTGACCCAGGTAACTCCGTGTGACCCAGGTAGCTCCATGTGACCCAGGTAGCTCCTTGTGACCCAGGTAGCTCCATGTGACCCAGGTAGCTCCGCCAGGTAGCTCCGTGTGACCCAGGTAGCTCCGTGTGACCCAGGTAGCTCCTTGTGACCCAGGTAGCTCCGTGTGACCCAGGTAGCTCCATGTGACCCAGGTAGCTCCATGTGACCCAGGTAGCTCCGTGTGACCCAGGTAGCTCCTTGTGACCCAGGTAGCTCCGTGTGACCCAGGTAGCTCCGTGTGACCCAGGTAGCTCCGCCAGGTAGCTCCGTGTGACCCAGGTAGCTCCATGTGACCCAGGTAGCTCCTTGTGACCCAGGTAGCTCCGTGTGACCCAGGTAGCTCCATGTTTTAATAAACAGATGATAACTATAGTGCCTGATATATTTAGAGATATTTAAATAAAAACACATTTTATCTTCAAACGGAGTTGCTTATAATTATTGAGCTTACATGTTCACAGTTATTCATGTATTGATTTTAACATGTATTTATATATAGATATTGATTTTAGCTCTCCAGTGTTTATGACTTGAGAGCAAGTGGAAAACAACTTTAAAAAAAAGATGAAATAATTAAAAACAATTGTTAATAATCAAGTAAAGCAAAAAAGCCAAGGGTTAAAAATATATAAAATAAAATAATTAAAATATAAAATAATATTGTTAAAAAGAATGTTTGTTTAAAGGTGATTATAAGAATAAAAAATACTTAAATAAATAATAAATTAACGTGAAAAAATAAAATAAAAAAATAACATTATTTTTCAATAATCAAATATAATAATATTTAAGAATTTAATACAAAAATGTCAATTCATTTGTTTAAGTTATTCACCTTTTGTGAAACAGGTGGAAAAAAGTTTCGGCAGGTGATTTTTCTAGCTGTTTGTTATTATTACCTCGTCAACAAGAGGCCACATGTTACAGATTCACTACATCTTCTTTGTCTGTATATTAGGGTGGTCCTTAAAAGTGAAAGTCGGAAAGTCTAAGCTCCAACCCCCTCAATGTTTTCCTCAATCTGACATCATGAGGGGGGGTACATGTTGTCAGATTGAGGAAAACATTGTGGGGGTTGGAGCTTAGACTTTCCGACTTTCAATTTTAAGGACCACCCTACGTGAGGCTAAACTTCAAGGTTGATGAGGGAGGGGTAAATGTTGTTGGAATTTGAATAAAATTCACCAGGAGAGTTTTCTTGACTATCATAACGAGTTCCGGTGGTTGGAGCTTAAAATAAATGAATTCGAAAATGTACATGGCACTAAGGACCACCCTAATATACATATGTATATGTTGGTATTCTAAATAGATAGACTGCAGCACATACAGAAGTAAAAGAATAATCATAGCCCCATCGAGTAAGAAACATGACAAAGTCTGGAAACAGTGAAGAACAGATGGGAGGAAAGGATTAAACGGTCAAAAGAGAGACAGATATTATTATAATAAATATATTACAGTGAAGTGGGTTTGTTTGGATGTGAGTGTGTCCTTTTATCTGTCCTCTCACACACACACACACACACACACACACACACACACACACTCTCGTATTGTCTGAGTCAGACCACTTGTTCTTTGTTATTAATGAATATTCAATTGCTCTCACACACACACACACACACACACACATTGACCCTCTCTTGCAGCTTAAAAGATTGTTATTCTTTATTTTTGAAATAAATATTAAAAATACATTTCATATTATAAATATTATGAAATATAGTATTATTATTATTATTATTAGAATTTTTATTATTATTATCTTATTTTTCTAATGATTGTTGTTATTATCATCATCCTCACCACCACTTTTGAAGGTTTCATCTCTTAGTGGTGAAACAGCGCCCTCTGGATTGTTTAATTGTAAACGTCAGTCAACATCAGTGGTCAGACCCGGTACTGCAGTTCTAAAACCTAACGTCTAACCCAGGGGTGCCCAATACGTCGATCGCGATCGACCGGTCGATCACAAAGGTAGTGTGGGTAGATCGCACTAAAAAAACAAAAACAGTTAGCCTATCATCCATCCTTACTATGCCATATGCCACTTGATTGACCTGCAGACTCTGGGTCCTCTGAGGCCGTTTAACACCTGAACGTCTCAACAACACCTCCATCCACAGATAGAGCCTCATTAGGATCGAACTCTGACTTCAGCCTGAACGACCTCGAACCGCCTCGAACCGCCTCGAACTTGCCTCTCAACTCGAGCTGAGTTCAGCATTAATGTGAAGTTATGTTCCTTCACACTTGAATAGATGCTTCAACCTGAGGGTTTTTAACTCGAGAGTCCAATCAATAAACAGCTTTTCCCTTTTTCTGCTTTTAATTTGGCGGGTCAGCAGTTCAGTTTGTGTATTAGTCAGGGTTTCCCCTCGGATGGAGTCATAGCAGCGGTGCTAAGGCCCAGCAAAGTGTGAGCGCGGAGCGAAGTGCGCCCCGCCAGTATGTTTCTATGTGTCTGCCAGCACAAGAAAGGCTCTTGAGGCCGAGCACATACGGCGGCAATGTCTCAAGATTCAGCAGAATACAGGAACACAAATACACATCCACATAACAATCAATCAAAAATCAAAAAGGGTCGCCACTTATTATTATTTTAATATAGGGGAAACACTGTTAGTTATTAAGTACATTTTTGTTTTGTTTTTAAATAATTAGCCACTGTTTTGAAGCTGCTTTACACCATAAACAATCTATGTATAATAAAATAAAGAAATAATTCAAAAAATGAAAATCAATAATGCAAACACAAAGAAGTATGAAATAATTAATGGATTAAAATATATAAATCATGAAATCAAATGTCAGAAACAAATAGGCTTTTTTATGTTCTATCCTTATAATTATTATTATTACATTTTATTTGGTACAAATAATGTTTAATGCAAATTCTGTCTTAACTCTTGGCTTAACCCTGTAAAGCCCAAAAATAGAAAAACATTAGAATGTATTTTGTTGACCTTTCAGATGTTGTTGAGCCTCTGGAGCAGAAATGAAAGAGTTTTCACATTTTTTATGTTTTGGTAAGTTTTTAGCGAAATGTTGTAATATTGCAACGTTGGGCTCAGGTGGAGCAGCTTCCTGTATTTCTACTCACATTGTCTGAATAAATATATTGAACAACTAAGGGTTGATTTGCAGGATTGATTGCTTACTTAGCCCTACATCCGTATATAGCACGAATAATAATCACACATCAGTCATATTTTTTATGAATAGTCATTTATTGAATATGGTAGTCCAAAAAACAGTTTGGACGTCACACTTGGTGCATTGGGTGTTACTGCAGTGTCTCCAGCGTCCTCTCTTTGTCTTCCCTGGAAAATGTGCCACTAGGTCCTTCCGTACATCCAGTGGAGGTTGTGATCTCTTGGATGGGGCCCCGTTTGGTGGACTCCCATCACCTGAGGAGGGTCTCTTCTGAGCAATCAACGGGCTCCTTGATGTCACTGTCGCTGCTGGGCTCCCATTGCCTGAAGATGGTCGTCCTCTCTTGGGTGTTTTCAGAGGAGTTGTGTTCACCTGATTAGAACAGAATCAATCAAGATACATGTGAAAATACATTAGGATACAAGTCCAACATATTACAGTGAAATATAAAAAAATATTACAAACGGCAAATAGCAGAAATGCATTCTTACCAGGATGAGAGAGGATGCTAGATCTGCCTGAAGCTGTCTCAGGATCTCCTGCTCCATCTGCTCTCCAGTCCCACTTGTAGAGGAGCGTTGATCACAGCAAGGATGATGGTGTGCCAGAAGATGTACACGTACCAGCGTCGGGACTTCATGGGGAACTTATATTTGGCCGTAAACGAGTCCAACAAATCCACACCTCCCATGTACTTGTTGTACGTAGCCACGATGGAAGGACTCTCAACTTCTACGTAGGTTTTGTTGGCTTTGTCCCAGCGTTGAATGTTCTGCACCGGGTGTGGTCCAGCAAAGGATGACAAGTGTGAGCGCTCTGCTGTCATACCATGTGACAGCACAGATGTTGTGGTTGGCCTCCACTCGGATGTCAAAGCTTCCTCTCCCTTTTTTCTTCAAGCTCTTTCCTCTTCAAGGTTGCAGTTGGGTAAGCGCACCTGCCTCGCTGTTCCCACGTCATGAATCCCACGATCAAGAGAAAAAGCATTTGAGCTCCATACTGTTTCAGAGATAATCCTTGATGTGGTTTAGAACAGGATGGCGTTTTATCACAGCAGAATTTAACTTTATCTCCGGTAGAATTCTGATCAGGCATTAGCTCCGCCTCCTCTTTTTTTTTCTTTCAAGCTAAGGACCCAAAATCCTTGTTTCTCTAACAGCTGGAATAGAGGGTTTGAGCAGTATGAGGCATGGCTACAAGGGGTGGTCTGTTTTGTACAGCTGTGGCCCTACAACAGATGTTCCCGATATAGCATGATAGCTCCACTTTAACATTCGGTCATTTATGTATTTTATTGCATTTATTAAAAATATATTTTTAATGTTTTACTTAATTATGAAGTATTTTTAAACAACCCTTCTCTTTTAATAATAATAATAATAATAGATTTATTTTGTTAGCGCTTTTACAGGTGCTCAAAGACGCTTTACAGATATAGTGAAAAGAAAAGAACAACAAATAAATATATATAGTTAAAGTCTAATAATACAAAATCAATCACACATTAAAAGCCAGATTGATGAAGTGTTTGTAAGTGTTTTGAAGGTGGTGAGGTCTCTGATGGGTTGTGGGAGTTTTAGCCCTCACGAGCCCAGATCATACTGGAGCTTGAAGAATAATGACATTTACTTATATCCATAGTTTTATTATTCATTCTCAGAAAATGGATAATAAATCACAGAAAGAAAATAACATCAAATGGATGATCCCTAAAGTGTGACCCTTCCTGTCCCTATAACACCATTTAAATACAAACTTGAGTGTTTAATCTTTAGTTTGTGAGCTCACAAACATTTATTTAAGCGACACAAAATCACTATCAGTAAATCGTGTACTGCTGTTTTTCTATTATAATCAATACCAGTTTAAACTCTGCAGCCGTTTATAAACACGAGACTCTTTTATCGACAATCAATACGTCTGAATGATTTCATTTTGGAGCCGCGGTCGATGTTTGTCTGAACGATCGAGAGGATCTGTTTTACATTCTACTGGTTCACTTAAAGCTCTCTACTTTAAAGAGTCCTCTCCTGCTGATGTTCAGGTGTATATCAGTATGTAGTGTCTCTACTTTAAAGAGTCCTCTCCTGCTGATGTTCAGGTGTATATCAGTATGTAGTGTCTCTACTTTAAAGAGTCCTCTCCTGCTGATGTCCAGGTGTATATCAGTATGTAGTGTCTCTACTTTAAAGAGTCCCCTCTGCTGATGTTCAGGTGTATATCAGTATGTAGTGTCTCTACTTTAAAGAGTCCTCTCCTGCTGATGTTCAGGTGTATATCAGTATGTAGTGTCTCTACTTTAAAGAGTCCTCTCCTGCTGATGTTCAGGTGTATATCAGTATGTAGTGTCTCTACTTTAAAGAGTCCTCTCCTGCTGATGTTCAGGTGTATATCAGTATGTAGTGTCTCTTCTTTAAAGAGTCCTCTCCTGCTGATGTTCAGGTGTATATATATCAGTATGTAGTGTCTCTACTTTAAAGAGTCCTCTCCTGCTGATGTTCAGGTGTATATATATCAGTATGTAGTGTCTCTACTTTAAAGAGTCCTCTCCTGCTGAGGTTCAGGTGTATATCAGTATGTATTGTCTCTACTTTAAAGAGTCCTCTCCTGCTGATGTTCAGGTGTATATCAGTATGTAGTGTCTCTACTTTAAAGAGTCCTCTCCTGCTGATGTTCAGGTGTATATCAGTATGTAGTGTCTCTACTTTAAAGAGTCCTCTCCTGCTGATGTTCAGGTGTATATCAGTATGTAGTGTCTCTACTTTAAAGAGTCCTCTCCTGCTGATGTTCAGGTGTATATCAGTATGTAGTCTCTACTTTAAAGAGTCCTCTCCTGCTGATGTTCAGGTGTATATCAGTATGTAGTGTCTCTACTTTAAAGAGTCCTCTCCTGCTGATGTTCAGGTGTATATCAGCATGTATTGTCTCTACTTTAAAGAGTCCTCTCCTGCTGATGTTCAGGAAACTGCAGGTTCAGCTTCAGGTCAACGTTACAGAATACATTTCTGTAAAGGGGAAGAGATGCTAATTCTTTTGTTCATAATTTATATTTCGAGGCTACTTTGGGTCGTATTCAGGGAGATAAGAGGTTAAAATAAGCCAGTTGCTTCTCATTAAAGCTGCACTACATATTGTTTTAGTTTCGACATTGAGATGCGAGGATTTTATTGTTGAATGAGATAAAAACACTCACAATATGAATTTCCTGTCTTTGTTTGTCCACCCTCCCTTACACTGTAAAGCGTCTTTGAGCTCATAAAGAGCGCTATCATTTATCATTATTATTATTACAATAACTGGTGAAGGATTAGACGTTTATTTGTTATTCTTTACTTTGTTTTACTCGTGTTGCTGCTATGACACCTGGATGTACCTACAGGGGTAAATAAAGGTTATCTAATGTTGTCTTCTTTGTTGGTTTTGCAAAACTGTGAAGCTTTGACCGAGAGTTTTTCATCTGCACTTTGAAAACTACAGATGTATTTTTCCTCAAGTCGTGTCTGAAGTAGTTTCCTGTGTGTTTCTGCGCTTGTTGCCTCTTTTTGAGTTCAGGAGTGACATGAATCCGGAGAGACGAGGTTTCTAACTTTGACTCGGTTTGAATCTGTCTCTGATGTGGAGGTTTGGTCCTGGGGGGTCTCTCTCTGACGGGGGTCCGCAGAATCTGGGTCATCGTTCCTCTCCGGCCTCGACCTGCTCCAGATCAATATGGAAATCACACAAACTTAGACTGAATAACGAGCGTTAGAAGAAAAAGCTGCAGTGATTTATTTTAATGTCTCACACAACTTTTTCTTGATGTGCCAATATCTTTTTATATATGTGTTGAAATAATATACTATGACCTTATTTGATATTTTTCGACATACTATACTATCGCCGCTTTCACACCAAGTACTTAGCCGGTACTTGTCCCCGGTACTTGTTCCCCCCGAACTCTTTAGTCCCTCGAACTGTCCCAGTAGATCGCCGTCTCACCGGAATAAGTCCCCGAGGGAGGATGAGGCAAATGAAGCCGCTGACGTCACTTCTTCTTCTCTCGTAATCTTTGGAGTTGGGGACTGGCTTCAGCAGAAGCTGCTGGGTCGCGTCTTCCGAGTAAATCGCCAGAACGCCGACACCTCCTCATCTCCACCGCTCCCATGCTTTCTTTTTGTGTTGCCATAAGTTAGTCTCTCTGCGTTGGTGCGCTGGGCTAATGCGAGCAAATAAAATGGCGGCTTCACAAAACTTTTCGGAGTTTTACGGGGCGTGGTTTGCAATTCGCCCAGCCAATCAGAAATTGGTAGCGTGGCCGACACACCCACGAACCTTTTCCTCCTCAGGAAAGTACTACCTCGCTAGCAGGGACTATCTGGGGGTGAAAAGGATCGCGTGAACTAGGGACTAGTTCCAGATCCTTTTTGGTGTGAAACCAAACCCCCCCCCCTATCGGCCTAGTTCGGGGGGAAAAGAACTCCGGTGTGAAAGCGCTATATGACTTTTTTCCACATTTTTCGACATACTATGACTTTTTTCGACATACTATAATATCACTATTTTTCGACATACAATACTATGACATTTTTCATAATTTTTCAAATGCATGTAACTTTAACATACTACACTAAAACCTTGTTTAAAATGCTATACTGTGACTGACTATGAATAATACATCGTTAAGTTGCGAGACCATTTGTTAATATTGTCGCTGATGAAGAATAACTTGACAAACAACCACACGTATAGTTAGGCAGTATTTTTTTATTATCACTTAATAATGCAGTTTACAGGTTTCTGACAGCAAGTTATAAAACTGATTTACATTCATTCAGGACTGAGCTTATAGTTATATCAATATAAAAAACTTCTGATACAAATATATATATACGTAGATATCACAATATGACAAATATATGCTTAAATCATAAACCCATCAAACTGGTTTTAAATCAGTAATAAGTAATCAAGACCTTTTTTTTAAGGCTTTAAGTACATACGAATAAGATCATAATATTGAATAATTGTCCAGCCCTGTATTCCTCTGTTATAAAACAATATATATCCTCAGAAATCAATCCATAAAATACATCTTAAACAAACTTAAAATCTTCCAGCAGTCAAAAAATTATATTTGTAATATTTTACATCCAATTATGTTGGCTTTTTGACTTTAGTCACACATTTCTCAAATATATTGACGTAATTTAAAGGGGACCTATCATGCAAAATGCCCTTTATACATAAACATGTGTCCCCGGTGTGTCCCCGGTGTGTCGGGGAACTCACGCAGCGTCAGAGAGTAAAACCCTCTCTCTTTTCCTCCGTACCCAAATCTCTAAAAACGGGGGAACAACGGAGCTGATCCAGATTTGCGTCCGATATGACGTAATATCTGAAATGTGGACCCACGGCCCTATCAGAAAGTTGCTATCAGAAACAATGCCCGACTGTTTTGGACGTAATATGGTCGGTGTTTACATTAGCATCGCTAACACTCAGAGCTAACCTGTACTGGAGAGCATGTGTGTGAAGAAGCAGGAAATACAAAGGAACTCACCTTGTGGTATAACCG
>JASDAP010000144.1:2500-20000 GCA_031216635.1 Dissostichus eleginoides | reverse complement strand
CGACGGCGTGACCTTTGACCTCTCGTTGACCCGGACACTGGGGGGCGGGACCGGAGGACCTGAGGGGACACGGGTCACAGCAGAATATATATTTATACTGGAAGACAATGAAAATAAAATAAAGGTATTTATAGAAGGAGTTAAACTAAAATGTCCAATAAAATAAAACTGGATAAAATATTTATAAAATAATAAGAAGTAAAAATGTGCACATTGTACTAAAATATTTAACATGTATATTACAATCATTGCAGCGGTGTATTAGTATAAAGAGGGTAATATATAGATATTTGATATGTTGTCAATACATATGTTGTTTGTTTCTTTGCCCAGTATTAAAGCCCAATTCTGCCCAAAAACTATAATATTTAAATAATAAAACATCAGATATTTAGACGTATGATGGCAGAAATGACTTCTTTAAAAAGTTAAAAACTCCAAACTATTCTTTCTTTGGTTTTTTCTCGAGTCACGTAATTTTCCCTGTCCGTGTCTCTCGCTCCAGTTGTGTCAGGATGATTAATGACTCAGCAGAAAGAGGACCTGGTTTTAATGTGTGTGTGTGTGTGTGTGTGTGTGTGTGTGTGTGTGTGTCTCACGGTCGATCATGGTGCTGGTGGTGTGTGTTGTCTCTCGGCTCTTCTCTCCACAGGAAGTGACTCTGACCGTCACCATGTACTTCCTGTACGCCTCCAGCTGATCCAGCGTTACCGTGGTGACGCCGGCCGACAACTTCTTCGCAGAGGTCAGCTGCCCGTCGTCGTGGCGACGACACTCGACCTCGTAGGAGTCGAAGTCGGAGAGGGAGGGCGACCAAGAGCAGGAGAGAGAGGAGGGAGAGAGAGGGAAACAGTGGAGAGACCTCAGGGGGGAGGGGCCTGAGGTAGGAGACAAGGAGGGGAGTCAAGGAGGGAGGGTAGGAGGATGGAGGAGACAAGGAGGGAGGAGAGAGGAGGAGATGAGGTAGCAGGGAGAGGAGGAGGAGGACAATGAGGTAAGGCAGGATGAGAGGAGGTAAGAAAGGAGGAGAGGAGGTGAGTGGAGAAAAGGAGACAAGGAAATAGAAAATGAGAAAGGAGGTGAAAAAAGGAGGGGAGGTGAAGAGTAAACAAGGACGTAGTGAAAAAGGGGGCAAGGTGAGAGGAGAGGAAGTAAGGAGGGAGGAGAAGAGGAGGAAAGGATGGAGAGGAAACAAGTAGAGAGGAGAATATAAAGAGGGAGGAAAAGGATAAAGGAGAGGAGACAAGGTGTAGGACAGGTTGCAAGGAGAGAGGGTCGAGGAAAAGAAAGAAGTAGAGAGGAGACAAAGAGGGGGAAAGGGAAGGAGGGAAACAATGTGAAAGGAGAGGAGAAGAGGACACAAGGAAGGAGGAAGGAGAGGAGATCAATGGCAGTGTTGAGAGTAATCTGCTGAGTCATGGTCTGCTGTTTGCTCAGATTAGAGTAGAGTGATGAAGGTGACTCAGCACAGTTATCTTTTTATCACTAAAACGGATATTTATACTACGATTTAAATACATGTCTTCATGACTGTATGTGGAAATACTACAAAATAAAGCTTTTATTATATATATGTATTACAACTTAAGACTTCCTGTTATATGTCCTGTATAAACTCAATCTGCTCCACTTTAATTTGGTGTGTTTTCATCCAAATGTATCTCCTCGATATACGACCTGAGCTAAAAGGAGAAACTGGGTCATTATATAAATATGTATATCATGTGGGAGGTTATTTATTTATTCATGCCGGCCATCAGTTTTGATTTCTGCAGCCAAACACAAAAACTTCCCAAACAAAGTCAAGAGGAAAGTATTCAGGCTGTGTTTCCATCTGCTGGTTAGAGGAAACACACACATATATTAAAATTATATATATTTAATTTGTCTGTGTACTAGAGCTTTATTACGTTCATAAATATTTGAAAAAGCGTAAATGTTCCTTTAATTTATTTCAATGTTTTAATAGATTTTTATTATATTTTTTATTGTTTTTACATTATTATTTATTTGGATTTAAGAGCATGAAACTAAATAAATGTATTAAAGGTCACCTATCATGCAATATGTAGGCAATAGCATAGGTCTCAGATATATACAAATATATAAAAAACATGTCTATGAAGTGTTTTGCTCCAAACACCAAACAGATCACCCATTCTAGCCACGTCTCATATCCCTCTGTTTCACTTCCTGTTTCTAAAGTGCTGATTTGGGGTATAAAGCTTTAAAGAGGAGGGGTCTGAGCTCATGCGGGACCCGGCAGCTACTGTCTAAACTAAATACTGCCGTGATGAAACGCCATATCATGGATTATCAAGGATTATCTCTGAAACAGTATGGAGCTCAAAGGCTTTCTCTCTTGCCGGTTATACCACAAGGTGAGTTCCTTTTGATTTCCTGCTTCTTCACACACATGCTCTCCAGTACAGGTTAGCTCTGAGTGTTAGCGATGCTAATGTAAATACCGACCATATTACGTCCAAAACACGTCGGGCATTGTTTCTGATAGATCTGCCCCGTTGTTCAGAGATGTGGGTACGGAGGAAAAGAGAGAGGGTTTTATTTCCTGACGCTGCGTGAGTTCCCTGACACACCGGGGACACATGTTTATCTATACAAGACATCAAAAAGTGCATTTTGCATGATAGGAGCCCTTTAATTTATATATTTGTTTTAATGTATTTAGTCTTCTAGTCATGATTGTGCTGTTCCTCTAGAATTGATTATAAATACCCTTTATATCTATTTATATTTATGATATTCAACATACAATTTCAGACTCGAACACCTACTTGTCCTGACGCTCGTCGTGATTGGCTCGCTCCTCACTAAAGGCCCGCCCCTGGCTCCGCCCCCACTGACGGTTGCCACGGTGAAGTTGTACTGTCGCCCCGGAAACATCCCGCTGAGCACGCGGCCGGTCAGCTGGACCTGAGTGATTGACAGGCGGTCGGGAGGCAACCATTGAAGACTGAAGCTGTCAAAGTCTCCGGAGGCGGGACCTGACCACGACAGCTCCAGCGTCTGATTGGTCAAGCTCTGTTTGACGGACAGGTAGGTGGGAGGCTCCGGAGCTGGAAGACATAAAATATGTTAATTGTTAGATTTCAAACTTTTTGGCTTTTTATCTTAAAATATTGCTTGTAATTTTAAGAGTTTAAGAGGAGAAGGTTTTTTTTTATTGCAGTAAAAATAAAAAATAAAGTATATATTTTTTAAACAACAATGGCATTTTGTGAAAAAACTGGCATTTAAATAAAAAATGTAACTCAGTAAAAGTGAACAAAGATATGAATACACGTGTAAATACTCCTCCCTCAGTGTTTGTGTGTATTGTTTTTGTTTACATGTGACGTACCGGTGCGTCCGAATGCTGACACGTTATTGGTCAGTTCCCCGCTGTGAGTGATGACATCAGCGCGGTACAGCCTACCAGCAACGAGCCCCAAGAACATGTGACTGATGACGTCAGCGCCGAGCATCTGCTCCGCCACAACGGCTCTAGAAACATCCAGCAACACCACCTAAACACACACACACACACACACACAAACAGACCAAAGACACACACACACACACACAAGATTATACACACATTTTAACATCTGGGTTTTTTCAGGAGAAATTCCCATTTAAATCCTCATTGAATTGTTTCCATATTTCAAGCATACATTTAATCTAGTATATTCAGCTTTGTGATAATGCATTGTATATCTATCATAAAAAAGCAGGTTCCATCCGTCCGTCCGTACATCCATCCCCCTCTCTCTCTCTCTCTCTCTCTCTCTCTCTCTCTCTCTCTCTCTCTCTCTCTCTCTCTCTCTCTTCTCTCTCTCTCTCCTCTCTCTCTCTCTCTCTCTCTCTCTCTATCCATCTATTTTTATTAAATTAAAACACTATAACTAAAGATGTTACCTGGTATCTGCTGCAGCCTCCTTCATTTCTCCTCCAGCTGAGCGTCAGTCTGTCGGTCCGTCCTGAACTCTGAACCTCCAGAGAGGAGACCGGGGAGGGGACTGCAGAGAGAGAGGACACCTGATTATATAATAATACAGATAACACCAAAATCAATAACTTAAAGTTTAATAATAATAAAATGTGATAAAGTTAGACAAATATTTTTAAAATGTCTGAAAATGTTTTTTTAAAGATGTGTAACATGTCTGAAAAATATATGAAAACACATAGTTAGTTAAGAAAAGAAAAAACAAGAACATGTAATTAAAGGAATTAAAAAAACGTTAAAAAATCTGAAAAATCTATGAAAAAATTAACATAATAAATCAAACTAAGACACAAAACATTTAAATTAAAAGGAAATACAAATCAAAGACAGGAACTTACATTTTCTATTAAACAAGATTAATTAATTGAGTTTTTAAGTCTTTACGAACGTGTTCCATGTTTCAAAGAGATCTATTAATTAAATATTCTATAATAATAATGATGATGATGATGACAGGGTGCACTGACCGGTCCTGGCCAGCAGGGCGTTGTCGCTGCTCATCTCTCGGCTCCGGCTCTCCACCTGCAGCCGGTACAGACTTCCTGCTGTCAGCCCAGAGAACACACACCTGTCTGCAGCCGGAGGGAGAGTCTGCACACACACCGGCTAAACACAGGTGTGTGTGTTCATTATTATGAAAGGGTTAGGGTAAACAAGTATATATATATATATATTTAAGTTTTAAGTCATTGTACTTGAGAATATTCATTTTATGCTATTAATTTTAATTTAGAAAAAAAAATCAAAAAGAAATCTGAGAAACATAGAAAACATATTCAAAATGTCAGAAAAATATTTAAAATGGAAAAGTTAATAACGTGTAAAATATATTATAAAAACATTTTGTGAAATTGATTAGTGTGACATTTTTAGTATTAGTATTCATCTCACCTGCTGAGGCTCCTTCCTGCTTCCTGCAGACTCCTCTCTCTGATTGGCTGTTGCCTCGGCGACGCTGTAGAGTGACAGGTGGTAGACGTCCACGTGTCCGTCAGACGGACGCCACGAGAAGGAGAGCGAAGACGAGTTGAGCGCCGACACCGAGAGGTTACTGACGGCCGCAGGGCCTGAAACACAGAGGGGTTATTCACAGAATATGGAGAAAAAAAGGTCGTATGAAAGACGTCAATACGACATGTCGATATTTGAAAAACTGGCAAAAATAGATGTAAAAAATCCCCAAAAAAAAAGAAAAAGTATATGAAAAATGTATGAAAAATAAGAAAAAAATCCACAAAATACGTTTTAAAAAATTGCAAAAATGAACGTGAAAAATGTCAAAAAATACATGAATGATGTCAAAACAATGACAAATCTTAAAATGCATTTTCTTAACATCCTGACTCACGTGTCTGTCCCTCGGCCGTGGCCTCCAGCGACCTTTGACCCCCGCTGAGGGTCACGACCTTCACTTTGTACCAGCGGCCGGACGTCAGACCCTCGAAGCGCTCGCTGCGTTTCTCCTCAGAGACCGTCTGATTGGCCAGCAGAGCTCCGGCCTCGTCCAATAGCTGCAGAGCGTAGCTGTCGTAGACGCCGAGCGGACGTTCCCATTGGACCGTCAGACTGTGAGTGGTGTGATCGTTATCCGCCTGAAGCGCCGTTACACGAGCCGGAGCTAAGACACGAAATATAATCAGGGTTTTGTTTTTGTTTACTTAAAAATGTAAGGGACACAATAAGACATGTTTTAAAAGTGTATACAGCGGGGGAAATAAGTATTTGATCACTTACAAAGAAATGAACAGTCTATCATTTTAATGGTAGGTTTAGAGTCAGAAAATCAAAAAGAAAATCCAGAAATGGACATTAGATAAGATGGACCTTTATTAATTTCCTCCACTGTATATATTTCACTTATACAAGAAAATAGTTTGTAATATGAAATATGTTCATGTATGGATAAAATATGTCAATAAATAAAACGTAAAGCAGTTCAGATTAATCCTGTCCTACCCGTCCTGCCGGTTGCTGCGTTGCTATTGGTCAGCGTGCCGCTCAGTGATTGGACGGTGACGGTGTAGGCGTGGCCTGGAGTCAGATCCAGGAAGTCCAGAGAGGAAACAAATTTCGGGACACGTCGAGTTTGGAGGATGTTTCCACTCTGCAGACAGATTATGTTAGAAAACTCTCACTGGTCTCCGGCTTGAGCTTCAATCTCAGGATCCATGTATTTGTGATCCTCTCCAGAATGGAAGTAGTCATCACATACAGAGCATCAACTAGTTCCTGAACAGTGTCCTTCACATGCTGATATCCAAGAGAGGGAGTTACACAGTCACAAGATGGAGGAATAGAAAGCAGTATTCAATGTTTACTTCAGATTAGCTCCACGTCAGAAATGATCATGCTTGTCATATGTCTCTCTCCATAGAGGCTGAATCATCATGTTAATCACATAGCTATCATATGCCTAAAACTGTCCTGATGCTCTTCTAGGTAATCATACATCCTGTCATGTACACAGCTACAGTTGGGGTACCTTTGTTATCATGTGTACTCTGATGTTGGAAGAGGACATTCAGAACTTTCCCAACAGGAAGTGACATCAGAACTGATTTGTTTCTCATTAAAAAATATATTAGTTGTATTCCTTCAGAGTTGATCTGACTGGACTCACGGTGGTGGATAAAGTGACGATGATGAGGTCGAGGTCTCCGTCTCCGGGGGTCCAGGACACCGTCAGACCCCCCACGGAGCGAGGGGAGACGTGGAGGTTCCCCACCGCACTGGGGACTGCAGGGGACACAGTTCAGAACAAACTGGACTAAATATACATTTGATTCTGATGTTTTTGGTCTATTTTGGTAAAAATGTGTTTTAAAAAATGGCAGAAATGTTTGTAAAGAATGTGTGAGTATTATGTGAAAATTGTCCAAAAATATATGATAAACTCCTTAACTACATTTAATAGAAAAATAGGACAAATTGCATAATTTGGTTGAAGATATGTTTTAAGAAAATGGCAGAAATGTGTTGAAAGTTGTAAAAAAATGTGTGAAAATTGTAACAAAAAAAATGAAAATTGTCAAAAGAAATAAGGTCAAATATTTAAATATATGTAAAAAAATCTCCAAAGAATATGAGAAAAAAATATAAAACAAAATGTCAGAAATGTATTGAAGAAATGTCTGAAAAATAAGTGAAAAAGTCCAAAAAAGATGTGAACAATATGTTAAAAAATGTCACAAATGGATGTAAAAAATCTCTAAAGAACATGTGAAAATATATTTTTTAAATGTACGAGAAATATGTAAAAACCGTCTAAATAAAAGTACACCAGGTACAGGTTTCATATACCCCTCCCCCCACCTGAACGAGCCCCTCACCTGTGCGACCCTTGATGGAGGACGCTCTCTGGTTCTTCCCGCTGAAGGTCGACACCACGACCTTGTAGATCCTGCCGGGGGTCAGAGAGGTCAAACGGTGCCGCTGCCGCTCGCTGCCCAAAGTCACCGGGGGGAACACCTGAGAGTCGTTGAAGAGCAGCGTCACCTGGGGGGGGAACACAGGTGTTACAGTATTCAAGTATTATTCAATTATTGATTTTATGTCAAGCGTCTTTGAGCATTAGGGAAAGTGCAGAGATGGTAAGAGTACACACATCCTTTACTCAAGTAGAAGTACAGATACTTCAAAATACTCTGGTAAAAGTAGAAGTACTGACAGCAGCTGTTTTAAAGAGTACCTGACCTCCCTTTATATTAATAGAACAATAATGTCATTGTTAGCTAATGAATGTTTCCATGCTGAACAACGGCAACATGACAACGTTTTCATTGGTCCCTCTTCTTTAGAGAAGACCAGGAAATGATGGATACACGGATCGTGTTCAAATCAATAGGCACGCAATGACTCTAAATAATAATGATCACGCCACCAAACACACATTCAGACTAAAGGAACCAGCCTGTTTGGAACATGGAAGAAGTAGAAAGTACAGGTATTTGGGTTCAACATGTAAGAAGTAGAAAGTACAGGTATTTGGGTTCAAAATGTAAGAAGTAGAAAGTACAGGTATTTGGGTTCAACATGTAAGAAGTAGAAAGTACAGGTATTTGGGTTCAAAATCTAAGAAGTCAAAGTAAAAAGTTATTATTATTATATCCGTCAAGGTGCAGTATCTACATATATGTATTGTTTTTATGTATTGATCCCCCTCACCTCGTAGTGGTCCACGTCTCCGGGCGCCGGGCTCCAGCTGACGGTCAGATCAAACGTTCCTGCGTCGACGAGAGAGAGATTCCCCACAGCGGCTGGAACTGGAGAAACACAAACAATAATTAAATATACATAAATAAAGAACATTTAAATAAATTAAATATGAAAAAAGAATTAAAGAAATTAAAAGAAAGATTAATAAATAAATTAAAAACAATAAATATATATAAATAGATAAATATAAACGAATATTTTTCTCTGAGCCTCACAGGTGCGTCCGTCGGTGGACCGGCTGCTGACGTAGTCTCCGCTCCACGTTTCCACGGTGACGGTGTACAGTCGCCCCGGTGTCAGCGAGTAGAAGAAGCACTCGTTGGTTCCCGCGGAAACGTTCTGGTTCTGCAGCACAGTGTTGTTGTACCGGATCAGAACCTGGTACCGGTCCAGGTCTCCGTCCGGGTTACGCCAGTACACCTGAAACAGAGCGAGGACGTTCGATCACAACTTTATCGTCCAACAGTGAGACGACAACACAGTGTTTAGTGTCTCCATGGTTACAGACTGACTCACCCTCAGGTAGTCGTCTCGGGCCGAGTGGATCGCATTCGGGTTCTGCACCGTGGCAGGTTCTGCAAATAAAGATAACAAATAACATGCATGTTTTAAATAACACGATAATAAAATATTCTAATCCTTTAAAATTATTAAAATGCAACTCTAAATTAAAACCAAACACCTATACGCTTAAATAAATAAAAAAAACACATGAATGAAAACTACATACGTGTGCGTGCCGTCACCGAGGTGGCGTTCTCCAGCCCGCCGCTCTTCGTCACTATGGTGACGGTGTAAATCCGCCCGGCAACCAGCGAGCTGAAGGAGCAGCTGGTTGGCGAATATCGTGAGACGGCGAGAGAGTGAACGATTCTCCCTCCGTCCTGCAGGAGCACCAGGTAGCTGTCAATCCCACCTGGAGCCGGTTGCCATGACACCTGCAGGGCGTCACTGTGACCGCCGTTAGCAACCGTTACCTTGGAGACACAGGCGGGAGCTGGGAGAAAAACAGGACATCATTTTTATTATCAATTCGAATATGGATTTAATTAAATGAAAATAATTGAATACTACTAATTAAAAATAATAATAATAACAATAAAATTATAAGAAAATATATAAAAAAAGCAGTGAATATTTCTGTAAGATTAAAGTGTATGTACATTTTTTTTTTTATAATAATAATACAAATTAACAATACTCAATAACAGTTTAGAATGTAAAAAAATGCAAATAATAATAATGTCAGCTAATAATTGGGGACACCTCATAATATAAGATATACTTTATCGATCCATGCTGTTTGTCGGAACATTGTTCAAACTTGATCTGAAATTCTATCGGTGAGCAGTTTGTCCCAAAAATAAATGGCACGTTATGTTGGAAAACAAACCCAGGAATGTGTGTTGTGCATGTGTGTGTGTGTGTATTGTCTGATAACATCAGAGAGTTTTTAGAACAATAGCCGAAATGCCAAAACATTTCCAAACGAGGACACTCCCAGTTCGCTTCAAAGGCTTCCTGCACGCACGCACGCACGCACGCACGCACGCACGCACGCACGCACGCACGCACGCACGCACGCACGCACGCACGCACGCACGCACGCACGCACGCACGCACGCACGCACGCACGCACGCACGCACGCACGCACGCACGCACGCACGCACGCACACACGCACACACACACACACACCCCATGGCCTTTAAATGGAGAGTTTAATTGTTCTGAGAGTAGCGCTATGATGTAAAACCGAAAATAAAAACCGAAATCCTTTTTTTTAAATGACAGAACATTTTTTCTAGCATAATAAGTATATATATTAATAAAATATATAAATATATAGCAAAGACTTAATATTTGGATATATTAGAAATACCTGGACTCCATTCGGGTCATGTAATTAAAATATTACTTATTATAATAATTATTGAAGTATTTATTGAATAATGTTAAACTCACTGGTGCGTCCCTCCAGGCTGACGTCTTTGATGACACCCCCCGCTCACAGTGACGGCTGCAGACTGTAGAGGGCGCCGGGGGTCAGACCGTCCAGCACCAACGAAGAAGAAGAAGAGCGGGGACGCTGTAGTTCGAAGCACCGCGCTGAAGAACAGAAGAAGATCTTAAAACTTATTTTAAACTTTATTTGAAATATTGAGAGGCCAGGGAAGTTTATTTATACAGCACCTTTCAAGGCAATTCAACGTGCTTTACAAACATGAAAGACATAAGAGCATTCGGAAATAGTGCAGCGGAAACACATTAGAAACATAAAAAGCAAAGATAATAAAACATGAATAAAAATGAATAATGAATAAAAGTTACAGTGCAGTGTGAGAGTGAATAGTTCAATTAGAAGCAGCGGCAAAAAGAAAAGTCTTCAGTCTGGATTTAGTCAGAGTTGCAGCGGACCTGCAGGTTTCGGGAGTTGTTCCAGATGTTTGACAATATCCCACCAAAATTCTCACATTCCTCTACGCTTAGTGTTACCAGAACGCATCTTGGACCTTTAAACCACTTTTCTATTCAATTCCCAGTATTAGGATATTTTACAGATCCCCTGTTATACTGTTCTTCATCAATATATCACAGGTCTCAGATATATCAGAGCCTGTCTCGATTGGCTGAAACACCAAACAGATCATTGCAGCATTACCCATAATCCCTCTGTTTCAGCCCTTTTCAAAGTGCTGATTCTCTGTTGTTACTTTAGATGAAAATAAGGAGCCATCCCACGCCCCTCTGAGAGACATTGGTTACAAAGAACTCAATGGTGCTCTAGGAGGAGATTCAGGTGATAAGGTGGGGGGGGGTTACCTTGGTTGCTGATTGGCTAATGGTTACACAAGACAAACATCGTTATGACATCATCAAGTGGCCAAAATCTGATCAGCTCATTTTCAGACAGGTTTTTATAAAAATGGATCAGGACAAAAAGAGAGAGAATCTTGTTCCTGAAACTTTCAGAGTCTCTTTACACAGAGGGGACACATGTTGATGTAGAAGAGACATGAAGAAGAGGGGACACATGTTGATGTAGAAGAGACATGAAGAAGAGGGGACACATGTTGATGTAGAAGAGACATGAAGAAGAGGGGACACATGTTGATGTAGAGACATGAAGAAGAGGGGACACATGTTGATGTAGAAGAGACATGAAGAAGAGGGGACACATGGTGATGTAGAAGAGACATGAAGAAGAGGGGACACATGTTGATGTAGAAGAGACATTAAAAAGAGGATTTTGCACAATAGGAGACCTTTAATGAGGATCAAAGCTATCAAACACTGTGAACCCCACCAAAATAAAAGCCTCCGTAGCGTCTTTATAAACTCACCTGTGCTGCAGCAGCGTCAGTGAGAACGAGTCCACTTCTCCAGGTGGTTTTTCCCATGATGCAATGAGGCTGTTCACCCCCGAAGTCCTCAGAGTCAGAGCACATAGCGCCATGGGTACTGAAACACACACACACAGACACACACACAGACACACACACACACACACACAAAACACACACACACACACACAGAGAGAGAGACACACACACACAGACACACACACAGACACACACACACACACACACACACACAGACACACACACAGACACACACACACACACACACACACACACAGAGAGAGAGACACACACACACACACACACACACACAGAGAGACACACATACACAGACACACACACACATAGACAAACACACACACACACACAGAGACACACACACACACACACAGAGAAAGACACACACACACAGACACACACACACACACACACAGACACACACACCCACACACAGAGAGAGAGAGACACACACACACACACACACAGACACACACACACAGGCACACACACACAGACACAGACACACACACACACACACACACACACACCAAGTCAAATTCCTTGTACGTGTCAACCTACCTGGTAATAAACCTGTCTCTGATTCTGATATATTTCTAGATGTCCAGGTGAAACCCTTTGATCCTCACCTGTGCGGCCCTGCAGAGACACGGAGGCGTTCAGTTCTCCGCTCCTGGTTGTCACGGTGACGGTGTACAGTCGTCCAGGTGTGAGCACGTTGAAGGTGCACTCCCTCATGTTGGGCTCCACCTCCCGCATGTCCACCGTCACATTACCTTTAATCATGATAAATATAATAATAATAATAATGAATCACCAGAGGCAGGATTACAATCAGATTCAGGTGAAGTGTGTCTCTATGGTTACCGTGTCTCAGCGTCAGGAGGTATTTGTCACGTGACCCGGAGGGGGCGTGGCTCCACATGGCGCTGAGCGACGTCTCGTCAGCGTGACGGATGTGGAGCTTCATCACTGAGGCCGGAGCTGAGGAGAGGAGGACGGGATTCTTATATTTCTATTAAATATTCCTGAAATAATGCATATATTTGATGTATTTCTGTAGTAATATATATCCTGACCTGTTCTCCCCTCACAGCTGCTCTCTCTCGTCTCTCCTCGGCTCTCCACCCTCAGCACGGCTCGGTAAACTCTTCCAGGAGTTAGACGGGTCCCGGGGAAGCTGTAGTTCAAAGCCTCTCGCTCCACAGCGGTGCTGACTAACTCCTGGGATCCATCGAGGAGGAGCAGCCTGTAACTCTCCCAGAGACCTGAGGGGGGAGACCAGGAGAGGAGGAGACCGCCGGAGGGGGAGGGGGAGAGGGAGAGGAGGGAGGGGGGGGCTGGAGCTGGAGCAGAGGAAGAAGAAACAAGAAATAAATACAATGTTAGAGATTAATTAAAAGCCAAAAGAAAAAAACGAGAAAAAAAAATACTAAAATAAAAACATTTAGAAGTTTAAAAATGAAGAAATTAAAACCAAAGACAGCACCACCTCACCTGTCCTGACGGTGAGTTCTGATTGGCTCGTCAGCTCTCCACTAATGGTCGTCACTGTGACCTGATAGGCCGAGCCCGGAGTCAGCTGATCCACCACGACCTCCGTGTCGTTGGGCAGCAGCGTCATCTCCCAGCGGCTCGTCTCATTGGTCGAGAGCCCGGCGACGACGACAACGAAGAGCGCGTCCAGGTCGCCTTCGGGCTGTAGCCATGACAACAGGAAGCTAGTGTCGTTGTGGTCGGCGTTGAGATTTGAGACGGCGGCGGGAACTGGAACGAGATTTAGATTTGATCAGATGTATTCCCTTACTTCCTGTCTTTAATGATCCAGTGCTTGCACAATTAATGTATATATATAATATCCTGCTTATATTTGGTGACTGTACATTTGTATTTCCACATGTATATTTTTTACTGTTTTAATGCTATTTTATTTCTATTTGAGACATTTACATTTTGGATGGTTTATTTCTAGTCTTTTAATTTCTCTAATGTGCAACGCCTTGTCTTTGTAAGTACTTCTTATCTTATCTGTAATCATCTTTCTTTAGTTTCTACTTGAGATGTGTGTGATGTGTTCTGTTGTAGTGCGGCTAGGGGAGACGGCACCATCCCATTTAGGAAAAGTGCATCTAGCCAGGCTGTCTTTTCCTTCCTCGCATCCCATCAATGGAATTCAATACCACCATCTATAAGAGAGTCCTCATCCTACTACTCATTCAGGCACAGTGTGAAAGAGTGGCTCATTGATAACCAACAGTGATGTCTGTGTGTGTGTGTGTGTGTGTGTGTGTGTGTGTGTGTGTGTGTGTGTGTGTGTGTGTGTGTGTGTGTGTGTGTGTGTGTGTGTGTGTGTGTGAGTGCGTATTGTGAACGTTTTCTTTATTATCACGACTTGCCCCTTACCTGTATTCAGTGATGTCGTCTATTGTAAATATGTAAAAAAATGTTGTGTAACAATGTATTGGTATTTGTATTCTTGCTTTTAGGATGCCTATCACCTCCATGGATGTTTAATAAGAACTGGATACAGCGTGGGAGGCGGGGTCTCGTTCTTTCCTATGAGAGCTGCTCATTGAGAGCGAAACGTCACAGATTACCCAGCATACCTAGCTGTCAGAGCAGAAGAACCCGTATGTGCAGTCACAGAGCATGCGCCCCTTAAGCCCCGCCCCCCGAGCTCCCACTCTCGGCTCACTAGAATGAATGGAGAGAGAAAATAAATCTAGATTCGGCTTTTAGTGCATTTTACAACTTTAAGGACCGAATGATTCTAATAAGGGCTATAAAATAGTTCATACTGGGTAGTTTATTTAGTTTTTTTAAAAGTATCCGCTGATTTACAGACGTCTCTTTCCCAATGTTAGTCAATGGGGAAAGTTGTTTCTGGGCCGGGTGACGTCACGGACTGACACGGAAATTGTAGTACCGCCGTTTGGCAACAACAAATATTTTCATCAGAGTCCGGCGCACTTCCTGGGGGCTTGCTCTCCATCTGGCAAAGGGACCATCAGTGAAAACTAGCCTTTTGGCTCATTTGAGTACATTTACATGTTTTTAATATGTTGATTAATGTACACTGTCCCTTGTTTTAAATAAATCAACTCAATTCAATACTTTCAGGACTCCACGTGGTCTGTGTTTTGTTTTTATGTTGACCTTACATTTCTGCCTCATGTTGTTATTGTATTCATGTTTCTGTGGTCTTCATTTTAACTTTTGTTCTTTCTTGAGAAGCACTTTGTGAATTATATTTCTTAAAAATGACCTTAAAATATGTGAACATTTTATAAAAAATGCCAGAAAAAAGTGGGAAATGTACGAATAAAAAGTTTTCCGGGAAACATAAATGAAAATTAATTATGAAAACATGTTGACATATTGTAAGAAAAATGTCAAAGAAATAACTGAAAAAATTTCAGAATAATATGTTAAAATTGTACCAAAAGATGTATCGAAATAAGTAAAAATATGTCCTAAAATAAGTGAAAACTTCAAAAAATGTCAAATAAATAACTGAGAAAAATGTCAAAATATCTGATATGGTTCAACTTCAATAAATATCAGAGGTAAATATTTTTGACTTATTTTTGTTAGAATATAACAGAGTAATTAAAAACAAAGTAGGAGGTAAAATACGTCACAAGACTAACCTCTGTTCCTTACTTCTTACTTCCTTCCCCTTCCCCTCAACCTATCCTAAGGGAGTGCAGACACGTGGTGCCTCTCCACCTCTGTCCTCTATCTCCTAGGTGTGGAGTCAGGACTCAGAGAGACACGAGGAGAGCTGGAGCTTTGATGGCAAACACTGACGGTTTATTTGGAGCTTCGGCCGGAGAATTCACAAGACATGTCACGGGCCACGGTCTGACCACACGGTTGAGATGCCACAATCAACTCTGAAGAACTCTACCCCAGACCCATGTATTTAGCTAGTTCAGAGAGAATAATCAACATTGTGCATAACAAGATAGAATCATAACACCTCTATCAGCTGACGCCAACAGGCAGGAACAGGGAGACAGAGCACTGAGAGCACAGCAGCCAAGGGTACAGGTGCGTGAGCTCAGTCAGGACAGCATGAACTGATCAACTGGGTCAAAGTTATGGGCCTTGGGAAATATTTCCCCAACACTTGGGTCAAAGTTCATATGGCTAGGGATTACTTTGACCGAGATGCGCCGGCCCGTGCCATGCCTTGGACTTCTACACAACTGCTCGGGTCTTGATGGACTGAGTGGGGAAGTTCAGGAGATATTCTCCCTAAAGAAAATCCCGCCACAAATCCTCCGAGCTATCAAGATGAAAAAGATCAAAGCAGATATTTTGAGCGTCTTTGATGTTTTTGAGGAGGAGGGTAGTTCTGAAGACCTTCCTTTAGAGAGATGTATGTGTTGGGAGTTTGAACAGGAAGAGGATGGTCAGTGTTCTCTGTGGGGGTCCTGCTTTCCTTTAAGATATTTCCCACAATGCCGTATTATTATTATCATTACCTGTCCGAGCCGCTGCCGTGGCGCTGTTCGTCAGCCCTCCTGCCTCCGTAACCACGGTAACGTTGTACAGTCGCCCCGGCGTCAGGTCGAGGAGTGTGTGCTGCGTCGCCGTGCTCAACAACGTCTCGTTCCTCAGCACACCTGCAGGGGAAGGAGGGTCAAAATATCCATGCTTTTATTTTGAAATTCCATATTATGATTCAAGACTTCGACAATCAAGGCTTTTATTGTCATGTGTTCGTAGCTACAGTGAAGATATGTCAATGGAAACCTGAGGTCACAGGCTCCTCCAACAGAGCAACACAATAACAGATACAATAGTGCAGGTAAATAAACAAACACTGAAATAAAGAGAAAGGAGGCAGAGGTCATGATATCAACTAGTGGAGCAAGGACTTCAACCATTTACCAAAATAAAAGCATGCACACTTAGGAAGAAAAAGCACTCCTGAAGAACATTTTTTATAAAGATTTGTGTTATATTTTGCTTCATATTTGTTTGCCTTTCTTATTGGTCAGATATCAGATCATGTGACCCCTGACGGACGCACCTGATTGGTCTCTCAGCTGTAGCCTGAAGCGCTGAGTCCTCCCTGGGCCGGCCTGCCAGGAAACACCCAGGCTGCTGGAGGAGGAGAGAGAGAGGCCGAGGACTGCTGAGGGGCCTACACACACACACACACACACACACACACACACACACACACACACACACACACACACACACACACACACACACACACACACACACACACACACACACAGAGAATCACACACACACACACACACACATAATCACACACACACACACCCACACACATACACACACACACACACACACACACACACACACACAGAATCACACACACACACACAGAGAGAGAGAGAATCACACACACACACAGAGAATCACACACACACACAAACACACACACACACACACACAAAGAGAATCACACACACACACACAGAGAATCACACACACACACACACACACACACACACACACACACACACACACACATTTGAAACACAAACGTGAAAAATATCAGAGAAATGAATGAAAGAAATTCCTAAAAATATGTAAAAATATTGGAAGAAAAACGTCAAAAAATAAGTAATAAAATGTCAGGAAAATACATTACAAGGGTACGAAAGAAATGTATAGAAATGAATAAAAATAGGTCCTAAAATATGTTCAAACTGTACGTATGTCAAGGAAATAGGTGGGAAAGATGTCCTTAAAATGTGATATCGTTCAACTTAAATACAGAGGTAAATATTGTACTTATTTAGTAATAATAATAAATAATTCAAATGATAACGTGACCTAAAATAACAGAGTAATTAAAAACAAAGTAGGAGGTCAAATACGTCACAAAACCTCCGAGCTGTCAGGAGGAAAAA
>JASDAP010000143.1:22500-39099 GCA_031216635.1 Dissostichus eleginoides | reverse complement strand
TGCCGTCTCCTGGTCAGATTCCTCAGAGAAACACAACGGCAGCTTAGTGTCCGTGATCTCTACGACCTGCAGGAGACCCAGCATCAGCCAGAGGATGGAGAACACCTACTGTGAACAGGTACACACACACACACACACACACACACACACACACACACACACACACACACACACTGTACCCAGGTAAACACACACACACACACTGTACCCAGGTAAACACACACACTGTACCCAGGTAAACACACACACACACACTGTACCCAGGTAAACACACACACACACACTGTACCCAGGTAAACACACACACAAACACTGTACCCAGGTACACACACACTGCACACACACATTTGATTAATGCATGTTTGATATGTGTATGTTTCTTCAGGAGAACTCCTCCAGCGACCTGATCACCAACCTGACCCCAGGAGCCCAGTACCGGGTGGTGGTCTACCACACCAACGGCCCCCTGCTGAGCCCCCCCTCCGAGCCCGTCATCATCGATATAGGTGATCTACATCCTGCCTGTATTACATTTATATATCACACACAATCTATGATATATGTAGTTTATAACGGTGTTCAGAATAGAGTAGATCATGTATTGTCCTGATGCGGGTACAGTGAGATGAGTGATAGATCATGGATTGTCCTGATGCGGGTACAGTGAGATGAGTGATAGATCATGGATTGTCCTGATGCAGGTACAGTGAGATGAGTAATAGATCATGTATTGTCCTGATGCAAGTACAGTGAGATGAGTAATAGATCATGGATTGTCCTGATGCGGGTACAGTGAGATGAGTAATAGATCATGGATTGTCCTGATACGGGTACAGTGAGATGAGTAATAGATCATGTATTGTCCTGATGCGGGTACAGTGAGATGAGTAATAGATCATGTATTGTCCTGATACGGGGTATTGCCCTCTCCCCCTCAGCCTCACCCTCTCTCCCCCTCAGCCTGACCCTCTCTCCCCCCTCTCCCCCTCAGCCTCACCCTCTCTCCCCCTCAGCCTGACCCTCTCTCCCCCTCAGCCTCACCCTCTCTCCCCCTCTCCCCCTCAGAGCCCACGGGGGTGCAGCAGCTCTCTGTGTTCCCCTCAGCCTCACCCTCTCTCCCCCTCTCCCCCTCAGCCTCATCCTCTCTCCCCCTCTCCCCCTCAGCCTCACCCTCTCTCCCCCTCTCCCCCTCAGCCTCATCTCTCTCCCCCTCTCCCCCTCAGCCTCACCCTCTCTCCCCCTCTCCCCCTCAGAGCCCACGGGGGTGCAGCAGCTCTCTGTGTTCCCATCAGCCTCATCCTCTCTCCCCCCTCTCCCCCTCAGCCTCACCCCTCTCCCCCTCAGAGCCCACAGGGGTGCATCAGCTTTCGGTGTTCCCCCTCTCCCCCTCAGCCTCACCCTCTCTCCCCCTCAGCCTCACCTCTCTCCCCCTCAGAACCCACGGGGGTGCATCAGCTCTCTGTGTTCCCTCAGCCTCACCCTCCTCCCCCCTCCCCTTCAGAGCCCGGGGGTGCATCAGCTTTCGGTGTTCCCCTCTCCCCCTCAGCCTCACCCTCTCTCCCCCTCTCCCCCTCAGCCTCACCCTCTCTCCCCCTCAGAGCCCACGGGGGTGCATCAGCTCTCTGTGTTCCCCCTCAGCCTCACCCTCTCTCCCCCTCAGAGCCCACGGGGGTGCATCAGCTCTCTGTGTTCCCCTCAGCCTCACCCTCTCTCCCCCTCTCCCCCTCAGAGCCCACGGGGTGCATCAGCTCTCGTGTTCCCCCTCAGCCTCACCCTCTCTCCCCCTCTCCCCCTCAGAGCCCACGGGGGTGCATCAGCTCTCGGTGTTCCCCTCAGCCTCACCCTCTCTCCCCCTCCCCCTCAGAGCCCACGGGGGTGCATCAGCTCTCGTGTTCCCCCTCAGCCTCACCCTCTCTCCCCCTCTCCCCCTCAGAGCCCACTGGGGTGCATCAGCTCTCGGTGTTCCCCCTCAGCCTCACCCTCTCTCCCCCTCTCCCCCTCAGAGCCCACGGGGGTGCATCAGCTCTCGGTGTTCCCCCTCAGCCTCACCCTCTCTCCCCCTCTCCCCCTCAGAGCCCACGGGGGTGCATCAGCTCTCGGTGTTCCCCCTCTCCCCCACAGCAGTGCTCCTCAGCTGGCAGAGGCCCTACCTGGTCTCCTTCAGGAAGTTCATCCTGCAGACCTTCTTCTTCAACCCCGTGACCCTCGCCTCAGAGTGGACCGTCTACTACGAGATCGCTGCCACTAGCTCTGTGATCGCCTCCGTGGTACACACACACACACACACACACACACACACACACACACACACACACACACACACACACGGAGAAAATAAGAAATGAATGAAATGAACATATATATATATTTGGGTGATGTATACATATTAGATATATTTACATACTATTATTTATTATTTGATAACTCATCTTAATGTTCTCCTGTCCTCAGAGAGTGACCGACCTGCTTCCTGCCTGGTATTATAACTTCCGTGTTTCCATGGTGACGTGGGGTGACCCCCCCCTCAGCTGCTGCGACAGATCCACTGTCAGCTTCATCACAGGTACACACACACTCACACACACACACACTCTCACACACACACACACACACACACACACACACACACACACACACTTACACTCAGCTGCTGCAACAGATCCACCGTCAGCTTCATCACAGGTACACACACACTCACACACACGCACACTCACACACACACGCACACTCACACACACACACACACACACTCACACACACACACACTCACACACAACACACACACACACACACGCACACACACACACACACACACTCACACACACACACACACACACAAACTTACTCACACACACACACACACACTCACACACACACACACGCACTCACACACACACACACACACACTCACACACACACACTCACACTCAGCTGCTGCGACAGATCCACCGTCAGCTTCATCACAGGTACACAGATATTAAAGGTCCCCTATCATCCTCCTCTTCATCAATATATCCCAGGTCTCAGATATATCCAGAGCCTGTCTCTGATTGGCTGAAACACCAAACAGATCATTGCAGCATTACCCATAATCCCCTCTGTTTCAGCCCTGTTTCAAAAGTGCTGATTCTCTGTCTGTTACTTTAAACCAGGGGCGTCCAAACTACGGCCCGCGGGACATTTTGAATCGGCCCTCAGCAAATTCAAAAAGTATAATGGGATACGGCCCACAAATGAAACTTGAGCTTGTCTTGTATTGTACTTCTTAAATATAAATGTAAACATATACTACACAGTATTCATGTGTTAATAAGACCACTTTACAATACATTCAGTCAATTACATTTGAAAACATGTTCTAACAAATCGAAGTTGATAAGAAAAAGCCCAATAACCAATTTACAGAACAAGCTTGTAATCTACTCTTCATGTTTCCTCTCATCATCATCACTGTGGAGCTTCTGTTTTAAGAGATGAGCTGCTGACTAGATCAAGGAAACCCTCTGGAGAGCTGTTTGTTTCTGAAAGCAGATTCAAGAATCATTTCCTACATTGGATTGATTTTGCTAATTTATAACTGAACTTATGAGGCGATAAACCTCTAGTGAGCGGCCCAGCCCTTCGTATGTTTTTCTGTACGTGGCCCTCGGAGAGTGACCCCTGATTTAAATGCTAATGAGCTGCTGCTGGCCATGATCTACAATGAAGACAATTGTAGATGTTCGTAATAGTATAATTGTGTTATTCCCCCCCCCCTCAGCCCCGGAGGCGCCCCACATCTCCTCGGTGGACTACTCCCACGGCGTGCTCTACGTGCGCTGGACGTACGGAGAGCTCTTCATCGACCTCTCTCACTCCCGCATGCTGCACTGGACCCTGCTGGCCGTCGGGAAGAAAGGCTCCGAGCGGCGCTTCTCCATCGACGTGAGAACCACAAATACATATATCATGATATCTAAAAATACTGAGCGGCAAATACAGTTCTGGCATCTTTTGACCATGTTTGCCAAGTACTTTTTTCATATAATATTCAATTTGTGTGTTTGTGTGTGTGTGTGTGTGTGTATGTGTTTGTGTGTGGCTGTGTGTATGTGTGTGTGTGTGTGTGTGTGTGTGTGTGTGTGTGTGTGTGTGTGTGTGTGTGTATGTGTTTGTGTGTGGCTGTGTGTATGTGTGTGTGTGTGTGTGTGTGTGTGTGTGTGTGTGTGTGTGTGTGTGTGTGTGGCTGTGTGTATGTGTGTGTGTGTGTGTGGCTGTGTGTATGTGTGTGTGTGTGTGTGTCTGTGTGTGTGTGTGTGTGTCTGTGTTTGTGTGTGTGTGTGTGTGTGTGGTGTGTTGTGTGTGGTGTGTGTGTGTGTGTGTGTGTGTGTTGGTGTGTGTGTGGTGTGTAGGTGACTCGTAACGTGATGTTTGCCGGCCTCCCCCTCCCCCCCGGAGATATTTACAACTTGACGGTGACGGCGTGCACGGAGCGGAGCAGAAACACATCGATACCTCACATCATCAAACTGGGTCAGTATGTCATCATAATATGTCTCCTCTCTCTCTGATGGCACTGAACGCCTCTCACAGAGTTCTGTATTATCTCTGTGTTTCTGTAGAGCCGGCTGCTCCTCCTCTCTGATGGCAGTGAACGCCTCTCACAGAGTTCTGTATTATCTCTGTGTTTCTGTAGAGCCAGCTGCTCCTCTCTCTGATGGCAGTGAACACCTCTCACAGAGTTCTGTATTATCTCTGTGTTTCTGTAGAGCTGGCTGCTCCTCTCTCTCTGATGGCACTGAACGCCTCTCACAGAGTTCTGTATTATCTCTGTGTTTCTGTAGAGCCGGCTGCTCCTCTCTCTGATGGCAGTGAACGCCTCTCACAGAGTTCTGTATTATCTCTGTGTTTCTGTAGAGCCGGCTGCTCCTCTCTCTCTGATGGCAGTGAACGCCTCTCACAGAGTTCTGTATTATCTCTGTGTTTCTGTAGAGCCGGCTGCTCCTCTCTCTCTGATGGCAGTGAACGCCTCTCCCAGAGTTCTGTATTATCTCTGTGTTTCTGTAGAGCCGGCTGCTCCTGTCTCTCTGATGGCAGTGAACGCCTCTCACAGAGTTCTGTATTATCTCTGTGTTTCTGTAGAGCCGGCAGCTCCTCTCTCTCTGATGGCAGTGAACGCCTCTCACAGTTCTGTATTATCTCTGTGTTTCTGTAGAGCCGGCTGCTCCTCTCTCTCTGATGGCAGTGAACGCCTCTCACAGAGTTCTGTATTATCTCTGTGTTTCTGTAGAGCCGGCTGCTCCTCTCTCTGATGGCAGTGAACGCCTCACACAGAGTTCTGTATTATCTCTGTGTTTCTGTAGAGCCGGCAGCTCCTCTCTCTCTGATGGCAGTGAACGCCTCTCACAGAGTTCTGTATTATCTCTGTGTTTCTGTAGAGCCGGCTGCTCCTCTCGCTCTGATGGCAGTGAACGCCTCTCACAGAGTTCTGTATTATCTCTGTGTTTCTGTAGAGCTGGCTGCTCCTCTCTCTGATGGCGTGAACGCCTCTCACAGAGTTCTGTATTATCTCTGTGTTTCTGTAGAGCCTGCTCCTCTCTCTCTGATGGCAGTGAACGCCTCTCACAGAGTTCTGTATTATCTCTGTGTTTCTGTAGAGCCGGCTGCTCCTCTCTCTCTGATGGCAGTTAACGCCTCTCACAGTGTTCTGTATTATCTCTGTGTTTCTGTAGAGCCGGCTGCTCCTGTCTCTCTGATGGCAGTGAACGCCTCTCACAGAGTTCTGTATTATCTCTGTGTTTCTGTAGAGCCGGCTGCTCCTCTCTCTCTGATGGCAGTGAACGCCTCTCACAGAGTTCTGTATTATCTCTGTGTTTCTGTAGAGCCGGCTGCTCCTCTCTCTCTGATGGCAGTGAACGCCTCTCACAGAGTTCTGTATTATCTCTGTGTTTCTGTAGAGCCGGCAGCTCCTCTCTCTCTGATGGCAGTGAACGCCTCCACAGAGTTCTGTATTATCTCTGTGTTTGTAGAGCCGGCTGCTCCTCTCTCTGATGGCAGTGAACGCCTCTCACAGAGTTCTGTATTATCTCTGTGTTCCTGTAGAGCCGGCTGCTCCTCTCTCTCTGATGGCAGTGAACGCCTCTCACAGAGTTCTGTATTATCTCTGTGTTTCTGTAGAGCCGGCTGCTCCTCTCTCTCTGATGGCAGTGAACGCCTCTCACAGAGTCCTCTATTATCTCTGTGTTTCTGTAGAGCCGGCTGCTCCTCTCTCTCTGATGGCAGTGAACGCCTCTCACAGAGTTCTGTATTATCTCTGTGTTTCTGTAGAGCCGGCTGCTCCTCTCTCTCTGATGGCAGTGAACGCCTCTCACAGAGTTCTGTATTATCTCTGTGTTTCTGTAGAGCCGGCTGCTCCTCTCTCTCTGATGGCAGTGAACGCCTCTCACAGAGTTCTGTATTATCTCTGTGTTTCTGTAGAGCCGGCAGCTCCTCTCTCTCTGATGGCAGTGAACGCCTCTCACAGAGTGCTGTATTATCTCTGTGTTTCTGTAGAGCCGGCAGCTCCTCTCTCTCTGATGGCAGTGAACGCCTCACACAGAGTTCTGTATTATCTCTGTGTTTCTGTAGAGCCGGCTGCTCCTCTCTCTCTGATGGCAGTGAACGCCTCTCACAGAGTTCTCTATTATCTCTGTGTTTCTGTAGAGCCGGCAGCTCCTCTCTCTCTGATGGCACTGAACGCCTCTCACAGAGTTCTGTATTATCTCTGTGTTTCTGTAGAGCCGGCAGCTCCTCTCTCTCTGATGGCAGTGAACGTCTCTCACAGAGTTCTCTATTATCTCTGTGTTTCTGTAGAGCCGGCTGCTCCTCTCTCTCTGATGGCAGTGAACGCCTCTCACAGAGTTCTGTATTATCTCGTGTTTCTGTAGAGCCGGCTGCTCCTTTCTCTCTGATGGCAGTGAACGCCTCTCACAGAGTTCTGTATTATCTCTGTGTTTCTGTAGAGCCGGCAGCTCCTCTCTCTCTGATGGCAGTGAACGCCTCTCACAGAGTTCTGTATTATCTCTGTGTTTCTGTAGAGCCGGCTGCTCCTCTCTCTCTGATGGCAGTGAACGCCTCTCACAGAGTTCTGTATTATCTCTGTGTTTCTGTAGAGCCGGCAGCTCCTCTCTCTCTGATGGCAGTGAACGCCTCTCACAGAGTTCTGTATTATCTCTGTGTTTCTGTAGAGCCGGCTGCTCCTCTCTCTCTGATGGCAGTGAACGCCTCTCACAGAGTTCTGTATTATCTCTGTGTTTCTGTAGAGCCGGCAGCTCCTCTCTCTCTGATGGCACTGAACGCCTCTCACAGAGTTCTGTATTATCTCTGTGTTTCTGTAGAGCTGGCTGCTCCTCTCTCTCTGATGGCAGTGAACGCCTCTCACAGAGTTCTGTATTATCTCTGTGTTTCTGTAGAGCCGGCAGCCCCTCGCTCTCTGATGGCAGTGAACGCCTCTCACAGCTCCGTCTCGCTGCTCTGGACGCAGGACGGGGTCGTGGACTTCTACCAGATCCTCTGCAGAGACCCCATGCCGGAAAGAGAGACCAAGGTGAGAGCAGTAATAATATATATATATATATAATATCTATAAATACAAGGATAGACCCAAGGTAAGACCCTCAATAATGTAGCAAGAAACCCAGGGTAAGAGCAGTATTAATATATAAATACAGTAAAGAACTCAAGAGGATGAGGCCCATTTTCAAAATAAAAGCCCCAAAATGTAGCTGAATTATTGTTGCATTGTGCTCAGGGTTAGGCTTGCTTTTCAAAATAAAAGCCCCAGAAAGTGACTGCTCTGTAGTCTGTTGTTGTGACCTTTCTGTACGTTAATAAACGTCTGTTGTTCCTTTCAGTCTCGAGAGCCCCAGACGTTCAGCGGTCACATGGTGACAGTGTCCGGCCTGAAGCCCGCCTCCAAATACAACTGCTCCATCACCAGCTTCAGCTACAACACCCCCAGCAGACCGGCCCACATCACCATCAGGACCACTGGTAGATACCTCTATTATACCTTTATATTAACCTTTATTCATCATTCAACACACACATCACCAGCTTCAGCTACAACACACTCTGTAAACCTGCTCATGTGTGTGTGTGTGTGTGTGTGTGTGTGTGTGTGTGTGCGTGCGTGTGTGTGTGAGCAGATAAAGAGATGAACCCCAGCGTAGGGGCGATCTCGGCTCTGGCCATCCTCAGCGTCCTGCTGCTCAGTCTGATGGTCCTCTTCCTGCTCATCCTGCGCAAGAAACACCTGCAGATGACCAGGTAACACACACACACACACACGCACACACATGCACACACACGCACGCACACAGACACAGACATATACACACACACACACACACATGCTCACACACACACACAAACACACACATACACACACACGCACGCACGCACACATACACACACATATACACACACACACACGCTCACACACGCTCACACACACACACACACGCTCACACACACACACATACCACACACACACACACACACACACACACACACACACACACACACACATGTCTCCATGCTTTAATGTTCAAAAAGCTCTTTATTTTTCTCATACTGCCTGTGCTGCAGCACCTCTTTTCACCCTCTGTCTGAAACCAGAGCCCAGTCTGCTCTGATTGGTTAGCTGGACGGCTCTGTTGTGATTGGTCAACCGCTTAGAGATGTCCCGCCCCTTAGCCTATCACGTACAATGTGTTGGAGCGCTAGCCAATAGGAGAGCAAGTGTTCAGTAGTGATGTCACTAAGTTCAGGAAGTAATATTGTCACTTTAAAAATTGACATGATGAAGAGGTTCAGATGTGTTGTTGTTTGTTTGTGTTGTTGTTTTGATTTCAGATGTGTTGTTGTTTGTGTTTCAGACATGTTGTTGTTTGTGTTTACGATATGTTGTTGTTTGTGTTTCAGACGTGTTGTTGTTTGTGTTTACGATATGTTGTTGTTTGTGTTTCAGACATGTTGTTGTTTGTGTTTACGATATGTTGTTGTTTGTGTTTCAGACATGTTGTTGTTTGTGTTTACGATGTGTTGTTGTTTGTGTTTCAGACGTGTTGTTGTTTGTGTTTACGATGTGTTGTTGTTTGTGTTTCAGAGACTGCGGTGCCGAGACGTTCGTTAACTTCGCTTCGTTTGAGCGAGACGGGAAGCTGCCGTATAACTGGTAGGATCGCCCTCCGTTTGAAATCACATGTCTTTATCTCTTTGTGACTGAGAGAGGACCTCAGTGTATGGATCTAAGACTCTTCTTCACTGAAGGTGTTTATCCTCCATGGACAGATGATGGTGAGCTGCAGGTGTTGTTAGGAGACTTAATGGTGTCTGGGTTGAAGAATACTGAAGCTACCCGGTACAGTTAGAGGATAGAAGTCCTGAGAGCTTTGGAGATCAAACTTCCTTCAGAGACAGATTATCAGATTAGGGATTAAACTCGTAGCTTTGTTTCTGTAAAATACTCTGGATCTCCTTTATCTCAGATTAAAGAAATGTTGTTTTTTAGGAGGACAGTAAATAACTGTGTTTGCAGGACGAGGATAAAGTGATTTAATGAGTGATTAATATAAGGTCTGAAAGACGGTCAGGTGACCCTCGGCTTCCTGTTGCTGTGTTTGACCCCCCATCAGTGAGTGTGTTGATGTGACGCTGTAGTGTTTAGACTGTAGTGGTTACACTGTAGTGTTTAGTGTTTACACTGTAGTGGTTACACTGTAGTGTTTACACTGTAGTGTTTACACTGTAGTGTTTAGTGTTTACACTGTAGTGGTTACACTGTAGTGGTTACACTGTAGTGTTTAGTGTTTACACTGTAGTGGTTACACTGTAGTGTTTACACTGTAGTGTTTAGTGTTTACACTGTAGTGGTTACGCTGTAGTGGTTACACTGTAGTGTTTACACTGTAGTGTTTAGTGTTTACACTGTAGTGGTTACACTGTAGTGTTTAGTGTTTACACTGTAGTGGTTACGCTGTAGTGGTTACACTGTAGTGTTTAGTGTTTACACTGTAGTGTTTAGTGGTTACACTGTAGTGTTTAGTCTTTACGCTGTAGTGGTTACACTGTAGTGGTTACACTGTAGTGTTTACACTGTAGTGTTTAGTGTTTACGCTGTAGTGGTTACACTGTAGTGTTTACACTGTAGTGGTTACACTGTAGTGATTACACTGTAGTGTTTAGTGTTTACACTGTGGTAGTTACACTGTAGTGTTTACACTGTGGTAGTTACACTGTAGTGGTTACACTGTAGTGTTTACGCTGTAGTGGTTACACTGTAGTGTTTACGCTGTAGTGGTTACACTGTAGTGTTTACACTGTAGTGTTTACACTGTAGTGATTACACTGTAGTGTTTAGTGTTTACACTGTGGTGTTTACACTGTAGTGTTTACACTGTAGTGATTACACTGTAGTGTTTAGTGTTTACACTGTGGTAGTTACACTGTAGTGTTTACACTGTAGTGATTACACTGTAGTGGTTACACTGTAGTGTTTACGCTGTAGTGGTTACACTGTAGTGTTTACGCTGTAGTGGTTACACTGTAGTGTTTACACTGTAGTGTTTACACTGTAGTGATTACACTGTAGTGTTTAGTGGTTACACTGTAGTGTTTACACTGTAGTGTTTAGTGTTTACACTGTGGTAGTTACACTGTAGTGTTTACACTGTGGTAGTTACACTGTAGTGGTTACACTGTAGTGATTACACTGTAGTGTTTAGTGTTTACACTGTGGTAGTTACACTGTAGTGTTTACACTGTGGTAGTTACACTGTAGTGGTTACACTGTAGTGATTACACACTGTAGTGGTTACACTGTAGTGTTTACGCTGTAGTGGTTACACTGTAGTGGTTACACTGTAGTGGTTACGCTGTAGTGGTTACGCTGTAGTGATTACGCTGTAGTGGTTACACTGTAGTGGTTACACTGTAGTGATTACGCTGTAGTGGTTACGCTGTAGTGATTACGCTGTAGTGGTTACACTGTGGTGGTTACGCTGTAGTGATTACACTGTAGTGGTTACGCTGTAGTGTTTAGTGTTTACACTGTAGTGGTTACACTGTAGTGGTTACGCTGTAGTGGTTACGCTGTAGTGTTTACGCTGTAGTGATTACACTGTAGTGTTTAGACTGTAGTGGTTACGCTGTAGTGTTTACGATGTAGTGGTTACGCTGTAGTGGTTACGCTGTAGTGTTTAGTGTTTACACTGTAGTGGTTACACTGTAGTGTTTAGTGTTTACACTGTAGTGTTACACTGTAGTGTTTATGCTGTATTGGTTACACTGTGGTGTTTAGTGTTTACACTGTAGTGTTTACACTGTAGTGGTTACACTGTAGTGTTTAGTGTTTACACTGTAGTGTTTACACTGTGGTGTTTACACTGTAGTGTTTACACTGTAGTGGTTACACTGTAGTGTTTAGTGTTTACACTGTGGTGGTTACACTGTAGTGTTTAGTGTTTACACTGTAGTGTTTACACTGTAGTGATTACACTGTAGTGTTTAGTGGTTACACTGTAGTGTTTACACTGTAGTGTTTAGTGTTTACACTGTGGTAGTTACACTGTAGTGTTTACACTGTGGTAGTTACACTGTAGTGGTTACACTGTAGTGATTACACTGTAGTGTTTAGTGTTTACACTGTGGTAGTTACACTGTAGTGTTTACACTGTGGTAGTTACACTGTAGTGGTTACACTGTAGTGATTACACACTGTAGTGGTTACACTGTAGTGTTTACGCTGTAGTGGTTACACTGTAGTGGTTACACTGTAGTGGTTACGCTGTAGTGGTTACGCTGTAGTGATTACGCTGTAGTGGTTACACTGTAGTGGTTACACTGTAGTGATTACGCTGTAGTGGTTACGCTGTAGTGATTACGCTGTAGTGGTTACACTGTGGTGGTTACGCTGTAGTGATTACACTGTAGTGGTTACGCTGTAGTGTTTAGTGTTTACACTGTAGTGGTTACACTGTAGTGGTTACGCTGTAGTGGTTACGCTGTAGTGTTTACGCTGTAGTGATTACACTGTAGTGTTTAGACTGTAGTGGTTACGCTGTAGTGTTTACGATGTAGTGGTTACGCTGTAGTGGTTACGCTGTAGTGTTTAGTGTTTACACTGTAGTGGTTACACTGTAGTGTTTAGTGTTTACACTGTAGTGTTACACTGTAGTGTTTATGCTGTATTGGTTACACTGTGGTGTTTAGTGTTTACACTGTAGTGTTTACACTGTAGTGGTTACACTGTAGTGTTTAGTGTTTACACTGTAGTGTTTACACTGTGGTGTTTACACTGTAGTGTTTACACTGTAGTGGTTACACTGTAGTGTTTAGTGTTTACACTGTGGTGGTTACACTGTAGTGTTTACACTGTGGTGTTTACACTGTAGTGTTTAGTGTTTACACTGTAGTGTTACACTGTAGTGTTTACGCTGTATTGGTTACACTGTGGTGTTTAGTGTTTACACTGTGGTGTTTACACTGTAGTGGTTACACTGTAGTGTTTAGTGTTTACACTGTGGTGGTTACACTGTAGTGTTTAGTGTTTACACTGTAGTGTTTACACTGTGGTGTTTACACTGTAGTGTTTAGTGTTTACACTGTGGTGTTTACACTGTAGTGTTTACACTGTGGTGGTTACACTGTAGTGTTTAGTGTTTACACTGTAGTGTTTACACTGTGGTGTTTACACTGTAGTGTTTACACTGGTGTTTACACTGTAGTGTTTACACTGTAGTGTTTAGTGGTTACACTGTGGTGGTTACACTGTGGAGTTTAGTGTTTACACTGTAGTGTTTAGTGGTTACACTGTGGTGGTTACACTGTAGTGTTTACACTGTAGGTTGAAATGGGTTTTTATAAACGTAGAGTAAGAAGTACGATCTCTGACTGTGGGTAGAAATATAAAGTAGCTTTAAACTGAAATACTCAAGTAAAGTACACATTTGTCATCAAAGTACTTAAGTACAATACTTGAGTAAATGTACTTAAGTACAATACTTGAGTAAATGTACTTAGTTACTTTCCACCACTAATAGAGAGATCGATAGATATATAGATGACGTTTTCTATTTTTCAAAAAATTCAGACTTTATTTTGAAATTCTCAAAATTCAGACTTAATTCTGAACATTTCCGAATTCTTAATTTTTCCTGAAAATCTCAGAATTGTGATATTTTTCCAAAATGTTTATCTTTATTGTACATTTCAACATGAGCTTTATGTATATTGCACACTGTGTTTATTGATCAGTTCTTACAGGCATGTCACATGTTTGATGTCACATGTTTGATGTCACATGTTTGATGTCACATGTTTGATGTCACATGTTCTGCATCCAATAAAAGTAGAACCCAGAGATCAGTCATTATTCCTGTTAACGAGCTCACGAGGTTAACGAGCCGTCAGAGTGACTGTGCTGAGTGTTGCATTGTGGGAGTGGTTGCTGAAAGGAGACAGTGGGCCCATTGACTCTGAGAACAGACCCCCTGTTGTGAGAGACTCTGAGGTCTCTGCATGATAACTAAAGCTTCACTAATGTCCTGCCCCCTGTCGCCCCCTGCTGTCTGGTTTCATTTTACTTGGTGTTTATTGTTCTGTTTCCCCCCCTTCAGGCGAAGAAGCCTCTTTGCCTTCCTTACCCTCCTGCCGTCCTGCCTTTGGACTGACTATCTTTTGGCTTTTTATATTAATCCTTGGTAAGTAATCACCTAAAGCCACAGGTCACAGTATCATCAGAGACACTGTTTCACTCTCTGGAGACACGTTTAATACGAGGTCATCGTTTGTATTGTTTCGTGATGTCAACTAATCCCAGGGACACCAAACTCAAGTTTCACAAAGAAGTGGAAAAAGGGAATTTATCATTTTTTATAATAAAACAAAAAAAATGTATAAATAAAGAAAAACTGAACATTTTCTCCGGGATTCAAAACGTACATTTTTATCAGAAAAATATATTTTTTTAAACACAGAAATTTGCAAAAACATGATTTCTATGAATCTAAAAACTATATTAGAGGAATATATATATCACCTCTTTACAAGAAGAAAATAGAATCATGAAAACATCATAAATGTACAAGAAATTACATCACAACTTGCAGACATCAGACGAGGATACAAATATGAAAAGAAAATCACAAAATAAATATTGAATCCCAGAAATGTACATTGTTGAGTTTTATTATTATTAAGTAAATAAAGCTGGCTCCACAAACCTTGGGATTATTGACGAGAACCAATCACAGGAGACCGCCGACTCTTATTTTCAAATTTAAAAATGTCTTCTTTAAAGTCCAGTTTGATTGACGGGGAAACAGGAAGTCAGCAGACGTTGAACTTTGTCCTGCGATGCTGTGTCTGTGGTCTCACAAATATAACCTGTGGACGTAGCACGATGCTAACTGTGATGCTAACTGTGAGGCTAACTGTGGTGCTAACTGTGATGCTAACTGTTGGTGCTAACTGTGATGCTAACTGTGATGCTAACTGTGAGGCTAACTGTGGTGCTAACTGTGATGCTAACTGTTGATGCTTACTGTGATGCTAACTGTTGATGCTAACTGTTGGTGCTAACTGTTGGTGCTAACTGTTGATGCTAACTGTTGGTGCTAACTGTTGGTGCTAACTGTTGATGCTAACTGTGATGCTAACTGTGGTGCTAACTGTGGTGCTAACTGTTGATGCTTACTGTGATGCTAACTGTTGATGCTAACTGTGGTGCTAACTGTTGGTGCTAACTGTTGGTGCTAACTGTGATGCTAACTGTTGATGCTTACTGTGATGCTAACTGTTGATGCTTACTGTGATGCTAACTGTTGATGCTAACTGTTGGTGCTAACTGTTGGTGCTAACTGTGATGCTAACTGTTGATGCTTACTGTGATGCTAACTGTTGGTGCTAACTGTTGGTGCTAACTGTTGGTGCTAACTGTGATGCTAACTGTTGATGCTTACTGTGATGCTAACTGTTGATGCTTACTGTGATGCTAACTGTTGGTGCTAACTGTGATGCTAACTGTTGATGCTTACTGTGATGCTAACTGTTGGTGCTAACTGTGATGCTAACTGTTGATGCTAACTGTGATGCTAACTGTTGATGCTTACTGTGATGCTAACTGTTGATGCTTACTGTGATGCTAACTGTTGATGCTTACTGTGATGCTAACTGTTGATGCTTACTGTGATGCTAACTGTTGATGCTTACTGTGATGCTAACTGTTGATGCTAACTGTTGGTGCTAACTACGCTCTGCATGCCGTCAGTCTTTCTCTTCTTGTTTGTTTTTAAACTAAAGATTTCTCTGAGCTCTGATTGGCTGATTATTCTGTATATTCCGGTGTGCATGTTCCTGGTTAAACTTTAACATGTGACGGTGTACTCGGGCCATTGTAGGTACAAATAAATAGATAAATATGGCGCCATAAAAGGGATGTAAAAATCTGAATTTCCAGATTAAAGTAGAATATTTAAAGTAAAAAATGTTCATGTTTTTTTTTAGATTCAAGATATTTTAAACTGATTAATTTGCAAGAAAAAAAATGCAATTTCCATTAAAGTAAAGCAAAGCAAATGTAAGTATGGAAGAGGATTAGGGACACTGAGATTAAAGTCAGAATTCAGAGAAAAAAATGGTGTTGTTTTTTTTCCTCAGAATTCAAACTTTTAATTTAAGATTTTTCTCAAAAACACTTTTTTTCTTCTTTTCAAAATGTTGATATTTTCTCAGAATTCTGACTTATATCAGAATGTTGACCTTCCTCTAATCTCCCCGATAACAATGGCCCTGACACACCGTCGGTCGTTATGAAATCACTCAGAGATTCAATCTTTAAAAACAGAAGTGAGGTTTACATTTAAATGACTGCATGTTTGATATTAAGCTTTCTTTAAAGTATTAATTTTAAAGCAACGAGAGCCGAGCACGATATTAGTTCTCTGTAAAATGAGGTTAGTTATTTTAAAGGGTTCAACCGATGGATGGGTTTCATACAGCGAAGAGAAAAAAACTTACATTTTTAAACGTAAATGTTTGAAAAAGCATCCAAAAATATTATATTAGTATTTAAAAAAATTGAAACTTGACAAGACATTTATTTAGTTATTTTAATAAAGTTTTCTCACAATTTAAATTAAGAAATAAATCATTATTTTAAGAAGGTTTTTCTTATTCTGAGGAATTAAGTCATTTTAGTTTAAAGACTGTATTTATATTTGAAAATAAAGCAATTATTGTGATAAAAGTCACTATTCTGCAAATTAATTATCATTCAATTGAGATAATAAGTCTTTATTTGGGGAATTAAACAACCCTTTAGTTATATTGGTGAAATCACAATAACAATACCTCCATCGGTCTAACCCTCCTGTCTGCAGGTGCTCCTGTCTGCAGGTGCTCCTGTCCGCAGGTGTTCTGTCTGCAGGTGCTCCTGTCTGCAGGTGCTCCTGTCTGCAGGTGCTCCTGTCTGCAGGTGCTCCTGTCTGCAGGTGCTTCTGTCTGCAGGAGCTCCTGTCTGCAGGTGTTCTGTCTGCAGGTGCTCCTGTCCGCAGGTGTTCTGTCTGCAGGTGCTCTGTC
>JASDAP010000143.1:5000-17500 GCA_031216635.1 Dissostichus eleginoides | reverse complement strand
ATTATTATTACTTAAATATTATATTAAACAATCTTTATGTTTATATACTTTTTTTAGTAAAATGTATTTTTCTCAATACTTTTCTCAGTTGGTATGTTTTTTACTTCCATGAACGTCCATCTGAAATGGTACAGCTTTATGAGATCAAAGGGAACCAGTGAGAGTTTTCTAACACTAACTCTCCCCCCCAGGCGGACGAGTCCCAGGACGTCCTGCACCTGAACTACACATCGTGGCCGGATCACGGCGTGCCGACGGTCAACGCCATCGAGAGCATCCTGCAGTTCGTGAGCATCGTGCGTCAGCAGGCCGGGAGGAGCAAGACGCCCGTCACCGTGCACTGCAGGTTACTATCTTCAATCACCTTTAATATTCACTAAGGGTTACTGACGTCACCGTGCACTGCAGGTTACTATCTTCAATCACCTTTAATATTCACTAAGGGTTACTGACGTCACCGTGCACTGCAGGTTACTATCTTCAATCACCTTTAATATTCACTAAGGGTTACGGCGTCACCGTGCACTGCAGGTTACTATCTTCAATCACCTTTAATATTCACTAAGGGTTACTGACGTCACCGTGCACTGCAGGTTACTATCTTCAATCACCTTTAATATTCACTAAGGGTTACTGACGTCACCGTGCACTGCAGGTTAATCGGCTTTATTGTCTTCGTATTTGTTTTGGTCTCCGTCCTGCAGATGTGTCATGTAAACACAGACAACACTGATGCACTATTGCTGATTACGCAGCTGCACGTCTTCTGACTGGCCACAAAAAGCGTGACCACATCACCCCAATTCTGGCCTCACTGCACTGGCTTCCAATTCGGTTCAGAATTGATTTTAAACTCCTTGTATTAGTTTTCAAAGCCCTGAATGGGCTGGCTCCGGCCTATATAGCCGAACTCCTCCATCGCTACACCCCAGAGCTTTAAGGTCTGCTGACCAGCTGCTGCTGGTAGGGCCCAAGACCAGGCTCAAATTCCCTGTGTTTTTTATATATCTGTTGTAATTTATTGTCTTTTATTGTGATTGTAGTAATGTGTTTTTATTACATGTACAGCACTTTGGCTCGACCAAAAATCGCTTTTAAATGTGCTTTATAAATAAAACTTGATTTGATTACATTTGTTTATTGAGGATTTTATTGGACTTGGTGAGAGAGTAAAGCTGCTTTCAGGGACCATGAATCCCCTCCTGGAGGTTTCATTTCCATGTGTCTCTGCAGAACTTCTGCTCTGCTTTATGTTGATAATCTTTGTTATTCAGTGAGGTTTATGTGTTTTAATGCTGTGTTTCAGTGCGGGGGTGGGCCGCACCGGCACCTTCATGGCTCTGGACCGCCTCATGCAGCACATCAGAGAGCACGAGTTCACTGACATCCTGGGTTTGGTCTCTGAGATGAGGTCGCACCGGCTGTCCATGGTGCAGACCGAGGTAAACATGGAGGAAAGAGACCTGGAGCAGGAGCAAAGGGTTAATGTGGGGTTAGATCAGGACTCAAAGGGTTAATGTGGGGTTAGATCAGGACGTTAGATCAGGACTCAAAGGGTTAATGTGGGGTTAGATCAAAGGGTTAATGTGGGGTTAGATCAGGACTCAAAGAGTTAATGTGGGGTTAGATCAGGACTCAAAGGGTTAATGTGGGGTTAGATCAGGACTCAAAGGGTTAATGTGGGGTTAGATCAAAGGGTTAATGTGGGGTTAGATCAAAGGGTTAATGTGGGGTTAGATCAGGACGCAAAGGGTTAATGTGGGGTTAGATCAGGACTCAAAGAGTTAATGTGGGGTTAGATCAGGACTCAAAGGGTTAATGTGGGGTTAGATCAGGACGCAAAGGGTTAATGTGGGGTTAGATCAGGACTCAAAGAGTTAATGTGGGGTTAGATCAGGACTCAAAGGGTTAATGTGGGGTTAGATCAGGACTCAAAGGGTTAATGTGGGGTTAGATCAGGACTCAAAGGGTTAATGTGGGGTTAGATCAGGACTCAAAGGGTTAATGTGGGGTTAGATCAGGACTCAAAGGGTTAATGTGGGGTTAGATCAAAGGGTTAATGTGGGGTTAGATCAGGACGCAAAGGGTTAATGTGGGGTTAGATCAGGACTCAAAGAGTTAATGTGGGGTTAGATCAGGACTCAAAGGGTTAATGTGGGGTTAGATCAGGACGCAAAGGGTTAATGTGGGGTTAGATCAGGACTCAAAGGGTTAATGTGGGGTTAGATCAGGACGCAAAGGGTTAATGTGGGGTCAGATCAGGACTCAAAGGGTTAATGTGGGGTTAGATCAGGACTCAAAGGGTTAATGTGGGGTCAGATCAGGACGCAAAGGGTTAATGTGGGGTTAGATCAGGACTCAAAGGGTTAATGTGGGGTTAGATCAGGACTCAAAGGGTTAATGTGGGGTTAGATCAAAGGGTTAATGTGGGGTTAGATCAAAGGGTTAATGTGGGGTTAGATGCGGGGTTAGATGCGGGGTTAGATGTGGGGTTAAATCAAAGGGTTAATGTGGGGTTAGATCAAAGGGTTAATGTGGGGTTAGATGCGGGGTTAGATGTGGGGTTAGATCAGGACTCAAAGGGTTAATGTGGGGTTAGATCAAAGGGTTAATGTGGGGTTAGATCAAAGGGTTAATGTGGGGTTAGGTCAGGACTCAAAGGGTTAATGTGGGGTTAGATCAGGACTCAAAGGGTTAATGTGGGGTTAGATCAGGATTCAAAGGGTTAATGTGGGGTTAGATCAGGACTCAAAGGGTTAATGTGGGGTTAGATCAGGACTCAAAGGGTTAATGTGGGGTTAGATCAGGACTCAAAGGGTTAATGTGGGGTTAGATGTGGGGTTAGATGTGGGGTTAGATCAGGACTCAAAGGGTTAATGTGGGGTTAGATCAGGACTCAAAGGGTTAATTTGGGGTTAGATCAGGACTCAAAGGGTTAATGTGGGGTTAGATGTGGGGTTAGATGTGGGGTTAGATCAGGACTCAAAGGGTTAATGTGGGGTTAGATCAAAGGGTTAATGTGGGGTTAGATGCGGGGTTAGATGTGGGGTTAGATCAAAGGGTTAATGTGGGGTTAGATGCGGGGTTAGATGTGGGGTTAGATCAAAGGGTTAATGTGGGGTTAGATGTGGGGTTAGATGTGGGGTTAGATCAAAGGGTTAATGTGGGGTTAGATGCGGGGTTAGATGTGGGGTTAGATCAAAGGGTTAATGTGGGGTTAGATGCGGGGTTAGATGTGGGGTTAGATCAAAGGGTTAATGTGGGGTTAGATGTGGGGTTAGATCAGGACTCAAAGGGTTTGGTAGAAAAGCAAAAGATAGTCAGTGTTGTATTTATTTTAAAAAGTCATAAAAAAGTTAAATAAGTTGTAAAAAAGTTATTGTGTGTGTGTGTCTCTGTGTGTGTGTGTGTGTGTCTCTGTGTGTGTGTGTGTGTGTGTCTCTGTGTGTGTGTGTGTGTCTCTGTGTCTCTGTGTGTGTATGTGTATGTGTGTGTGTGTGTATCTGTGTGTGTGTGTCTCTGTGTGTGTGTGTCTCTGTGTGTGTGTGTGTGTGTGTGTGTGTGTGTGTGTGTGTGTGTGTGTGTGTGTGTGTGTGTGTGCAGGAGCAGTACGTGTTCATCCATCAGTGTGTGCTGTTGATGTGGCAGAAGAAGAAGCAGCAGAGCTTGACCTCAGACGTGATCTACGAGAACGCCAGCAAGACATAGAACCTGGAGATCCTGGAGAACCTGGAGAACCCTTCAACGTGAGTTCACTATTAGAATATAAACATAATAATATAACATAGTGCAATATACCTGTTGACATAAACACGGAGAACCCTCCAACGTGAGTCACGTGATCAAATAATGTTTATATAACAGACTGACATACTACACGTTAACTATGACGTGTTCCTACTTCTCCGAACACAGCACCGGGTCTAACCTGACCCTTCATGATAACACGGCACCGGGTCTAACCTGACCCTTCATGATAACACAGCACCGGGTCTAACCTGACCCTTCATGATGACACCGCACCGGGTCTAACCTGACCCTTCATGATGACACCGCACCGGGTCTAACCTGACCCTTCATGATGACACCGCACCGGGTCTAACCTGACCCTTCATGATAACACGGCACCGGGTCTAACCTGACCCTTCATGATAACACCGCACCGGGTCTAACCTGACCCTTCATGATAACACGGCACCGGGTCTAACCTGACCCTTCATGATAACACGGCACCGGGTCTAACCTGACCCTCATGATAACACGGCACCGGGTCTAACCTGACCCTTCATGATAACACCGCACCGGGTCTAACCTGACCCTTCATGATAACACAGCACCGGGTCTAACCTGACCCTTCATGATAACACCGCACCGGGTCTAACCTGACCCTTCGTGATAACACGGCACCGGGTCTAACCTGACCCTTCGTGATAACACGGCACGGGTCTAACCTGACCCTTCGTGATAACACGGCACGGGTCTAACCTGACCCTTCGTGATAACACGGCACCGGGTCTAACCTGACCCTTCGTGATAACACGGCACCGGGTCTAAACTGACCCTTCGTGATAACACGGCACCGGGTCTAACCTGACCCTTCGTGATAACACGGCACCGGGTCTAACCTGACCCTTCGTGATAACACGGCACCGGGTCTAACCTGACCCTTCGTGATAACACCGCACCGGGTCTAACCTGACCCTTCGTGATAACACCGCACCGGGTCTAACCTGACCCTTCGTGATAACACCGCACCGGGTCTAAACTGACCCTTCGTGATAACACCGCACCGGGTCTAACCTGACCCTTCGTGATAACACGGCACCGGGTCTAACCTGACCCTTCGTGATAACACCGCACCGGGTCTAAACTGACCCTTCGTGATAACACCGCACCGGGTCTAACCTGACCCTTCGTGATAACACGGCACCGGGTCTAACCTGACCCTTCATGATAACACGGCACCGGGTCTAACCTGACCCTTCATGATAACACGGCACCGGGTCTAACCTGACCCTTCATGATAACACCGCACCGGGTCTAACCTGACCCTTCATGATAACACCGCACCGGGTCTAACCTGACCCTTCATGATAACACCGCACGGGTCTAACCTGACCCTTCATGATAACACCGCACCGGGTCTAACCTGACCCTTCATGATAACACCGCACCGGGTCTAACCTGACCCTTCATGATAACACGGCACCGGGTCTAACCTGACCCTCATGATAACACGGCACCGGGTCTAACCTGACCCTTCATGATAACACCGCACCGGGTCTAACCTGACCCTTCATGATAACACGGCACCGGGTCTAACCTGACCCTTCATGATAACACGGCACCGGGTCTAACCTGACCCTTCATGATAACACGGCACCGGGTCTAACCTGACCCTTCATGATAACACCGCACCGGGTCTAACCTGACCCTTCATGATAACACCGCACCGGGTCTAACCTGACCCTTCATGATAACACCGCACCGGGTCTAACCTGACCCTTCATGATAACACGGCACCGGGTCTAACCTGACCCTTCATGATCACCGCACCGGGTCTAACCTGACCCTTCATGATAACACCGCACCGGGTCTAACCTGACCCTTCATGATGACACCGCACCGGGTCTAACCTGACCCTTCATGATGACACCGCACCGGGTCTAACCTGACCCTTCATGATAACACCGCACCGGGTCTAACCTGACCCTTCATGATAACACCGCACCGGGTCTAACCTGACCCTTCATGATAACACCGCACCGGGTCTAACCTGACCCTTCATGATAACACCGCACCGGGTCTAACCTGACCCTTCATGATAACACCGCACCGGGTCTAACCTGACCCTTCATGATAACACCGCACCGGGTCTAAAGCCACAAAGAGCAACATTTATTTACAAAAATACAATAAAAGGCGAAACAGGAAGCTGCTTGTTGTGTAAGGAGATGTGCTAGATCCCGCCCACATCTTCACACAGGAGCTGTCAATCAATCATTAGAGATCTGCAGCTAGAACACAAACACATACCATAATATGACTTATTTCTCTTGTTTTTCGACATACTAAACTATGACGGGTTTTTTACACCTTTTTTATTTGTCTCCGAAAACTGCATAGCAACCGATAGAAAGAGATTAGTCTCAACTCTCCGCATGTTTTTCTATTTCAATTAAAAGCTACTCCTCAGATCCTGCTGTGTCTGAAAATCCCTGGTCCTTGTCTTGCAGGCTGCGAACACGCCCACCTCAGAGCTTCAGGCATCCATCCTCTGCAGAGGAACACCCGCTCCATCATCACAGAACTCAACAGTGACAAAAAAAAATTTAAAATCCAGTTTTTGGTTTGAATTGGTGTCAAAGCATGGGATGGACTTTTGCCTTAAGGAGCCTTCACTGACTGACCAATAGAAACCACTGCCGGGGGGTCAGAGGTCAACGAGCCGTCCTGTGATTGGATGTTCGTCCTCACAACCAGACGAGTCGGTGTAACTGAGTCAGCAGTTTTTTCATTTTGACGTCTTTTTTTAATCTCAGGAGAAAACCAGCAAAACGAACTTCGTCCATAACGCGCTCCTTTTCTTTTGTTTTCCGTCGATAGCGTTCACCGTCCCGCTTCATCGTGCAGCTTTCCTGGCTTTGAGTCGATGGCGGTGGATTACGTAACAAACTGCCAACACGTGGATTATTCTAAAGCATGAGTTATTAGAGACTGCCAGGACCGCTGCACGGACCGCTGCACGGAGCGATCCACGGAGCGATCCACGGACCGCTGCACGGAGCGATCCACGGAGCGATCCACGGAGCGATCCACGGAGCGATCCACGGAGCGATCCACGGAGCGATCTACGGAGCGATCCACGGAGCGATCCACGGACCGCTGCACGGACCGCTGCACGGACCGCTGCACGGAGCGATCCACGGAGCGATCCACGGAGCGATCCACGGACCGCTGCACGGACCGATCCACGGAGCGATCCACGGACCGCTGCACGGACCGCTGCACGGACCGCTGCACGGACCGCTGCACGGACCGCTGCACGGAGCGATCCACGGAGCGATCCACGGACCGCTGCACGGAGCGATCCACGGACCGCTGCACGGACCGCTGCACGGACCGCTGCACGGAGCGATCCACGGACCGCTGCACGGAGCGATCCACGGAGCGATCCACGGAGCGATCCACGGACCGCTGCACGGACCGCTGCACGGAGCGATCCACGGAGCGATCCACGGACCGATCCACGGACCGATCCACGGACCGATCCACGGACCGATCCACGGAGCGATCCACGGACCGCTGCACGGAGCGATCCACGGACCGCTGCACGGAGCGATCCACGGAGCGATCCACGGAGCGATCCACGGACCGCTGCACGGAGCGATCCACGGACCGCTGCACGGAGCGATCCACGGACCGCTGCACGGAGCGATCCACGGAGCGATCCACGGAGCGATCCACGGACCGCTGCACGGAGCGATCCACGGACCGCTGCACGGAGCGATCCACGGAGCGATCCACGGAGCGATCCACGGACCGCTGCACGGAGCGATCCACGGAGCGATCCACGGAGCGATCCACGGACCGCTGCACGGAGCGATCCACGGAGCGATCCACGGAGCGATCCACGGACCGATCCACGGAGCGATCCACGGAGCGATCCACGGAGCGATCCACGGACCGCTGCACGGAGCGATCCACGGAGCGATCCACGGAGCGATCCACGGACCGCTGCACGGAGCGATCCACGGAGCGATCCACGGAGCGATCCACGGACCGATCCACGGACCGATCCACGGACCGATCCACGGACCGATCCACGGAGCGATCCACGGAGCGATCCACGGACCGCTGCACGGACCGATCCACGGAGCGATCCACGGGAGAGGCTTCGCACGGCTTCTTTGAAGCTGCTTTTCAAATGATTGCTGAAAACATTTCCGTCCTGGTCCGACACGTCGCCTCATCACAACGTGTTCTGGAAATGTTTTGCTGCAGATCTTCGAGAAGCGTTTTTTGCTGCGCCCGGACTATTTTTTCTCGTCGTTAAATGTCTGAATGTTTTGCACAAAATGTCGTCGAAGCTTTTTTAATTGATTGCTGTTTTTTGTTTAAAACACTAAAAACCATTCTCATCCTGGTCCGAGACGAAGCCGAATCACAACTTTTTGCTGCAGATTTTGAGCTTCTTAAAGCGACGGGACTACTTTTCTCGCCCCGTTAAACGTCTGAATGTTTGCTGGGTCTGCACAAGAACTAAAGGGCACAAAAACACTGGAGGGGAAGGGTCTACTTTCCGTGAAATGCCTCATGCTGCCGTCCCGTCGCTGTCGGGCGTCGAGGTTACAGACTGTGATTGGTCGTAGAGCTGTTACAGACTGTGATTGGTCGTAGAGCTGTTACAGACTGTGATTGGTCGTAGAGCTGTTACAGACTGTGATTGGTCGTAGAGCTGTTACAGACTGTGATTGGTCGTAGAGCTGATACAGACTGTGATTGGTCGTAGAGCTGATACAGACTGTCATTGGTCGTAGAGCTGATACAGACTGTCATTGGTCGTAGAGCTGTAACAGACTGTGATTGGTCGTAGAGCTGTAACAGACTGTGATTGGTCGTAGAGCTGTTACAGACTGTGATTGGTCGTAGAGCTGTTACAGACTGTGATTGGACGTAGAGCTGTTACAGACTGTGATTGGTCGTAGAGCTGTTACAGACTGTGATTGGTCGTAGAGCTGTTACAGACTGTGATTGGTCGTAGAGCTGTTACAGACTGTGATTGGTCGTAGAGCTGTTACAGACTGTGATTGGTCGTAGAGCTGATACAGACTGTCATTGGTCGTAGAGCTGATACAGACTGTGATTGGTCGTAGAGCTGTAACAGACTGTGATTGGTCGTAGAGCTGTAACAGACTGTGATTGGTCGTAGAGCTGTAACAGACTGTGATTGGTCGTAGAGCTGTTACAGACTGTGATTGGTCGTAGAGCTGTTACGACTGTGATTGGACGTAGAGCTGTTACAGACTGTGATTGGTCGTAGAGCTGTTACAGATGTTGATTGGTCGTAGAGCTGATACAGACTGTGATTGGTCGTAGAGCTGTTACAGACTGTGATTGGTCGTAGAGCTGATACAGACTGTGATTGGTCGTAGAGCTGATACAGACTGTGATTGGTCGTAGAGCTGATACAGACTGTGATTGGTCGTAGAGCTGTTACAGACTGTGATTGGTCGTAGAGCTGTAACAGACTGCGATTGGTCGTAGAGCTGTTACAGACTGCGATTGGTCGTAGAGCTGTAACAGACTGCGATTGGTCGTAGAGCTGTAACAGACTGCGATTGGTCGTAGAGCTGTTACAGACTGCGATTGGTCGTAGAGCTGATACAGACTGCGATTGGTCGTAGAGCTGATACAGACTGCGATTGGTCGTAGAGCTGTTACAGACTGCGATTGGTCGTAGAGCTGTTACAGACTGCGATTGGTCGTAGAGCTGTAACAGACTGCGATTGGTCGTAGAGCTGTTACAGACTGCGATTGGTCTTAGAGCTGTTACAGACTGCGATTGGTCGTAGAGCTGTTACAGACTGCGATTGGTCGTAGAGCTGATACAGACTGCGATTGGTCGTAGAGCTGTAACAGACTGTGATTGGTCGTAGAGCTGTAACAGACTGTGATTGGTCGTAGAGCTGTTACAGACTGTGATTGGTCGTAGAGCTGTTACAGACTGCGATTGGTCGTAGAGCTGATACAGACTGCGATTGGTCTTAGAGCTGTTACAGACTGTGATTGGTCTTAGAGCTGTTACAGACTGTGATTGGTCGTAGAGCTGATACAGACTGCGATTGGTCGTAGAGCTGTTACAGACTGTGATTGGTCGTAGAGCTGTTACAGACTGTGATTGGTCGTAGAGCTGTAGTTTGTTTTTGCACTGGGACAGAAGGAAGAGGAGATCTTCCATGTCTTCGTAACGGAGGACTTTAGAGTCGCTGGACGTCCTGTTGGAGACAAGAAGGATCCGACAGTCGCGCTGCCAAAACCAAGAAGGAGTTATTATATCAGAAATATTCTGTCCATGAATTTGGGGAATGACAGAAACATATCTGCAGGCCGGCCCGAGCCTTCATCGCTCAGCATCTTCTCTATCAAAGTAACAACTATCACGAGACAAAACTTAGTCCACGCTGTGATTCAAGAAAGTTAAAATATATAAGGTTTAACACATGGTACGGTCTCTGCTTCTGTTACAGCGTTTACAACATTTTTGGAATAGCACCACATTTTTTATTTAGCTCAAATTTGGTGTGCGTTTACAAGAACATTAGTGGAATGGATACGAGAAGTTTCAACGCTCCGCTATCACGAACATTTGGAATATTTGGTCAAATGGAAATATTGTTTTGTGCATAATTTAGATTAAATGCTAATGGCAAAAACAATTAAACATCACCCAAATTATAGACTCTGGCAACTTTGATTCTTGTATTTAAGCTCAAGTTTTGTGCTCCTAAACTAAATATGTAGTGGAATAAATCAATCGATTTCAATGTATCCATATCACAAAAATTCGGTAAATGTGGTAAAATGGAAATATTGTATTTTGCACTTTTTAGTTTAATTTAGACAAAATGATACATAATATTATCGTTTTATAATGGAGAAAGTGGCTTTGCATTTAACTCTACATTTTGTCTGTTTCCATAAAGAAAAGGTACAAATCGCCACATTTTGTGTTTTTGTTTATCTTTGGTTTCCAAAATGTGCAAACAACAACAAATAAAACCCATCAATTGGTGCAATTGTTGGGACGTTGTAACAAAATCATTGAGCGTTAACATTAATCATAATTGAACATAAAGTTTACGGGGCTCGGGCCGACTGAAAACTGAACAGGAAATACTTATCAAGACACTTCCTGAAGCATCCGTCAGTTATTTACAATAATTCGAGTCGTTTTCCGTCTTTCTACTGAGTTCACGGGAAGGGAAACGGAAGGTCACTTCCTGGAAGAACAGAAGACTATTGGGACATAAAATGGTAAAAAAACTTTGTAATTTCCTGTCAACTATTATCTTACAATTTAATATCAAACAACAATTATCAAAATGTTTTGTAAACCTTCTGAATTGAATCGAATTAGATTGAGCGCCTCAAACAATAACATTTAAATAATAAAATAAAAGCTGTTTACATCATTTGGATCACACCCTGTATCGAAACTTAAAATATGAAGGTGTGTCAAAAGGTTTCTGGACAATTACTGAAAAGTGTTGTAAAAGGAAGTTTTTCATGAATGTCAGGTTTTAGAAGGTACTGAATCCAATTTGATAACAACACACTAACATGTGACTGCGTTACTTTGACCGTGTTTCAGTGTGTGTTCTGGTGAATGTGATGCAGCGTCGTCGTGGCCTTGTGGTTCAAACACCCGAAGTTCCATCTCACTGTTAGATATCAATGTACTGTACATACTAACTACTGCTTAATACTCTGTTTCTACTCGTCATTACAAAAAGTACTTCTCGTGGAAATGTTGCTTTAGAAGTTTGTTTTTTAAAAAGTTGTTGTGTATGTGAATCATCTTTACCTGAGCCAGGAGTCCTCGGAGAACGGAGAAACGTTCGTGGACAGAGAAACGTTCGTGGAAATGTTCACGGACAGAGAAACGTTCGTGGAAATGTTCACGGACAGAGAAACGTTCGTGGAAATGTTCACGGACGGAGAAACGTTCGTGGAAATGTTCACGGACGGAGAAACGTTCGTGGAAATGTTCACGGACGGAGAAACGTTCGTGGAAATGTTCACGGACGGAGAAACGTTCGTGGAAACGATCGCAGACAGAGAAACGTTCGTGGAAACGTTCACGGACAGAGAAACATTCGTGGAAACGTTCGTGGAAACGTTCGTGGAAATGTTCATGGACAGAGAAATGTTCGTGGAAACGATCGCAGACAGAGAAACCTTTGTGGAAACGTTTGTGGAAACGTTCACGGACAGAGAAACGTTCGTGGAAACGTTCGTGGAAACGTTCACGGACAGAGAAACGTTCGTGGAAACGTTTGTGGAAACGTTCACGGACAGAGAAACGTTTGTGGAAACGTTCGTGGAAACGTTTGTGGAAACGTTTGTGGAAACGTTCACGGACAGAGAAACGTTCGTGGAAACGTTCGTGGAAACGTTTGTGGAAACGTTCACGGACAGAGAAACGTTCGTGGAAATGTTCACGGACAGAGAAACGTTCGTGGAAATGTTCACGGACAGAGAAACGTTCGTGGAAACGTTCACGGACAGAGAAACGTTCGTGGAAACGTTCACGGACAGAGAAACGTTCGTGGAAATGTTCAAGGACAGAGAAACGTTCGTGGAAACGTTCACGGACAGAGAAACGTTCGTGGAATCGTTCGTGGACGGAGAATCGTTCTTCGGTCGCCCGTCTGTCTGGATTCCGGGAACGGACTCAGCACTGTACACTCTTCTTCTTCTTCTTCTTCTTCTTCTTC
>JASDAP010000142.1:92500-125383 GCA_031216635.1 Dissostichus eleginoides | reverse complement strand
TCCTTTCGTCTCCCTTTCCTTCTTCCCATTTTGACCTTAACTAATGAAAACCAGTTCTTTGTCAGACTCCTGTCTCACAGCTCTTTGCCTCTACCTCTTAGTTTTTGAACTATGTGTTGCGTTCAGGTACTCTGCAGAGTTCAGACACATCGGCCTGACGCTAGATGTTCGTGGTGGTTTTCTGTATTTCTGGGTGTTTCTGGAAATGTTTTGGTTGTTTTCTTTCCATCTGAAGACGTATTCTGTCTTTGAGGTGATCCTGCATCCTGATTTGGTCTCTTTTTGCCTGTTTTGCATCTGTTTAAAGTCACTTTGTGTCCCATTTTCACCTTAACTAATGAAAAGCAGTACTTTGTCAGACTCCTGTTGATCATCCCCTCGCCTCTTCTCGTAATGACTGCAGCTCGGGTGAGAGGATAAACACTTATCAGCTCTTTGTCTTTCAGAAAGAGAGGAATGTTTTTGTGTTTCTGCAGCAGCTGCTTCCTCTCTCATTCACCTCTCTGATGCGTGTGTGTGTGTGTGTGTGTGTGTGTGTGTGTGTGTGTGTGTGTGTGTGTGCGTGTGTGTCTTTTCTAGGAACAAACAATAGACTCTGAGCGACACACACACATCAGCAGAAAGAGGTCAAGTATGGAGAAGGACTAACAAAGAGCAGAAACCCAGAGAGTGTGAGTGAGTGTGTGTGTACGTACGTACGTGCGTGCGTGCGTGCGTGCGTGCGTGCGTGCGTGCGTGCGTGCGTGATTAGTCTTTGTTATGGAAACGCTCTGCAGACTGTCTGAGATGGAATATTGCTGCAGAGACCCACAAAGTGTATTTACACACTCCTTCCAGGCCTGCGTCCCACAATGCCTTGCATGATCATTTTTTGAAGTCTTTTTGTCACTTTTTATGTCTTGTTTTGGTCTTTTGTTGTTTCTCGTTTCGATGTCTTTTAGCATCTCTTTCCGTCATTTCAAGCCCCTTGTTTTGGTGTTCTTTAGTATCTCTTTTGGTCCTTTTTGTGTCTGTTTTCAGTCATTTGTAGCGTCTGATTGTGGTCTTTTTTAGCATCTCTTTTGTCGTCCTTTAAAGAAAGACTTCTGGATCAAAACACGTTAAAGAGCTGCAGAAAAATGTCCTATTTTCTCTGAATTTATTCCCAAAAGCTTGTTTTCTCCCAGTATATTTACCCTTCTCTTTCCACACCAGCGTCCCACAATGCATTGCTTCTGTGTATGCATTATTAAGTCTCTGAGTAGCTTCCTCTAAGAGGGGGAAGTAGGCCTCGGTGTTCAACAGGGCCGACTTCAAACACGCTTTGAAAACAGGTTCGATCTGATCTCAGGGTTACAGCACAAACATGAACATGACAATCTGCAGAGGAAACACGTCTTTGAAGGATGCATCTCTGCTGTTTTTCATCCCATTTTTCTTTAAATGCTCATGTCTCTAAGTGTTGCACTGAAGGGTATCTTATTATGGGTTAGTGGGGACGTTTTCGTGGTACCAATCATTCCTTAAAGATGAACAAACCTCTACTAAAGAGACGCAACACCAAATCAGGACAGACAACAATAAGAGAGGCTGAAGGAGAAAATCTGCAAGAACCAGCTGCGTAGAGGGACAGGAGAATAACACAAAGAGACACCACCAACCAGAAAGACCTTGGACACAAAGCAACTCAAAACAGACCAATTAGGAGCAACAGGAAACGACTCAACGTCATCGCTCTCCCTATCAGCACGTTATCGCTCCTATAACCTCACGCCCCTTCTAAATAAAAGCACCATTTTAGGTACATTTTCATAAATATTGCGTCCCTTTCTGTGTAATTGAACACTTTTAAGATCATTTCGTGTCTCTTTTCCAGATCGTTATGCATTTCTCGGTCTTTATTTGGTCACTCTGCATCTGTTTACATGAACTCTGAGTTTGTGCTCAGTTTCTCTCACCTGTCCATTTGCACCTGTTTGGTTCTTTATCTGCCTCTTTTTGTTCCTTTGAATCCCAACAATCATCATCCTCATCATCATCCTCATCATCATCATAGTCCTCAGTAAAACCCAGACGGAGAGATTTGATTAATGATCCTCCACCGGGGTCAGGATGAACTTTAGAAATACCAGACGTGTGTGTGTGTGTGTGTGTGTGTGTGTGTGTGTGTGTGTGTGTGTGTGTGTGTGTGTGTGTGTGTGTGTGTGTGTGTGTGGTATTTAAAATGTGCGGGAGAAAACACACCGATGTGAAACGGCAACAATTCCATTTGTCTCTGCGTGAAATCGAGCGCAGCAGAAATCTCTCAGAAACAAGAACACACACACACACACACTTTGTCTCCCCCACACACACACACTTTGTCTCCTCCCCACACACACACACACACACACACACACACACACACAGGAGAGCTTTCTGAATCATTACAGCAGATTTCACGCCGCTCGGAGCAGGGTAATCCGGCTCTCTGGAGGAAGTCGTGTTTTGTTCACTTAGCGTCTCCTTTTCCTTCATTAAATGTCCCTGTCTGGTTATTTTCAGCCTCTTTATGGTCATATGTTGTCTTTTGCAGCTAATTATAAATACCTTTTGGATCATTTCACGTCCCTTTTCAGTTATTTTGTGTCTCTTTCAGTCATTTGAAATCCCTATTTGATCATTTTGAGTCCTTTACAGACTTAATGAGTCCCTTTTTGTGTCCCTTATTTGTCAAGTTGTGTCTCTTTAAGGTCACATTTTGTCTTTTGCAGCTAACTTGCAACCTTTTCAGTCAGTTTGTGTCTTTTTCAGCCAATTCTCAGTCCCTATTTGTTCATTATGACTCATTTACAGACTAAATGAGTCCCTTTAAAGTCGTTTTGTGTATTTTCCCGTCAGTTTAAGTCCCTTTTTGGTCCCTTGGTGTCCCACATCTGTCACAGGAGTTTGATGCAGAACAGAGCATGATGTCTTTTGATTTCCTACAGAGAGTTCTGGTGTTTCAGAGGAAGGATCACAGACGTACAGCTGCTCTCTCTCTCTCTCTCTCAGAAACTCAGCGGTCAGCAGCTTCATGTTTTCTGCAGCGTCAGCACTTTGAGAGGAGCTGAGGTCAGAGAGAGAGGAGCTAACAGCTGCTAACTGTTAGCATGGTGCTAACTACACACACTGCTACCTGTTAGCACGATGCTAACAACACACACTGACAACACACACTAACAACACACACTAACAACACACACTGCTACGTGTTAGAACAATGCTAACAACACACACTGCTACCTGTTAGCACGATGCTAACAACACACACTGACAACACACACTAACAACACACACTGCTACGTGTTAGAACAATGCTAACAACACACACTGCTACCTGTTAGAACAATGCTAACAACACACACTAACAACACACACTAACAACACCCACTGCTACGTGTTAGAACAATGCTAACAACACACACTGCTACCTGTTAGCACGATGCTAACAACACACACTGACAACACACACTAACAACACACACTGCTACGTGTTAGAACAATGCTAACAACACACACTGCTACGTGTTAGAACAATGCTAACAACACACACTGACAACACACACTAACAACACCCACTGCTACCTGTTAGAACAATGCTAACAACACACACTGCTACCTGTTAGCACGATGCTAACAACACACACTGACAACACACACTAACAACACACACTGCTACGTGTTAGAACAATGCTAACAACACACACTGCTACCTGTTAGAACAATGCTAACAACACACACTGACAACACACACTAACAAGACACACTGACAACACACACTGCTACCTGTTAGCATGATGCTAACAACACACACTAACAACACACACTGCTACCTGTTAGCACGATGCTAACAACACACTGAGAACACACACTGCTACCTGTTAGCATGATGCTAACAACACACACTAACAACACACACTGCTACCTGTTAGAACAATGCTAACAACACACACTGACAACACACACTGCTACCTGTTAGCACGATGCTAACAACACACACTAACAACACACACTGCTACCTGTTAGAACAATGCTAACAACACACACTGACAACACACACTGCTACCTGTTAGCACGATGCTAACAACACACTGAGAACACACACTAACAACACACACTGACAACACACACTGCTACCTGTTAGCACGATGCTAACAACACACACTAACAACACACACTGACAACACACACTGCTACCTGTTAGCACGATGCTAACAACACACTGAGAACACACACTGAAAACACACACTGCTACCTGTTAGCACGATGCTAACAACACACTGAGAATACACACTGACAACACACACTAACAACACACACTGCTACCTGTTAGCACGATGCTAACAACACACACTAACAACACACACTAACAACACACACTGCTACCTGTTAGCACGATGCTAACAACACACACTGAGAACACACACTAACAACACACACTGAGAACACACACTAACAACACACACTGCTACCCGTTAGCACGATGCTAACAACACACTGAGAACACACACTAACAACACACACTGACAACACACACTAACAACGCACACTGCTACCTGTTAGCACGATGCTAACAACACACACTGAGAACACACACTAACAACACACACTGCTACCCGTTAGCACGATGCTAACAACACACACTGAGAACACACACACACTGACAACACATACTAACAACACACACTGCTACCTGTTAGCACGATGCTAACAACACACTGAGAACACACACTGCTACCTGTTAGCCTGATGCTAACAACACACACTGAGAACACACACTGCTACCTGTTAGCACGATGCTAACAACACACACTGAGAACACACACACACTGACAACACATACTAACAACACACACTGCTACCTGTTAGCACGATGCTAACAACACACTGAGAACACACACTGCTACCTGTTAGCCTGATGCTAACAACACACTGAGAACACACACTGCTACCTGTTAGCCTGATGCTAACAACACACTGAGAACACACACTGCTACCTGTTAGCCTGATGCTAACAACACACTGAGAACACACACTGCTACCTGTTAGCCTGATGCTAACAACACACTGAGAACACACACTGCTACCTGTTAGCCTGATGCTAACTACAAAGACTGAAATTGACTCAAAAAAAGACTCAAAACAACTAGAAAGAGACTCAAAGGAACCCAAAGAGTCTCAGACTGACCACAAAGAGACTAAAAACACCTGAAATCAGACAGATTTTCACACGTATAAAGACTCTTTCTCGCTGTGTGCAGAACTCTTAACTTTAGGAGAGACAGGAGGAGGAGCCTTACATCTTAAGCTTCAGTTTTATTATAATAAAAGTTTATTTTAGATCCTCTATTCGATATTATGTTATTATAATAAAACTAATACACACACACACACACACACACACACACACACTTAAATTATAAGTAAAACGTTGACATAAAACTGAGCAGGCCGCATGTCGACCAATCACAGCGGCCGCCACAGGTCACATGGGCCAATCAGACGCCTGCATCTCATCATAAAGAGCACTACTTTCTCTCTGCGACCCGATTCCTCAGCGTTTCTGAGTGAACGAGTCTTTTGGAGAGGAATCCCTCGCTGGACGCCAAGGATCAGTATCCCTGGTTTCACTCCAAAACTAGCGAGAGCACCTTGATTACAATCTGCCAGCTTCTGTACGCTGATATCCCTGAAGTAATAGATAACCTCTTGGGTTATTGTTGGTGTGAAACAGTCAGAAAAGTGTGTTTCCAGCCTCTCTTACATTTGGAAAGAGTATTCGTGTTGCCTTTAACCAACCAGCAATAGTATTACACTTAACAAAAACTGAGAATTACAATGTATTTTCTGAGATATTAAACACAACACATGATCTTTTCAAGTGTCTGAAGCTCTTGAACACACCAAAGTCCAAATTAATTATTCCTAACACACCCAAGGAGCACCTGAAGGCACCACGGTCTTCATTTTGATCTATTTTTTTAACTATATTTGTTGTTTTTCTACGAATTCCACTCGTAAAGACGTCTGAAATGGTGGGAAAGGTGCGTTAAGTTCAGAAATTGTGAAGCGGTGTGACACAACATGCTGTTAAAAATAAACTCCTGTATATGTGAACGTGTGAAAAGTAAAAAAAAAAGGCTTAAATGAGGTGTGAATGAGCAGAAAGCAGCAGAGTAACCATGGCTTCAGATGCTGCTTTTCAGAAGGACTGAAAAACTACAACTGAGAGGAATAACATAAAGAAATATAGAAACTGAGTGTCATGATGCAACGCAGAGCAAGCAGAGAGGAATCAATCACAGAGAGGCCTTCACTGTGCACAAGAAACGTAGTTAATTCAGGTTATTCCCGGCTATATGGCGCTCCACCTTTAAAGGGCCCAATTTAGTCCTTAGTCTTTATCCACCTTTAATAACCTGTCTTTAAGCTTCTGCATTAACCGTCATTTTCCTCATGTTGTGTCATTTTGAGTCCCTTTTAAGTTATTTAACACCTTTAAGATCATTTTGAGTCTCTTTTAAGTTATTTAACACCTTTAAGATCATTTTGAGTCCCTTATTGTGTAATATAACACGTTTAAGAGCATTTTGAGTCTCTTTACGTGTAATATAACACCTTTAAGAGCATTTTGAGTCTCTTTTAAGTTATTTAACACCTTTAAGAGCATTTTGAGTCTCTTTACGTGTCATTTAACACCTTTAAGAGCATTTTGAGTCTCTTTACGTGTCATTTAACACCTTTAAGGGCATTTTGAGTCTCTTTACTTGTCATTTAACACCTTTAAGAGCATTTTGAGTCTCTTTACGTGTCATTTAACACCTTTAAGGGCATTTTGAGTCTCTTTACGTGTCATTAAACACCTTTAAGAGCATTTTGAGTCTCTTTACGTGTCATTAAACACCTTTAAGAGCATTTTGAGTCTCTTTACGTGTCATCTAACACCTTTAAGTGCATTTTGAGTCTCTTTACGTGTCATTTAACACCTTTAAGGGCATTTTGAGTCTCTTTACGTGTCATTAAACACCTTAAAGTGCATTTTGAGTCTCTTTACGTGTCATTTAACACCTTTAAGGGCATTTTGAGTCTCTTTACGTGTCATTTAACACCTTTAAGAGCATTTTGAGTCTCTTTACGTGTAATATAACACCTTTAAGGGCATTTTGAGTCTCTTTACGTGTCATTTAACACCTTTAAGGGCATTTTGAGTCTCTTTACGTGTAATATAACACCTTAAAGTGCATTTTGAGTCTCTTTACGTGTCATTTAACACCTTTAAGGCATTTTGAGTCTCTTTACGTGTCATTTAACACCTTTAAGAGCATTTTGAGTCTCTTTACGTGTCATTTAACACTTTAAAGAGCATTTGGAGTCTCTTTACGTGTCATTAAACACCTTAAAGAGCATTTTGAGTCTCTTTACGTGTCATTTAACACCTTTAAGATCATTTTGAGTCTCTTTACGTGTCATTTAACACCTTTAAGGGCATTTTGAGTCTCTTTACGTGTCATTTAACACCTTTGAGAGCATTTTGAGTCTCTTTACGTGTCATTTAACACCTTTAAGATCATTTTGAGTCTCTTTACGTGTCATTTAACACCTTTAAGGGCATTTTGAGTCTCTTTACGTGTCATTTAACACCTTTGAGAGCATTTTGAGTCTCTCTACGTGTCATTTAACACCTTTAAGAGCATTTTGAGTCTCTTTACGTGTCATTAAACACCTTTAAGAGCATTTTGAGTCTCTTTACATGTTATTTAACACCTTTAAGGGCATTTTGAGTCTCTTTACGTGTCATTTAACACCTTTAAGGGCATTTTGAGTCTCTTTACGTGTCATTTAACACCTTTAAGAGCATTTTAAGTCTCTTTACGTGTCATTTAACACTTTAAAGAGCATTTGGAGTCTCTTTACGTGTCATTAAACACCTTAAAGAGCATTTTGAGTCTCTTTACGTGTCATTTAACACCTTTAAGATCATTTTGAGTCTCTTTACGTGTCATTTAACACCTTTAAGGGCATTTTGAGTCTCTTTACGTGTCATTTAACACCTTTGAGAGCATTTTGAGTCTCTTTACGTGTCATTTAACACCTTTAAGATCATTTTGAGTCTCTTTACGTGTCATTTAACACCTTTAAGGGCATTTTGAGTCTCTTTACGTGTCATTTAACACCTTTGAGAGCATTTTGAGTCTCTCTACGTGTCATTTAACACCTTTAAGAGCATTTTGAGTCTCTTTACGTGTCATTAAACACCTTTAAGAGCATTTTGAGTCTCTTTACATGTTATTTAACACCTTTAAGGGCATTTTGAGTCTCTTTACGTGTCATTTAACACCTTTAAGATCATTTTGAGTCTCTTTACGTGTCATTTAACACCTTTAAGAGCATTTTGAGTCTCTTTACGTGTCATTTAACACCTTTAAGGGCATTTTGAGTCTCTTTACGTGTCATTTAACACCTTTAAGAGCATTTTGAGTCTCTTTACGTGTAATATAACACCTTTAAGGGCATTTTGAGTCTCTTTACGTGTAATATAACAAGTGATCCTGCAGGTGTATTTGTGATATTGGCGTACATCCTTCCTCTTGTTTCTCTGCTTACTCTTACACTATTTAATTGGTTTGATTTGTTGTATGTCCTATATATATTCATGTTGCTCAGTTGGAGGAAGTGTTTCATGCCGTATCTCCTCTGTAGCTGCTTTGCACGTGACAATAAAGCTTTGAATCTTGAATCTGGATGCATCCTCTCTCTCTCTCTCTCTGTGTGTGTGTAAATAAAAACTTGTGTGACCCTGAGACGACCTCCAGCTTCCTCTGATCTGTAATTATTCCTGAAGGAGAGTTACTGGATGCATGAAGACCCTCTGACGTTCAAAGATTCAAGATTCAAATGTCTTATCGTCAGGTGCTCAGCAGCTACAGTGGAGAGATGGAAATGAAATAGTGCAAGAAGTCTGTAAACATGTAGATAGAATCAAACTAAATAACTATTTTACGTGTTCACAAACCCCCATCAGTGTGTGTGTGTGTGTGTGTGTGTGTGTGTGTCTACATCAGCTCTGTGATTAAACAAGAAGTCTATATACATGTAAATAGAATAAAACTAAATAACTATTTGACATGTTCACAAACCGCCGTCAGTGAGTGTGTGCAGCAGGAAGCCTCCGTGTGTGTGCATGTGTGTGTGTGTGATTAAACGCCGCGCTGCTCCCCTCCCCCCTCCAGACCAAAACAGCATCAAAGCAATCAAAATGGAAATGTTAGGCCTGAATGGGGCCCATCCCCCCCCCTCAAACTCTGCAGACTTTCTCCTCTCTCCGCGTTACACAACCCCCCCGCTCCTCTCAAAATGGAAGCTTCCACTACAGAGCAGAAGACGAGGAACACACACCTCTCAACACACACACACTCTAACACTCCGACACACACATTACACACACACACTAACACTCCGACACACACACTACACACACACACTCTAACACTCCGACACACACACTATACACACACACACATTCAGAAATAGAAACTGGATTAAAAACATGCAGCTGCAACAAATCAGGAGCTCAGAAACTGCAGGACATCGGATCGATTCAAGAGAAACAGAGAGAGGGGAACAAGACGCTGATGATTCAGATTAAACACAAGAGAGAGAGGATAAATAAAGACCTGTCATCTACCCTCTATCATCTATCATCTAGCATCTAGCATCGAGCTAACATCTAAGTATGTCCAAATAAAGCCTTAAATAACACTGAAGACACTTTAGACTGCAGGACATCAGAGCGATTCAAGAGAAACAGAGAGAGGGGGACAAGACGCTGATCACTCAGATGAAACACAACCCTGTTATCTACCATCTAACTAACATCTAGTATGTCCAAATAAAGCATGAATAATAACTCTAAAGAAACGTCGGAATCAGGTCTTAATAACAGAGGAATAATAATAAATCATCACTCGTCGTTTCGATGGATTTCTGCACAACTTAAATTCAAATGAACTGGATTAAAGGTTAATGTACTGCTACTTCAGGAGCTCAGAAACTGCAGGAAATCAGAGCGATTAAAGACACTTGTAATTCAAGTATAACACAAGAAAGCGACCCGTCTGTCCAGCCTCGTTGACCTACTATTGTACATTATGAACATCTACTTTATGCATGAGATAAAGGGTAAATAATCACTATTTTGAATGGGTTTCTAACGTGTTTTAACGTGTCTTATGTTGTGTTTTGCTGTAATCTACTCGCCAAACTCAAGCTAACTTCTGTCTGATTTCACCCTGTGGTTTCTGTAAACCTGTGAAAATGCAGAAATCATAAGTAGAACGTACCGGTTTAAAAAAGCCCCACTTTAGTTTATTTAAACGTGCTTCACAGACGCCACATTAACGTTAAATAAAAAGGAATTAAAGAGCTCAGAAACTGCAGGGAATCAGATCGAGACGAGCAGAGAGGAAACAAGCTTCTAATTATTAAAGCAAACAAGACAACGAGTGTGTAAACGCACAACAATCACAGTATTTCCTGTGGACCTTTCTATCATGTGTTCTGTGATGTTACGAGCAGCTACTTTACGCAAAACAAGCATGAAATAAAAGCTTAATAATCTGTCTTTTTGATGGATTTCTGCACATCTCGCTGCATGTGTTTTGTGTTTTACTCAAGCTACTTTCTGCTCGATGTTAACCTGTGGATCAAGGACTGTAAAGCTGGGAAAATGCAGAGTTTATTTTAAAGTTGACTGGTTCAAAGGCTCGTTATTCCAAATAGAAAAGCCCACTTCAAGTCCTCAGAAACTGCAGGAAATGGTAGCGATTGAAGAGAAGCAGAGAGGGGGAACAAGGTGCTAATACATCAACAGAAACACAAGAAAACTATAAATAAATGCAGCTATTTTCCATGAATTCTTCTGCTACTACATCGAGCATGAAATACATTTACCTGAAACAAGAAGCTACCTGTAAGGGGTTATACTTCATGATTTATAAGTGATCTGTTGAATTGAGAAATAGTTTGGAAAGTAGTCAAATTGGAGTTACTGAACTGTTGTTAAAGTTAAATATCATCAGAAATGAAAAGACGTACTTTAAGGGAGTTATAGAGAGACGTCGTGATTTATGTTTAATTCAAAGGTCAAATAGTCACAGAAAAGCTGTTAAAGTGAAATATCCTCCCAAATGAAAAGGCTTTCTTTAGCAGTCACATGATTTACAGAAGAGCTGCTGAACAGTCATTAAGAGAGCAACATGTTGATTGAGTCTGGAAGTCCATTAACTCCTGAGTGAGTTTCTGAGTGAGTTATTCAAGTTAGAAATCAGCCGAAATGAAGAGTGTTTCCACCGGAAGTCGTAGAATTGATTTGTTATCTGTTCATTATAACAACATCTTAACGGAGCCTGGTTAGCAGTAAGGCCAGCTGTTCCTGAACTCTAACTCCAGAGTGAGTTTTAAATTGAGTTCATTCAACAGTTCAATATCAGCCAAAATGAAGAGTACGCATTAAAGTCAAACATTACGGTTTAAGTTATTATTCCTTTATAAACTTTAAGATATCTGTAAAATCCAGAGGTGGGAAGTAACTAAGTTACTCACTTACTTTAGTACACTGTTGAGGTACATGTACTTTACTTGATTACAAGATCTGAGTACTTCTACTTTTACTCAAGTACAAGATCTGAGTTCTTCTACTTTTACTCAAGTACCAGATCTGAGTACTTCTACTTTTACACAAGTACAAGATCTGAGTACTTCTACTTTTACTCAAGTACCAGATCTGAGTACTTCTACTTTTACTCAAGTACCAGATATGTTAACTCTACAAGTTTAATATCAGCTGAAATTAAGAGTAAACTTTATATTTTTCAAACGAAGTCAAAAATTATGATTTAAGTAATGAAGTCCCTTATAATTTATAAATTAAGTGTTAAATTGAGCTTAATCTTAAGGGAGTCTGGTTGGTAGTAAAGCCAGCTGTTACTAAACTCTTCAGTACGTATTTAACTAAGTTCCTAAATGAGATATTCGAGTTAAATATCAGCCGAAATGAAGATTATTCCTTTTAGTAGTCATATAAATCCAAAAGTTATGACTTAAGTTATTATTTACTTCCGAATATACAAGTTATCTGTTAGATTGAGCCTTATATTAGTGGAGTTTGGTTAGTAGTGAGGCTAGCAGTCACTAAACTCCGCCTCTAAAGTGACTGTTTTTAAGTGAAAGGCCTTCGGAGCTGTTAGGCTTTTGTTTTCTGGATAACGGTTAATAAACAGTAGAGCTTTCGGAACTGTTCGGCTCTTCGGAACAATGGGCCTACGGAGCAGAGAGCCGGGATACCGGACCAGGACCTCTCGGCGGGGCGGTGCTTAGCGGGACCCGAAGCATCCGGAGAGGAGAGGAGCTAGCCGGGTGCTGAAGCTCAGCTACCGGCCTCCCTCTCTCTCAGCATCCACCCACAGCTACTGATAACCGACTTAAACCCCCCCCAAAGTCACCGTGAAAAAAGATAGTAAACCGTGAAAAAAAGTGAAAGTACACGAATCAAACGCACCGCTGTGATCACGTGACCCGGTAAGAAATAACCCTAGAATAAAGTAACAAAACCGAACAAAAGACGTTAAAAAGCGACTAAATAATAACACACGGTCGTTTTAACCGAATAAACTTCCATAAATGTGTCCCCGGGAAAAACTCCGGACACTTGGAGCTCATTCATCGGCTTCTTTTCTTTTTTACTCTCCACAAACATGTCGACAAAATGGACGCTAACATTTTTACACAACTTTCAGCATTCGTCTCGGAGACAAGCAGCAGAGGTTACTGAGCAACACAGTGGAGAAAAGCAGGGGAAAGGAGGAGGAGGGAGCACTTTATACAAGCCTCCATGTTTGTTTTGGGCTAGTTTAACAGAAGAAAAGGCATTAAAAAAAGAAAGCTTACTTGTTTATCACTCAGTGCTGTTATTCTCCTGTCGTGCAGCTGTCTCTTAAGCTCTCCATCCTACAGAGAAATACAGATGATAACACACACACACAGCGATGGTTAAAAAACAACAGATTAATTACTGATAAAGTTTCACTCCCTCCCTTGTAATCCACTCGAAGAAAGCTGCCTGGATTAAAATATATATTTATTTTATTACCTGTGGGTCTTGCTTCATCTGTGCAACTAGTTTAGTAAGAAGGATGGAGGATGTGTGGAGGAAAAGTGTCTCAAGTTTAGAGTAAAAGGGAGGAACAAAGCGGGGGAGAAATCATGGATTTTTAAAGAAAACTGGAGGCGGGGCTCCATTCATTTCTATGGGAGAAGCTCAATGGCGCTTGAAGCCCAAAAAAGAAGCGAAAGTACCCGTATGTGGGCCCACTAAGCATGCGCAGTGTACTTTCCCCGTAAGCCCCGCCTCCTATCTCCTGCTCTCTGTCAGTCAGATGAATAGAGAGGTAAAAGTAACTAAATAAACAACACAAGCCCATTTTTTTTTTACTTTAACACCCTGATAATCGAAAGGAGGGCTTTAAAATAGTTCGTGCTTGGTAGTTTATTTAGTTTTAAAAAAATGACACGTTCATTTACAGACGTTTCTTTGCCCCATGTAAAGTCAATGGGAAAAAGTCTTTTTGGGCCAAAATGACGTCACGGAGGGTGCAGTGCCACCGTTTGGCCGCTACGGTCATTCATAAAAAGCTGCTTCACTCTACAGGCGAACTTCCTGACGATAGAAGCCTCTGTGCACCTCATAAATATGCAGGTCGCGTCCAGATCACCACCACCACCGCATTATTATCACTCCAAAAAATATTGTTGCTTAGGCGAAAATACACCGTGACAATAAGCTTAAAAAGTATCGCGAGAAGTGCACTTAATTGAGACTTGTTAGTGGTCTCAATGTGGATTTTGTGCAGTTATCTCCCAGTGCAGAATTTAACACACACACACACTTGCTCCCTTAGAATAAACACGATGTTTCACTTACCTGATGACATTGGATTTCTACTTTCAGCGCCTCATGCAGGCCCTGTACTTCCATGCTGTTTCCAGAAAAACACTTTTATTCCACTTTCGACGCGGCCGGTGCAAAGTTTAAGTGAATTAAAAAGATTTTCAGTAACAATTGAAAGAAGGAGAACTACTCAGGCTGCAAAAAGCAAGTTCTCGCTTCTTCTTTTTTTTTTGCACGGCTAGGGACTCATCACACACTTTCCGCCCCGTCTTCAAAAGTGCTCCAAACCCGGGTAAAGAGCTCCGGTACCGGTCCGGTTCTGAGCAGATAAACAGCCGGACGTCGAGGGGTCCGACGGGGAAACCGGTTCGCTTTTCTTTCGCTAATTTTAAGTTGAAAAACGGTAGGACTACTTTTTTGTCAGAGTCCGCGGATTGATTTCACTTTGCCTGAGGAAAAGTTGCGCTTCGGCTGTCAATGGTAATTCTGAAGAGAAGTACCCGGATGGAACGTGAGGCGCATGCGCAGTGAGCCGGGCCGGGGGGGAGCTACACAACTACTTCAAGGAGTGTTTGTGATAATAAATAAATAATACATGTATTAATTATAAAATAAATAGTAAATATAAAATAAGGAGTAAAGAAAAAAATGCAATAAAACACAACAGAAAGAAAAATCTACAGCATAAAAAAAAAGTACAAATAAATGAACAAAAAAATTATAATAAATAATATAATAATAACCAAAATAAACAGTTATTAATAAACACATACTGGAAGAAATTCAATGAATAAAAAACTGTCTAAGAAATAAAAACATTAATAAACAAACACAATATGTCATATTTCACTTTAAAAATTAAAACGTGTGATGTTACAGGTACTTACTTGTTTGGTAATGTCTATAAAACGTAATTAAATACACATGTCCTATGTTATTTTTTGACCTTCACTTTACCCAATTCATTTACATTAAGGTGAGGGACTTTCTATCTAACTTATGATAATTATCATATCTACTTTATGAGTAACTTAGTTGTAAATATTCATTAAAAAGATCCATAGTTAGACCTTTCTCTTCATTTCAAGCTACTGTACACTATTTTTAATAGTACACTATATGTTCAGCAGATTAATATATATTGTATATGTTATGATGTTTAGATACTACCCTGAATATAGGTCTTATTTACTGTAAATATTGTTTGTATTTCAGTGTATTTTTAAGTCATTCTTGTAGATTGACTGTCAAAATAATGTCCCAACTTTGGATAAATAAAGTATTTATACATCTCCATCACTAACAAACATGGCAGCAGCATCACAACTAACTAAAACGAGACATAGAGAAGGTGGGGGGTTAGATAATATAACGTGATGTCTTTAAACACAAGGCCTTCTTCCACATCTTGTATTTGTTCCTGGCTCTTCAAACACAAAGAGGCCGAAAATATGGCAGTTTGTTCCCAGAAATCAGCCTCTCTTCCCCCCATGTCTGTCAGCCTGACCCCCGCCGCCTCCTCCTCCTCCCGCCCCTTTTGGACACAACACGCGCTACCATTCGTCGAAGCCTCTTGTGGGCGGGAAGAGTGAGCCAATCGGGAGTTGCGCAACTTGAACGGCAGCTGTGGCGACCAATAAGAAGAGGGCGTCGGAGGAGTATGTGATCGGAGAGTTGATGAAGATGGCAGTTAAATTTATCGTTGACAGCGGACAACTTCACCGCAGTTTTAACCACAAATATGAAGCTAAAAGGGTATTTATGTGTGTTTTTCACGAGTAGAGATTATAGTAAGCATTTCTGATGAATATAACAGAGTAGCACCATGGACAGCAGCTTTTATCTCGACGCTTTTGTACCTTTTTGTCCCTCCGTACTCCATGTTGTTTATAACACACACTTAAAATACTTAATTGATGCCAAAATGGGATTTTCTCCCCGTTACATCAGCATGTTAAAACAAGGCATTGTACGTAATGTGAAAATGAAAGGAGTAGAACATTATAAACATGTCAAAATAGGAAATAAAAAAGGTTTATTTGTATTTTTATCCACATCCATTTACACGCCGCCTGGCTACAGAGAGGATGAAGCAGTAAAAGTTGTTGTTAGTCAGCAGCAGAAAGTAGTCCCCCTCCCTCTGGATCCTGATGGACCCCTCCCCCACAGCCTGCTCTACATCAGCTGCTTCATTTCACGCATCAGCAGTGAAACTACAGTCTGTCTGTCTGTATTTCCGTCTGTCCTTCTGTCTGTCTGTATTTCCGTCTGTCTGTATTTATGTCTGTCTGTATTTATGTCTCTCTGTCCTTCCGTCTGTCTGTATTTATGTCTCTCTGTCCTTCTGTCTGTCTGTATTTCTGTCTGTCTGTATTTCCGTCTGTCGGTATTTCTGTCTGTATTTCCGTCTGTCTCTCTGTATTTCTGTCTCTCTGTATTTCTGTCTGTCTGTCCTTCTGTCTGTCTGTATTTCTGTCTGTCTGTCCTTCTGTCTGTCTGTATTTCCGTCTGTTCTTAGGTCTAGATTTCGGTTTTTAAACTGAACGGACACAGTTTTATTGTTGCTGCTGTCGTTTTGGTTTTATTTGTATCTTGTCTGCAGGGCTGTAGCCAGAATTAAAATACTGGAGGAAGTCAATCCAAGTCCCCCCTAAACTAAAAGCCCCTCCTCATCCAACCCTAACCCTTAACATGCAAAGTACCATGTGTCAGAGTACATACTAAAGTACCATGTGTTAGAGTACATACTAAAGTACCATGTGTTAGAGTACATACTAAAGTACCATGTGTTAGAGTACATACTAAAGTACCATGTGTTAGAGTACATACTAAAGTACCATGTGTTAGAGTACATACTAAAGTACCATGTTTTAGAGTACATACTAAAGTACCATGTATTGAAGTAACTTTAGAAATAATTCAACAACAAATAATATGATAAATAATATTTAACATAAAGCAGGGATCAGGGAAATTTGAAATCATACTTTTCGTTTATTACATTTTAAATGTATTAATGTATTATTCTTTTTTATTTGGTAGAGGCAGAACTTGTGATGAGATGACAACACAAGCTATCAAAAAGTAAAATAAACAATAATCGGTACAATTAAGGACAATGAAGACAAATATTCTCAATTTCACACCAGGTGTTTTCTTTGCTGGGTTTATTCCTGACTGATTCATTGTCATACATCGATATGATACATTTTTATTGAATATAATTGGCCTTATGTCATGTCATGTTGCATTCAGGGACATCAGTTACTTTCTGAAACTAGTTTTTCAGCCAACTTATCCCTCCCGATCCTCCAAAATAAAAGATAGGCCTGCTGCACTTTGTTTGTTTTCACTAATATTTCCTCTTCAACATTTTTCCTGAGCAGCGACCCGCGCTGCGTTCAGGAGCGCCAGGCAGCGTGGGTCCTGCCAGTACTGACAGATGGCCTGGCCCGAGGTTCTCCACCAAATAAAACTCACGTCCAGCTGATAGCAAATCTGTCCGAGCTTCAGATTCTGACTTCAAATGAGAAGAGTTGGAAATGAAGGTAAGAAAAACTGAGGATAAATTCAAGTCTCTTTTCTGCAACGTAACAACATCTAAAGTGAAATATTAAGAGTTATAATACTACATTTATTAACATGCATAATGCTTTCTGATGCACTAAAGCCATATAGATGTGTCTTAGAATGAATTATAGGTTCATTGTCGATTCAAGTCTCTATCGTCATGTGCTCAGCAGCTACAGTGAAACACTGAAGTCCTCTTCCAACAGAGCAGCATGAATATATATAGGACATAAAAACAGATCAAACAGATAAAATAGTGCAAGAGAATGTTTTGAGATGTGCAAGTTAATACAAATACAATAGAAATAGTGCAAGAAGAGTCTGTATACGTAAAGCTGATGATATGGAAAACACGCTACGGTGCAAACTCTTCCATCAGGAGAAACGCTGCAGCTACAGAAACGATGCAGATATAGAAACACAAATGTACCAAAACAAATGCATAGAGAAATATAAAACTGTTGCACGACAAGTTGCAAGAGGCATGCATCTCATGTGGAAACATCGGGGAGAAAGGGACATCTTCTCTTCAAAAGAAATACAAGGAACTGTGCTACGATAAACAGGAACCTATAGACCCTGGAACTGTGCGTCACTTTGAGGCTGTTTGCAGGTTCTCACATGTCTCTTTATGCAATATGTTGTAGGTGAAGGCAGGTCCGTTCAGTAATCCTTCATGTTTGTAGTACTGCTCTGAGTATTTGAGTACTGTGTGTGTTTCTGCCGCCGCTCTCAAACATCCTGTGTGAATAATTGTTTCTGAGCTGCTGACCCAGTTCTCTCACTCAGAGCCTCTTCTTCTGCAGCGGTAAATAAACACTGTTTTACAGCCAACATCCCTGACACACACACACACATCAGGCAAAAAAACACACACACACACACACACATCAGGCAAAAAAACACACACACACACATCCAGCAAAAACACACACACACACACATCCAGCAAAAACACACACACACACACATCAGGCAAAACACACACACACACACACATATCCAGCAAAAACACACACACACACATCAGGCAAAAACACACACCGCACGCAAGCACACACACATCCAGCAATAACACACACACACATCCAGCACACACACACACACACACACAGAAATCAAGCGTCTGCAGAAACGTAGCTATTGTTCAGCTGGAAATGGTCATGTGGAGATAATACTCTGACATAATGATCGTGCACAGTGTGTTATATCTCAGGGTTTGTCATTAAAGCTGCAGAGAAACACTAAGAAAAGCTGTATTTATCAGCATTTGTCCACCATTATGTTTGAGTTTCTCTGTTTTATGACCAACATCACAGCAACATATATTGTTCACAACAAGCATGAGGTGTTAAAGGATTGTTAGCTCATGCAAATCAGCACTCAAACCATTAAATGCACACAAGAAATATAGGAAATGAACATGAAATGAGAAAATGAACACCTGAAGCTGACCGAACCGCAGTATCCCTGGAGTATAAGTGAATATAGGATAACACTTTATGTATCAAATGGGATTGTTTGTGCAGCATTTGCAGTAAAAAGTGGGAAGATGCAAACATGTAATGTGCTAAATATAAACAATAAGCGTCATCTGTTGGAGGCATAAACCAAATGTACAGAATAGAAAGCCTTTATTGTCAACGTACAAAATATACAACAAGGTTTTTGGAGTGCAAACATCTCGTTATGGGCTAAAGCTAACATAAAATAAAATTAGCAACACTAGGCTAGTTGCTGTTTATTCAGCTGAGCAAGAAGCTAACACCACATTAGCATGGCTAAGCTACTTGCTATTGAACACCAGCTAATGTAGCATGAAGCTAGTTAGCAGAGATAAGCTTTCAGAGATCCACAGTTAGAGTTATTGGGTCAACTTTCCAGCATTACATGACAGTAAACTCACCTGTAACAGAAACTCACCTGCAGCTTTACGCTCACCTTTTCTCCTCTCAGCTCTCATTGCTGCGGCAGCCATCTTTGTTATTGTTTAAAAAGCCACGCCCCTTCTTCCTCTCCTTTAAAGCCACGCCTCCTCTGGGTTTTATTGACTGATTCTTCACTTTTTTTGTTTACTGTATTTCATTTTTGTTAACTTAAAGGTGGGGTAGGTGAGTTTGAGAAACCGGCTGGAGATCCACTTGTTGTTATATTCCATGGAATGCTCTCAACATCCCGACAGCAATGAATATCTGAAGTGCTTTGACAACAAATCCATTAAAAAACATCATCTGTGGAAGCCGTAGTACTGTAAAAAGCACGACCAATCATCTGAGCCGGCTAAAGTAACTGGATGGCCTACCTGCCTGTCAGCCTTCCATCTGTGCACAAACTGATCTGGTGCCCTCATTGGTCATGTGCGCGTTGGTGTGTGTTGGAGGAGGGGCTCTGTGAGGAAGTGGCAGATTTCTTCCGGCTGTGTATTTTCAAATTCTAGCGCACTCGAGCTGCTTTCTCCAAAATTATCTACCCCACCTTTAACTAGTAAAAGTGGAAGTACTCAGATCTTGTACTTGAGTAAAAGTAGAAGTACTCAGATCTTGTTCTTGAGTAAAAGTAGAAGTACTCAGATCTTGTACTTGAGTAAAAGTAGAACGCACAGCCTAAAAAACAAAATTAAGATTATTTATGACTATTTTGTCTTGTTTGGGGGATATTTAGAAGAATTTATATGAATATAAACGTTTTTTATTTTATTTAGCAGGTATTTTATTCCCTTGAGTTCCTCTCTCAGCCACTATGAGGCATTCAGTGATTGTTAAACCTCCACAGAAGTCAGATATAAAACATATGAACTGATTTTAAACGTCCTCTCACCTTTCCTCAGAACATCCGATCATTAGTTCTGCTTCCTTTTCATTAGCTCTCACTAATAGCCGTCCTCATAGCCAGTCAATTAATTCAGCTCATTAAAGCTCCATTTGTAAAACACTAATTGACTCGTTTCTGCAGAACGGCCAATTAGAGACGAGACACAGGAAAAAATGACTTAATCAGATATAATAAGTAATTACAGGAATCTGTGGATACAGGAGGAGGTTATCCACACACGTATTCACTTACAAACAGAACTATAAATACATATATTTACACGACAAATTCAGAACTCCAGTGTGTTTTTGCATTATTATAGTAGAGACACTACATACTGATATACACCTGAACATCAGCAGGAGAGGACTCTTTAAAGTAGAGACACTACATACTGATATACACCGGAACATCAGCAGGAGAGGACTCTTTAAAGTAGAGACACTACATACTGATACACCTGAACATCAGCAGGAGAGGACTCTTTAAAGTAGAGACACTACATACTGATATACACCTGAACATCAGCAGGAGAGGACTCTTTAAAGTAGAGACACTACATACTGATATACACCTGAACATCAGCAGGAGAGGACTCTTTAAAGTAGAGACACTACATACTGATATACACCTGAACATCAGCAGGAGAGGACTCTTTAAAGTAGAGACACATACTGATATACACCTGAACATCAGCAGGAGAGGACTCTTTAAAGTAGAGACACATACTGATATACACCTGAACATCAGCAGGAGAGGACTCTTTAAAGTAGAGACACTACATACTGATATACACCTGAACATCAGCAGGAGAGGACTCTTTAAAGTAGAGACACTACATACTGATATACACCTGAACATCAGCAGGAGAGGACTCTTTAAAGTAGAGACACTACATACTGATATACACCTGAACATCAGCAGGAGAGGACTCTTTAAAGTAGAGACACTACATACTGATATACACCTGAACATCAGCAGGAGAGGACTCTTTAAAGTAGAGACACTACATACTGATATACACCTGAACATCAGCAGGAGAGGACTCTTTAAAGTAGAGACACTACACACTGATATACACCTGAACATCAGCAGGAGAGGACTCTTTAAAGTAGAGACACTACATACTGATATACACCTGAACATCAGCAGGAGAGGACTCTTTAAACTAAAAATCTCACAATCTTACTAAATATAAAAGGGATTTAGTAATCTCTTCGACCAGTGTTTGTTTTACGGCTGCAAATAAGAAACAGTTTCACAATAGCTTAAAGGTTCTATAAAAACCCTCTCTTTGCTCCTTCTCCATGTTTCAGGTTTTCCTCTTCTCTTTTTTCTGCTGCCAGCTCCCTCTCCTCTCCTGCTGCCTTCCCATCACTTCCTGTTTGTGCAGCACCTGTTCCTGTTTGGCAGGAGGTCCTGATGGTCCTGATGGTCCTGGATCTGGATCTGGAGACGGGCCATCTGCTGCACCACTTTCCCCCCCGACACCCCCACAGATCCCCCTCTCTGCAGGCAGCATCACTCTCTCTCTATGGAGGGATTTCCCACCAGTAAGCTGCAGGAGAAGAGAGCGTGCATGGTAATATTAATAATAATTTATTGCATGCATTTAGTCTCAAATCCTAAATATCTGCTCCAAATGTACATTGTTACAGCAGAAAAGAGCCAAAGACTTAATGTTATGTTATGTATGCATGCATACAAAAATATTAAAGATACAAAAAAAAATGTACAGTAAAAAAAGTTACACAATTTACAAGAAAGACATCCTGTAACAGTTCTGAGGATTTAGCAGCCAGGTATTACACAGTTAATAACAATAAAGTACTTCTTATCTTATCTTATTATAAGAATAATATAAGCGTCTTTGAGCATTAGGAAAAGCGCTATAAAAATCCAATGTATTATTATTATTTTAATTATTATTATTATTATTATTATTATTATTATTATTATTATTATTATTATGAGGAAGCAACATGTTTTTTTGTTGTTGTTGTGTGACTATTTTTTATTGGATTAAATCCCTTTACTTAAGATAATATTTATATGTTGGCCTATTGTGTATAATCTGTATAATATGAAATTAAATACTAAATATTATTACCAAAACATTATCAATTTTAAATTATATTTTTACATCAACTAATTAAGTGCCAGTTATAAATGCTGGTTTATTTATATTTTGAGATGTTCCTATTTTTTTATTGTTTTTTTATACTTTAATTTGTTATAATGTGCAATGCCTTGTTTTGTTTTATGCTGCAACACATTTATTTTCCCAAATTGGTATTAATATAATACATGTTATTTTATTTTATAAAAGACTACAACTCCCATGCTGAAATGTAGGCGTCCCTATCTTTCTGCGCATGCGCCAGAAGATGTTACGCGCGGCGCGAACCCATGCGGATATGCACGCGATGTAAAATGGCCGCGTGAAGAAGGCTCGTTCAAAACAGTTTCAGTTTTTCATTTTTTCCTCAGAAGCTGCTGAAATAAAACCTCTCTAAAAAACATCTGCGACACCGAGGATCTGTCCGGTAAACACTGAGAGGAAGAGGTTGGATTAACGGTCCAGAACAGGTACGTTTAAGGGTTTCAAAATACATTAAATCTGTCTGTATGAGGAGCTAACGTTAGCTTGGCATTAGCTTCTAGCCGTTAGCATTGAAATCTAAACAGGCTTAAAAATCATTGTTTAAATTGCTAAAAATCACAGACAACGTCAACGATATACTGTTTATAAATGGTTTGTACACAACACATACAAGATGTACTCCCTAACCACGTAGATATCTGGGGGTTAGCTTTACACGTTTACCGGTTACCGGCCTGATGATGTTAGCACCGGCAAACACTGCATATTTCGCTTTTTAGTGCCTGTACAGTTTAAAGTTAATATCACCACCTCGTGAACTGTTAACATTAATACAACTTTAACTAACTGATATTATAAACAAGGATCTGATGGCAAAGAAGTGCTAAGTGAAGCTAACGTCAGGGTTAGTGAGTTTACACAATGAGGAATAGCTTTGGTGTGAATGGTAAACAAATGATAATAATACATGCTGCTTTTAAAGACACGGAAAGAAGACAACGTCATTTAAAAAACATAAAAAGAGCAAATAAATCCCCATAATTTAAGCTATTTTAAAGACGATTTTAACAAATTAAAAATAGAGACCATATTTACACAAAATATAAATATGTGCCAGACCGAGTAGATTAAATGTGAGGCAGAGGCTAACTATCATCAGCTCTTAAACTACATGTATGATATTATAAGGGACATTTTAGTCAGATTTAACGGTGTAAATGTTTATTTATTTTCCAATGATGTACAATGCCTTGATCTTATCTTAAACATGTCCGAATTTAGGATCAATAAAGTACATCTTATCATCTTAAATGCTGGTTTATTAGTTTTCTATGTTTGTTTGTAACAACACATTTAAATCTCTTGTGTACAACCACGCAAAAACCTAGCTTAGTTATATAATGAACAAGCCTTACTGTTTTACTACCTGTTTACATCTTTGTATTGCATCTGTATATTTATATTCTCATTACTGTTTGCATGTTACTTTATTAACTTGACATTCACTTTACACCTCCATGCCACACTCTGTTATGCTTTCTGTATCCCAAATAACTTCTAATTTTGTACATGTTTTCCTTTTCAATTGATCGGTTGTGATGTAAGTCTAGCTTAAGTACAGTATATTTAAAACAAGTATAAAGTGAACTACTCCATACATCCCTGAAATAATAAACCCACTCTGTGTCGGTGTTTTGATGCTGGTTTTGTGGTTTGTTTAGTGAATTTCTGCATTTAAAAGTAATTTACAACCCTGTCTTTGCTCCTGACTAACTATTATAATCAATAACTATATTATGATATTACATATGAATGCATCAGCTAACTGTTGTTGTACCGTTTCTGTGTCTCAGAGCCGGTGGGATGGCGAAGAGGATCGCTGATAAAGAGCTGACGGACAGGAACTGGGACCAGGAGGAGGAGGGAGAGGAGGTGAGACGAGAGAATAGAATGGGAGGGATGAGGCCCTCTTTAATGGTCACACATGCAGAGCACACACGACATGTGTTCTCTGCTTTTAACCACTATCCTAGTACCAGGAGTCTAGTACTAGCTATTGTACAGCGCCCGGGGAGCAATGGGAGTGGGGGGGGAAGGGGGGTGTCCTGCGCCTTGCTCAAGGGCACCACGGCAGGGCAGGAGGTGAACTGGGACCTCTCCAAGTAGCAGTCCACACTCCATATTTTAGGTCTGTCGGGGACTTGAACCGGCGACCCTACGGCTCACAGTCCAAGCCCCTACTGACTGAGCCACTGCCGGACAACAACAACAACAAACACAATTATTGAGACTAACAAAAACAAGCAGAAAAATATATCTGAGTCCAAGGTGTCGCTGTAATTTTGATCTGTTCTGGGAATCATTTAGGCTTCATATTAAAAGACAACATTAATAGTGGATTTGTGAGGATGTGTCACAACCTTAATGTCCCAAATGTATATTTTCCTGCCTTTAAAAATATATATATTTTATGGGTTTTACGGCATTTCCTAAGCTATGTTTTTGCTTTGTTGTACACGAGATTTAAATGTGTTTTTGTGTACAAACAACAATCCAATACTCAAAGACCATTAGTTTACAGCCATGAAAAACAATTAAACCGGCATTTAAGGTAATTAGATATACCTTATTGATGCCAAATTGGGAAATGTTTAAATAAAAATCAAGGCATTGCACATCGTTTGGAAATAAAGAGTAGAAAACAATCACACCTGAGGATCTGGAAGCCACATTCTTTGACATTTTCACAGTTTGATCTGAATAAAATGTCACTTATAATATCATAAATGTAGTTTAAGAGCTAATGATAGTTAGCCCCTGCCTCACATTCACTCTACTCACTCTTACATATTTATATTTTGTGTAAATGTTGTCTTTAAATTGTGTGTATGTAATGGTAACTTTTTTTAAATTCTTCTTTCCGTGTCGTTGGAGCACCCGTAGTTTACAGCTTGAAAAACGACTTTTGATTTGTCCGATTTCTGATGTTTTACCTCCGTTTCCTTCTTCGTCGTCGTCAGGCCGGGACGTTTTTAGTTGCGACTGAAGATGTGTTGAAGAGCCGGGCGATAAAGAAAGCCAAGCGCAGAAACATCGGAGAGGTAAAAACTGAAATATCGACTTCCCATGTGAATTAAATATGGAATAAAAGCTCAAAGATGTGCTTTTTGTGATATGTTGTGGTGGACGTAAGCTACCAAAATGATACATATTAATATGTCTTGAGAGATAAATATACCGTTTCATGTCCCAGAGGGAATATTGTTTGACCTTCGTACTCCTGCTTTATAAATCACAAGTCAGAATATTAGATCCTGTTTGTAGTTGTTTTTCAACTCTTCCACGTGCACTCTTAAATATATTGAACACGTTCAAACGAATGCACAACTTTTTACTGTGATATCTTGTGTCAATAGTTGTCACTTTATTATTGCTGTATTATTATTTGTATTCTATTTTGTCTTTATTTTGACCTTGTGTGAATCCTGTTTTTAACTCGGCTATAAACGCCTGAATTTCCACAAGCAGATAAATAAATAAAGTTCAATCTTTTCTTAATATAAGTGGTCTTAACCCTTGAGAGTCCTGGGCTAATTGGGCTGTTTTCGCATACTTTTGATTCGTCTTAAACCCCGTTAAGAAATGTGAATGTTTGGTATCTTATTTCCTGTCGTTCTGATTGGTTCCCGTGTCGTCAGGCGGAAAGCGGCGGCTCCTCTTTTAAAGGCTTTAAAGGTTTCTCTCTGACTCCGGCTCCGGGCGGAGGACCGGCTCCGACCGGGTTTTCCGGATTTGGGAACGGAGGAGGAGGATTCACGGGTCTGAGCGGCTCGACCAATGGGAGCAGCAGCACTCCAGCATTCACAGGATTCTTCTCTCCAGCCTCCACAGCCACAACACCTGGTGAGAGAACACACCTGTGCTTAATATCACCTGACTTAAAGGTCTCCTATTATACTATTTTTAGGCATGTATCACAGGTCTCAGATGTATAAAAATACATTACAAACATGTCTCTGAAGTGTTTTGCTCCAAACCCCAAACAGATCCTTGTAGCCCCCCCCCTCTCTCCCAGCTGTTACTAAAGAGCTGACTCTGGGTCTGTAGCTTTAGAGAGAGAGTAGATCTCATCAGGAGAACTCTCCCAGCAGAAACTCAGCTAAATGCTGCCGTGATGAAACTCCATATCATGTTCCAAACCACATCAAGGATTCTCTCTGAAACAGCATGGAGCTCAAACTCTCTCTCTCTCTCAGGTTTACCACAAGGTGAGTTCCTTTTGATTTCCTGCTTCTTCACACATACTCTCTCCAGTACAGGTTAGCTCTGAGTGTTAGCATGCTAATGTAAACACAGACCATATTACTTCCAGAACACGTCTCATTGTTTCTGACAGCAACGTTTCTGATTGGCCCGTGGGTGTAAAGCCCGCCCACATTTTAGTAATGTGGTCATGACGCAGCAAATCTGGATCAGCTCCGTTGTTCCCCGTTTTTAGAGATGTGGGTACGGAGGAGAAGAGAGAGGGGTTTATTCCTGACACTTTGAGAGTCTCCTGAGACACCGTGGACACACCGGGGACACACCGGGGACACATGGTGATGTAGAGAAGACATCACTTTGTGAGTCTCCTGACACACCGGGGACACATGGTGATGTAGAGAAGACATCAATTTGTGAGTCTCCTGACACACCGGGGACCCATGATGATGTAGAGAAGACATCACTTTGTGAGTCTCCTGACACACCGGGGACACATGGTGATGTAGAGAAGACATCACTTTGTGAGTCTCCTGACACACCGGGGACACATGGTGATGTAGAAAGGACATCAAAACGTGCATTTTGCATGATAGGAGACCTTTAAAGTCAACAAGATGATCTGTAAATGTAAAAAACCTAACTCTTCTGCTTCTTTTTCTTCTTTCTCTCAGGTCTCACCTTCAGCTCCGACACCAAGCAGACCAACGGCTCCTCTTCTTCTTACTCCTCCTCCTCCTCTTCCTCCCATAAGGAGTACAGTCGCCAGCTGACGGCTCTGAACTGCTCGGTCCGTGATTGGATAACGAAGCACGTGAACGACAACCCTCTCTGCGACCTGAACCCCATCTTCAGAGACTACGAGAAGCACCTGGGCAGCATCGAGCGGCAGTACGGAGAGAAGAAGAAAGACCCTCTTCCTCCTCCTACTGTTCCTCTTCCTCTTGCAGCCTCCTCCTCTTCATCACCCTTCTCCTTCACTAAGACACCAGCAGAAGAGACCAATCAGAGCGCCACGTTTAACTTCGGGCAGAAGGTGGACAGCAGTGTCGTTGCAGCGTTAGCCTCAAAACCTCCTCCTAGCTTCTCCTTCTCCTCTTCATCATCTTCATCTTCCTCCTCTGGGCTGTTCGGAGGAGCTGCTTTCAGTGCGCCCAAAACTGAAGCTGCTCGACCCACAGGTACAGAAATATTCAATATAAATATCTATATAATGTGTTTTCATTTAGAGGAACTATAAACCATTATCTCTGTACGTTAATCTGTGAAAAAAAGGATGAAATGCCGTCCAAAATAGCCACGAAATGAACTGATGTCCACAATTACTACTACCACTACTACTACTACTACTACTACTACTACTACCACTACTACTACTACTACCACTACTACTACTACTACTACTACTACTACTATAACTACTACTACAACTACTACTACTACTATTACTACTATAACTACCACTACTACTACTACTACTACTACCACTACTATTACTACTACTACTATTACTACTCCTACTACCACTACTACTATTACTACTACTACTACCACTACTACTACTATAACTACTATTACTACTACTACTATTACTACTCCTACTACTACTACTACTATTACTACTACTACTACTACTACTATTACTACTCCTACTACTACTACTACTACTACTACTACTACTACTATTACTACCACTACTACTACTACTACTATAACTACTATTACTACTACTACTATTACTACCACTACTACTACCACTACTACTACTATAACTACTATTACTACTATTACTACTCCTACTACCACTACTACTACTATAACTACTATTACTACTACTACTATTACTACTCCTACTACCACTACTACTACTACTATAACTACTACTACTACTACTACTATTACTACTCCTACTATTACTACTACCACTACTACTACTACTATTACTACCACTACTACTACTACTATAACTACTATTACTACTACTACTATTACTACCACTACTACTACCACTACTACTATAACTACTATAACTACTATTACTACTACTACTACTACTACTATTACTACTCCTACTACTACTACCACTACTACTACCACTACTACCACTACCACTACTACTACTACTACTACTACTAATATTACTACTACTACTACTACTATAACTACTATTACTACTACTCCTACTACCACTACTACTATAACTACTATTACTACTACTACTACCACTACTACTACTATAACTACTATTACTACTACTACCACTACTACTATTACTACTCCTATAACTACTACTATTACTACTACCACTACTACTACTACAACTACTATTACTACTTTTACTACTCCTACTACCACTACTACTATAACTACTATTACTACTACTCCTACTACCACTACTACTATAACTACTATTACTACTACTACTACCACTACTACTACTATAACTACTATTACTACTACTACTCCTACTACCACTACTACTAGTATAACTACTATTACTACTATAACTACTACTATTACTACTATAACTACTATTACTACTATTACTACTATTACTACTACTCCTACTACCACTACTACTATAACTACTATTACTACTACTACTACTACTATAACTACTATTACTACTACTCCTACTACCACTACTACTATAACTACTATTACTACTACTACTACCACTACTACTACTATAACTACTATTACTACTACTACTACTACCACTACTACTATTACTACTCCTACTACTACTATACTACTACTATTACTACTTACTACACTACTACTACTACTATTACTACTACTACTACTATTACTACTATAACTACTATTACTACTATAACTACTACTATTACTACTATAACTACTATTACTACTATAACTACTACTACTACTGATACTAGAGGAACTATAAACCATTATCTCTGTGCTATAATCTGTCCAAAAAGGATGAAATGAACTGATGTCGTCACATTTAGAGAGGAATTAAGCCAGAGCTGTTACTATTGTTTTCATGTTGAGGGTTAGGTGCATAACGCGTAGGAAATAGTGAAAAATGTCCAAAAATCCATCACAAATTGTTCTTTTACAATATGTTGTATTTATCTGATACTTAAAAAAGGTATATAGTTGAATTAGTATATAACAAAACAAACTATGAATCACTTTGCTTTATGATCTGGATAAAGCCTCTGATGCACTTAATGATATTTTAATTTAAGATAATAAAAAGGCAAAACTAAATTTGAATTCTCGAGCTGTAAAAAAATTCTAAATCAAATCTCCTGTAGAATTACACACCTGTCTGGTTTTGACATTATTCCTGACACTTTATTATTTAGTTTCCTGTTGTTGTTGTTGTTGTTAAATCAATAATAAATAAGTGTTATTTTTCTGTGTAGATGAGAATGGAGAGGAGGAGACAGACGAGCCTCCCAAAGTGGACGTGAAGGAGGTGAAGGAGGACGACGCTTTCTACTCCAAGAAGTAAATAATACTCATTTATTCATAATTAATATTGTTTAAAATATCCTTATAGTAGTAGAAGTATTAGTAGTAGTAGAAGTATTAGTAGTAGTAGAAGTATTAGTAGTATTAGTAGTAGTAGTAGTAGTAGTAGTAGTAGAAGTAGAAGTAGAAGTATTAGTAGTAGTAGTAGAAGTATTATTAGTAGTAGTAGTAGTAGTATTAGTAGAAGTATTAGTAGTAGAAGTAGTAGTAGAAGTATTAGTAGAAGTAGTATTAGTAGAAGTAGTAGTATTAGTAGAAGTAGTATTAGTAGAAGTATTAGTAGTAGTAGAAGTATTAGTAGTAGTAGTAGTAGTAGTAGAAGTAGTAGTAGAAGTATTAGTAGAAGTAGTAGTAGTAGAAGTATTATTAGTAGTAGTAGTAGTAGTATTAGTAGAAGTATTAGTAGTAGAAGTAGTAGTATTAGTAGTAGTAGTATTAGTAGAAGTAGTATTAGTAGTAGTAGAAGTATTAGTAGTAGTAGAAGTATTAGTAGTAGTAGTAGTAGAAGTAGTAGTAGAAGTATTAGTAGAAGTAGAAGTATTAGTAGTAGTAGTAGAAGTATTATTAGTAGTAGTAGTAGTAGTATTAGTAGAAGTATTAGTAGTAGTAGAAGTATTAGTAGAAGTAGTAGAAGTAGTATTAGTAGAAGTAGTAGTAGTAGAAGTAGTATTAGTAGTAGTAGTATTAGTAGTAGTAGTATTAGTAGTAGTAGTAGTATATTAGTAGTAGAAGTAGTATTAGTAGTAGTAGTATTAGTAGTATTAGTAGTAGTATTAGTAGAAGTAGTATTAGTAGTAGTAGAAGTATTAGTAGTAGTAGTTATGTAGTAGTAGTAGTAGTAGAAGTAGTAGAAGTATTAGTAGTAGTATTAGTAGTAGTAGAAGTAGTATTAGTAGTAGTAGAAGTATTAGTAGTAGTAGTATTAGTAGTAGTAGTATTAGTAGAAGTAGTATTAGTAGAAGTAGTATTAGTAGTAGTAGAAGTAGTATTAGTAGTAGTAGAAGTATTAGTAGTAGTATTAGTAGTAGTAGAAGTAGTATTAGTAGTAGTATAAGTATATAGTAGTAGTATTAGTAGAAGTAGTATTAGTAGTAGTAGAAGTAGTAGTAGTAGTAGTAGAAGTAGTAGAAGTAGTAGTAGAAGTATTAGTAGTAGTAGTAGTAGTAGTATTAGTAGTAGTAATTGTGGACATCAGTTCATTTCGTGGCTATTTGACATTTTTCTATTTCTTCACAGATTAACGTACAGAGATAATGGTTTATAGTTATTATGTATAATTCACTGATCCAAGGAGATTTCCTCGTCTCAAACAGCTTGATCTGAGTCGTTAGAGAGGTGTAACGTGTGGTTCATGTTGTTTGAAGGTGATTTCCTCGTCTCAAACAGCTTGATTTGAGTCGTTTCAGAGGTGTAACGTGTGGTTCATGTTGTTTGAAGGAGATTTCCTCGTCTCAAACAGCTTGATTTGAGTCGTTAGAGAGGTGTAACGTGTGGTTCATGTTGTTTGAAGGTGATTTCCTCGTCTCAAACAGCTTGATCTGAGTCGTTTCAGAGGTCTAACGTGTGGTTCATGTTGTTTGAAGGTGATTTCCTCGTCTCAAACAGCTTGATCTGAGTCGTTTCAGAGGTCTAACGTGTGGTTCATGTTGTTTGAAGGTGATTTCCTCGTCTCAAACAGCTTGATCTGAGTCGTTTCAGAGGTCTAACGTGTGGTTCATGTTGTTTGAAGGTGATTTCCTCGTCTCAAACAGCTTGATCTGAGTCGTTTCAGAGGTCTAACGTGTGATGTTTCTTGTGTTTCAGGTGCAAGCTGTTCTATAAGAAGGACTCTGAGTTTAAGGAGAAAGGAGTGGGGACTCTTCATCTGAAGAAGAGCGACGACGACAAAGTGCAGCTGCTCATCAGAGCCGACACCAACCTGGGTATAAATATACACATTATATATATATATATCTATATCTATATATATCTATATATATATATAGATAGATATATATATATATATATATATATATATATATATCTATCTGTGTGCTAATTTAAAAGAAAGGTTTAAAATTGTATAAACAACAAAACGTCTATAGCCTCACATTTCCTGAAGGAGTTAGATATCAGATATAGGTAGTAGTAGTAGTAGCAGTTGTAGTATGAGTAGTAGTAGTAGTATGAGTTGTAGTTGTAGTAGTAGTATGAGTTGTAGTAGTATGAGTTGTAGTAGTTGTATGAGGTGTAGTAGTAGTAGTAGTTGTTGTAGTAGTAGTAGTCGTAGTAGTATTAGTAGTATGAGTTGTAATAGTTATCGTAGTAGTAGTAGTAGTTATAGTAGTAGTAGTATGAGTTGTAGTGGTAGTAGTAGTATGAGTTGTTGTAGTAGTAGTAGTATGAGTTGTAGTAGTATGAGTTGTAGTGGTAGTAGTAGTATGAGTTGTAGTAGTATGAGTTGTAGTAGTAGTAGTAGTAGTAGTATGAGTTGTAGTAGTATGAGTTGTAGTAGTATGAGTTGTAGTAGTATGAGTAGTAGTAGTTGTATGAGGTGTAGTAGTAGTAGTAGTTGTTGTAGTATTATGAGGTGTAGTAGTAGTTGTTGTAGTAGTAGTAGTCGTAGTAGTAGTAGTAGTAGTAGTATGAGTTGTAATAGTTATCGTAGTAGTAGTAGTAGTTATAGTAGTAGTAGTATGAGTTGTAG
>JASDAP010000142.1:85000-90000 GCA_031216635.1 Dissostichus eleginoides | reverse complement strand
GACACACACACACACAGACACACTGAGAGACACACAGAGACACACTGAGAGAGACACACAAACACACACACTGAGGCACACACAGAGAGAGAGAAACACACAGACACAAAGGGATACACACACACTGAGACACATAGAAACAGACGCACACACACACAGTCGCCCCCCCCCCCTCTCAATTAATTGGTCGTCATACTGTGAAATCTGTTCTCAATCAAACCGTTCAGACATTCCTCGACGCTGCTGCTCTGAATCCTCGATCACACCGGACGGAGAGGACATTAGACACTTTTCTAAGAGAACACTTCAAGGCATAACCACTGATGTTGCTGTATTTCGAGGACGTCTGAGATGTTTAGTGACCTTTTATCGAGCCGTTTTCAATGTCGGTAGATTAAAAAGTACTAGAAAATGTTATCTTGTGGTTTTTCTGTTGAATTTCACACATTTCAACAACTCAGATTTTCTAAAGTCTTCAAGTTAATGTGTGACATTTTAAAAGGGAATAACATCGCCTGCAACTCTCACGTTTACTACAACATTCTCATGGAACTTCTGGAGTAAAATGTCTCAAACTGTTGATGAGTTTTTTCCAGTTTTCTGTGATTTTAATTGCAATAAACATCAAAATGAAGAAAATCTTGGAATTCAAAGGGATTAAATAGAAAGAAGACAGAACTCACAAATGTACTCTTAAAAATGTCAAATTGAATAAAAACATTTTTGTATAAAAATGCAGAAATTCACAAGAAAATCTGTTAAATTAAACTCAGCGTCCGGTGTGATCGCCCCGTCACGGTTGAGTGTTTATTTTGAAATCCAGACGAGTTATGATCCTCACGCTGCGTTTCCTTTATGGGGGTGGGGGTGAGGGGTGGGGGGGGCATCCTGATAACAGAGTTCAGTCGATTTGGTTTTACAAATTCAATATTTGCATTAAACAGTTTTTATTTTTTATTTGAATGAATGAGTGTGTTTTGTTTTTTTGCTCTGGGATTATTTATTGTCACGTCGTGCGGAAGCTTCTGGAAACGTGATTTTATTTCCTGTCTCAAAGTGTCCTTCGTCGGTCTGAGAACATTTGTAAAGACGTGAGTGGGAAATAAAAAGGAAACTAACCCAACGGCTTCTTCATTTTATCTGGTTTTATTCTTTATTTCTGCTTCATATTAAAGATTGAAAGGTTCCCTATTCTCCTCCTCTTCATCAATATATCACAGGTCTCATATATATCCAGAGCCTGTCTCTGATTGGCTGAAACACCAAACAGATCATTGCAGCATCCCATAATCCCCTCTGTTTCAGCCCTGTTTCAAAAGTGCTGATTCTCAGGGTGTTTCTCAATGTCGAGGAAGGATGCTCCAGAGCCACTATTTCAAGGATGCTCCGTCATCGAGTCCCGCCGAAGGGCTGTTCCAATGTCCAGGATGGCTGGAATCCTACCAAGGCCGGCGTACTTTGTTGCGGGAAATTTCGAAGCTGCACATGTGTAGACTCCGCGGTCTTAAAATCCCCACAATGCTTTGCGCACGGACCAATTTCCAAATCTTTGGCGGAAATCGCGCTCCATTTAAGGCGTGGCCTCGCATATGACGCACACCTGTTAGCCTGTTCCACCATTCTTCGTTTTCCGAGGCTAGGAAGGATTCTTGCCTCGCTTCTGAAGGACCTGACTCGGAGGTACATGTCCTACCAAGAAGGCGTCCTCGACATTGAGAAACACCCTGTGTCTGTTACTTTAGATGAAAAATAAGGAGCCACTCCCCACGCCCCTCTGAGAGAGATTTGGTTAAAAAGAACTCAATAGAGAGGCGAAGTCCCGCCCATCTACTTCCGACCCATGGGACCTTATTTCGGAAAAATGATGTATTGAAGTCAATGGGGAGAAAAAGATTATCTTTCGATCCCGTTTGAATTGTGCCACGAATTACACACATGATGTTTGTCAATCTTAAAAAATCATTTCCATGTCAAAAAAGTCAGTTTGTCGTAAAACTGTTGAAATATAAGACTATGAAAAATACGCAACTAGAAAGACTACAAATCCCAGAATCCCGGTCCCGCATGCTGGCTCTCACGGAATCAATTAATCAATCAATGTTTATTTATATAGCCCAATATCACAAATGTTACATTTGTCTCAGTGGACTTCACAGTTTGTACAGAATATCAGTAGACAATACGACACCCTCTGTCCTTAGACCCTCACATCGTACAAGGAAAAACTTCCAGAAAAAGGAAAAACCCCACAGTTTAAAGGGGAAAAAAAAAACCGACTAACGGAACCGACTAACTCCCCTTGTGTGTGTGTACAGCTCTCAACATGCCCAGACTTGGAGTGATTTTCACCTCTTTTAATACTTTCCGCCTCATTCTGAAAGAAAGAAGTGAAATGTGCCAACGTGACGGCCGTCTGGGTGTTGGTGCGAGACGGGAGATGTAGTTCATTGAGCGGTTTCACACACAAAAATGTGTTAAGACACTTTTTCTTTTTTTTTTTACTTGCAAAATTATCGTTTAAATTGACAAACATCATGTGTGTAATTCGTGGCACAATTCAAACGGGATCCAAAGATAATCTTTCTCTCGCCATTGACTTCAATACATACTTTTTCTGAAATAAGGTCCCATGGAGCTCCCCGGAGAGGGAGGGACCTCGCCTCTCTATTGGGCTCTAGGAGGAGATTCAGGTGATAAGGTGGGGGGGTGGTTACCTTGGTTGCTGATTGGCTAATGGTTACACAAGACAAAACATCGTTATGACATCATCAAGTGGCCAAAATCTGATCAGCTCATTTTCAGACAGGTTTTTATAGAAATGGATCAGAAGAAAAAGAGAGAGAATCTTTGTTCCTGAAACTTTCAGAGTCTCTTTACACAGAGGGGACACATGTTGATGTAGAAGAGACATGAAGAAGAGGGGACACATGTTGATGTAGAAGAGACATGGAGAAGAGGGGACACATGTTGATGTAGAAGAGACATGAAGAAGAGGGGACACATGTTGATGTAGAAGAGACATGAAGAAGAGGGGACACATGTTGATGGAGAAGAGACATGAAGAAGAGGGGACACATGTTGATGGAGAAGAGACATGAAGAAGAGGGGACACATGTTGATGTAGAAGAGACATGAAGAAGAGGGGACACATGTTGATGTAGAAGAGACATGAAGAAGAGGGGACACATGTTGATGTAGAAGAGACATGAAGAAGAGGGGACACATGTTGATGAAGAAGAGACATGAAGAAGAGGGGACACATGTTGATGTAGAAGAGACATGAAGAAGAGGGGACACATGGTGATGGAGAAGAGACATGAAGAAGAGGGGACACATGTTGATGTAGAAGAGACATGAAGAAGAGGGGACACATGTTGATGGAGAAGAGACATGAAGAAGAGGGGACACATGTTGATGTAGAAGAGACATGAAGAAGAGGGGACACATGTTGATGTAGAAGAGACATGAAGAAGAGGGGACACATGTTGATGGAGAAGAGACATGAAGAAGAGGGGACACATGTTGATGGAGAAGAGACATGAAGAGGGGACACATGTTGATGTAGAAGAGACATGAAGAAGAGGGGACACATGTTGATGTAGAAGAGACATGAAGAAGAGGGGACACATGTTGATGTAGAAGAGACATGAAGAAGAGGGGACACATGTTGATGAAGAAGAGACATGAAAGAGGGGACACATGTTGATGTAGAAGAGACATGAAGAAGAGGGGACACATGGTGATGGAGAAGAGACATGAAGAAGAGGGGACACATGTTGATGTAGAAGAGACATGAAGAAGAGGGGACACATGTTGATGTAGAAGAGACATGAAGAAGAGGGGACACATGCTGATGTAGAAGAGACATGTGTCCCCTCTGTGTGAAGAGAGAGTCTCTTTCCACCAGGGGTCTCCAACACGTCGGGCAGCTTTTCAGTCGCTCGCCACTCGCGGTTCACAGACAGTAGAAAAAATCTGACTACAATAAATGCACCTGAATCAGTCCGTGTCGCTGCGGCTCGGAGACACATGGATTTATGTTTTAAAAAACACTCGTTAGCACCATGTCAGGTTTCTGGTGGATTTAATCAAGTCTTGGATTGCAGAGTATGAACGTCCTCTTGCTATTTTCAGACGATATATACATGTGTAAAGTTTGTGAAGGCAGGAGGAAAGCTTCCGCGATCACCGTCTCCTCCGTTCCTCCAAACCCCGCCCCCCCCTGAAAATAATGAGTGACAGGCTGATAGTGAACTGATAGAAACGTTATTATTCACTTAATCACTGATGGAGATATGATGAAGCTAACTTAATCTCATGCATTCATGGGATTTATGTAACAGTAAGACAGAGAATGTGAGTGTGCACCCACATGCACTATTTTAGTTTTTATATGCTGTTGTAAATACTCCTGTTGTCTGCTGTGTTCAGACTCAAGTCATGTGTGTGATGCCACATTCAGGACCTTCAGTGTCTTCTTTAAACAGAAGGCCAGTGGCGGACTGGCCATCGGGACGTTCGGGACGAATCCCGATGGGCCGGTACTGAAGTGGGCCGGTGGGATAAGTCACTAGCACCCCCCCCCCCCTTGACAATTTACTACTGGTACCGTCGAAGTGGGCCGGTCGAGAGTCCCGGGCTGAATTTTAGTCCCAGTCCGCCCCTGCAGAAGGCCGTTGCTAGAAGCTGCAGCTAGACTGCAGAAGTATTAGTTTTTTATAGGGAGGCTGGACCTATACACTGGATTTATTATGGTTTATCATTTCATGTCAAGACGAAGAAGAAGAAGAAGAAGAAGAAGAAGATGGCTGAACTGTTCAGTGTCGATCCTGTGGAGATGGAGGTTATAAATCTCCAAAATCATGTTCAGCTTAAGTCTCAGCAAAACTCACAACATTTCTGGAGCCTTGTAGACCCAGAAAACTCTCAGAACATCACCAAGCAGCACTGGAAAGGTCTGCTTTATTTGGCTCTACTTTGTGAAGCAGCTTTTTCTGACA
>JASDAP010000142.1:0-82500 GCA_031216635.1 Dissostichus eleginoides | reverse complement strand
AAAGTTTCTCACGCTCAGATTTAAGGCTTCACAGAGGGAGGAAACTTTATCGACAAAAAAACATCCGGAAGATTTTATTCCCTTTTTAAAATAATTTCACTATTTCTTTTTTCTTTCTTCAAGTCTCCTCCAGTTCCTTTAATCTGAGTTTCAAACAAAGTAAAAATGTAACGCTGAGTTTCTCTACTTTCATGTCGTAGTGGAAAAAAATAGTAATGTTTTTTTAATTACAGATTAAAGGTTAATACAAAAGAATACAGTGTCAGGATAACGGTACTACGTCCACACGGCAGCGTGCGTTGAAGCTGGCCGGTGGGCGTGTCTGGCGTGTGACCAACAACCAATCACATTAATCTCCCGCCCCGGACACACAAGCACGCGGTTTGATTGGCTAGAGCTTGTACTGGCATATGATTTGATTGGCTGGCGCTTCCGTCGACGCTTGAAAAGTTGAACCTTTCGCAGCGAGCAACGGAGGCAAAGCGACGGGACGGAACCACAATGCAGTTCGGCAAAGCGTGACGTCACCCCATTCAAAGTGAATGGGAAGCGTCTCCGTTGAAGCGACGCACGCTGCCGTGTGGACGGACCGTAAGAGGTAATATTTGGGGGGGAAAACGAAGAATTTCTGAAATAAAATTGGAAATTTAACTCCGAAATGTTGAGTAGTTAGCGGAGCGAAACAGACTACATTTTTGACAAAGGATTAAACTTCACCTTTAATTTATTTGTTATATATATTTTGATAGAATTGATCCGTTAGTTGAGTCGCAAAGAAAATATTTGATATTCAAAAGGTCTTAATATTTTTTGCGTAAAGTCATTTTTTCTGTGTCTTTTCAGAATAAAATCATTTTCAAAGTAAAATTCCCCTTTTTTTGTATTTAATGATTTCATCCTTATTATACATTTGACATAATATTTGCTGGTTGTGCTTCTTCGTTGGTATTTCAGCACTTTTTCTACCTAAATAATGACATTTAAATCTAAATATTCTGTTTTATAGACAGATGTCCTTCGTTAGTCTCTGAGCATATACGTGTTAGTTGAGCGTTAAGTGTGTAAATAATAATAATAATAATAAATATGAATCCTTCCACAGAAACTCGCTCTACGTCCCGTCGTTGCAGATTTATATAAAAACAAAGAAGGATCTGGAGTGGAGGCGTCTGCGTGAGAAAAGCAGCGGTTATTATTTACAGAAACACACGATCTCCACTTCCTGTCCAGAGTTCAGCCAATCCCTCCGCTTCCTGATGTCATGTGACGCAGCAGGAGATAAAGAAGTAGAAGAAGAAGAAGAGGCACTTCCTGAATGGCTGGTAGTTCTCCTGGTGAAGCAGGGGTGTTTGGTTATTGTAGTTCTTTTGTGAGTTGTAGTCCTTCGGGTGAAGCAGGGCTCTGGTAGTTGTTGTTCTGTTTTTTTTAAGGATTTGTAGTTTCCTGGAAGTTGGTTGCAGTCCTCTGGGTGTTGTAGTCCTCTGGGAATTGGTTGTAGTTCTCTGGGATTCTTAATTAATGAGGGTTGCAGTCCTCTGGGAGTTGTAGTTCTATTGGTGTTGGTTGTAGTTTTCTCGGAACTGTAGTTCTCTAGGAGCTGTAATCCTTTGGAAGTTGTAGTTTCTCTGGGAGTTGTAGTTCTCGGATTCTTAATTGTTGGGGGGTTGCAGTCCTCTGGGAGTTGTAGTTCTATTGGTGTTGGTTGTAATATTCTGCAAACTGTAGTCCTTTGGAAGTTGTTGTTTCTCTGGGAGTTGTAGTTCTCTGGAAGCTGTAGTTCTCTGGGAGGTGTAGTTCTCTGGGAGTTGTAGTTCTCTGCTGCAGGAGGCACTTGGTGGAGACGAGGCTCTGAGGAGCTGCTATGTCATCAGGATCGGCTTCTGACGAACCTCCAGGATATCTGAGGGGATCAAATATAACAGGTAGACATTTATAACCACTCCTACAAGGTGTGTGTGTGTGTGTGTGTGTGTGTGTGTGTGTGTGTGTGTATCTGCTGTGATGTGAGTGAGTGAGTGAGTGTGTGTGTGTGAGTGAGTACCTGCTGTGATGCGGTGTTTGTGTGAGTGAGTGTGTGTGTGTGTGTGAGTGAGCGAGTGAGTGTGTACCTGCTGTGATGCGGTGTTTGTGTGAGTGTGTACCTGCTGTGATGTGTGTGAGTGTGTGTGTGTGTACCTGCTGTGATGTGGTGTGTGTGTGGTTTTTTGTGTGTGTGTACCTGCTGTGATGCTGTGTGTGTGCGTACCTGCTGTGATGCGGTGTGTGTGTGTGGTTGTGTGGTTTTGTGTGTGTGTGTACCTGCTGTGATGTGAGTGAGTGTGTGTGTGTGTGTGTACCTGCTGTGATGTGAGTGAGTGTGTGTGTGTACCTGCTGTGATGCAATTTGTGTGTGTGTGTGTGTGTGTGTGTATGTACCTGCTGTGATGTGAGTGTGTGTGTGTGTGTGTGTGTGTGTACCTGCTGTGATGCGGTGTGTGTACCTGCAGTGATGCAGTGTGTGTGTGTGTGTGTGTGTGTGTGTACCTGCTATGATGCGGTGTTTGTGTGAGTGTGTACCTGCTGTGATGTGTGTGAGTGAGTGTGTGTACCTGCTGTGATGTGAGAGAGTGTGTGTGTGTGTGTGTGTGTGTGTGAGTGAGTGAGTGTGTACCTGCTGTGATGTGTGTGAGTGTGTGTGTGTGTACCTGCTGTGATGCGGTGTGTGTGGTTTTTTGTGTGTGTGTACCTGCTGTGATGTGTGTGTGTGTGTGTGTGTGTGTGTGTGTGTGTGTGTGTGTGTGTGTGTGTGTGTGTGTGTGTGTGTGTGTGTGTACCTGCTGTGATGCGGTGCAGTGGCAGGGTAACGTAGGTCAGGTGGGAGAACAACAGGAAGTAGTCATCGGTTCGGTTCAGTTTGAGCCAGGATCCGACCAATGAGCGGCCGGTACCGGAGAGAGAGCGGGAGCGCAGGTTAGAGGTGGCGTGCAGCTCTGAAATACATATATATATATATAATTATTCATGTTTATATTATTAACAAACATCTTTACTAATTAAAGCTGGAAAAAAATCCTGACAATAGTTACTACTTCCTGTTTTGTGAGGCTTTTAGTTCAGCCTTTTCTAATGAATACTTTTTGTCATGACTCCTTCAAAATAAAAGTAGAAATCAGCCTTTTACTAAGGAATCCTACAAAATAAAATCACAAAATTCAGCTTTTTGTTATGAATCCTACAAAATAAAAGCAGAAATAAGCATCTTCTGAGGAATCTTTCAAAATAAAGTAGTGTGTGGTGTGTGTGTGTGTGTGTGGTGTGTGTGTGTGTGTGTGTGTGTGTGTACCCTCGTCCTCCTCCTCCCTGAAGAACTCTTCGCTGTCATTGGCCGAGTGACTCTTCTTCATCTCCGCGCAGCGACTCCTCGGGATCTTCCTCCTCAGAGAGGGGGAGAAGAAAGAGGGGCGTGTCCTCTCGGGGGTGGGGGGGGTGCTGAACGATGTCACCTGACCACAACACACACACACACACACACTACTTAAAATACAGTTAATAAGTACTTCTACTTTCACTATTCTGCCTAGCAACAGTCAAAGGTTATCAGAATTATTCTAACAAATGCCCAGCTCTGTTGTGATTGGTTAGCTGGCTGGCTCTGTTGTGATTGGTCACCAGCTCAGAGATGTCCCGCCCCTTAGCCGATATAATAATATTTAGTTTCACATTTCTTCAAAATAAAAGTAGGAATTCATTCTTTCTAATGGCTCCTACAAAATAAAAGTAGGAATTCATTCTTTCTAATTGCTCCTACAAAATAAAAGCAGAAATCAGCCTCTTTCTAATTAATCCTTCAAAATAAAAGTAGGAATTAATTCTTTCTAATGGCTCCTACAAAATAAAAGTAGGAATTCATTCTTTCTAATGGCTCCTACAAAATTAACCCTTCAAAATAAAAGCAGAAATCAGACTTTTTTCTAAGGAATCCTTCAAAATAAAAGTAGTGTGTTTCTATTTTTTTTTACTTCTCCTACTTAAACTACATTTTGTGATAACACTGACATACTTATACTTCAGTAAGTGCTCGAGTACTTCCTCCAACTCAAACTGAGAATACTGACTTGTTCCTTTTACTTTACCCGTCTCCTAAAATCTGTCCTCAGCTGCTGCTCAGTTTCTATCGTCTGAGAGTAAATAATGTGTTTCCTGAGAGTCAGTCTGTAAAGAAGTCTCTCAGCGTTTATTATTCATCTCGACCTCATTTCAGTTTTCGCTCTGAGCTCAAATGAAACGTTGAGTTTATTCTTCTGTTTCCAGACGGACGCAGACAAACAGGAAGTGAAACCAAATCTCCTAAATCTGCTGACAGGAGGTTTTTTGAGGTGATTTAAAATCAGCTGATGTAATGTGTGTTTTTATGTTCAATAGAAACGACAACAAATACGGCTTCAAGCAGAATGATTGTTGAGATAAAAACATGTTTTGCATTTTGGAAATGACCTATTTAACAATGCTCTGCAGTAATTGGAGATTTTGGCATCACAATTTGTGCAAATTCCCCTTCAAAATGTCAAGAAAATTAGAACTTTGTGATCAGAAATGTCTAAAAATATGTGTAGAAGTGAACGTTTTCCAGAACAAATGTGTCAATTTTATAAAAAAGAGTGAAAAGACATCCAACATTTAGACATGTTTTAATTGTGTAGAAAAAGTGTAAACAATGTCGAGCATATTTGTAAAAAAAAAACAAAGTGTGTAAAGATTTCCAAGAGGAAACATTAGAATAAATTGGGAAGATGTCATAAAAAGAGGGAAAAATGAGAAAAGACGTCTAAAAACGCGGAAAGAAATAACCACAATATCCTAAACCAAAAACTCTGAAAATCTTTTAAAAAATGTGGAAAAATGTCCAGAAAAAGTGTGAATAATATCCTAAAAAACAAATAAAGATAAGTGTCAGAAAATGAAATGATACTGAGTAACAGCAGGTAAATTCAACCTGTATCCAACACACCACGCAGCGTTAAGAAGTGTGTGTTTGTTTCCCTCACCCTCTCGTGCACCTGGTCCTCGCCGGTGTTCAAATGTATCATTTTTAAAGGATTTTTTTTCATTGTGTAGAAAAAGTGTAAGCTACGGCGCCCCCTAGGGGACATGGAGAAGAAAAGAAAAATGTTTTGCAAAACCTTTGCGAGATCTCGCAAAACCCCGTTGCAGTTTGTAGACGGTCCCTAAGACTCCTCCCTCCTCCAGCTGCAGATTGTGACCAATTCTTGAAGTTCAGCTCGGATGACGGCGCGTATCGAACTGCTCTGATCAAAACGACTCTGAAGCTCGTTGTCTACCTTGCTATGATTGTAAAGTCATGTTGTTTGTATTTTTACAACGTTATGTTCATGAGTTATTGATCCGCGAAATTCGAATCTGTCAATAACTCAGCTCAGAGTATGCTTTGCGACGTGCATGTCCCCTCGCTCTGAGTGTTCTCTTGAGGTGTCTTTCACTTCTGTGAAACCCGTGCCTATTGCCAAGCACTGATGTTATATCTTTATATTTAAGGCCAAGCTTGACGTAAAATCGATGAACCGCTCCATTGTTGTGGTTTCTGTGTTGCCGAACTGACCAGGAAGGACATTGAGCTAAATTAAAAAGTATTGCGAGATCTTGCAAAACATTTTTTTATATACATCTTTTCTTTCTTCTCCATGTCCCCTAGGGGCTCCGTAGTAAGCGATGTCCGGCATATCTGTACAAAAAAAGTCCCAAAAAGTCAAAACAAAGTGTGAAACCTTTTTTTCCCAAGAGGAAAGAGGAAAGACACAAAGAGGAAAGACACAAAGACACAAAGAGGAAAGACACAAAGAGGAAACGGGTCCCGAAAAATCTGAAAATGTGGAAAAATGTCATAAAAACATGGGAAAAATGACCACAATATCCTTAAAGAAAAGTGTGAAAATGATCAACAAAAAGCTTAAAATGTCCAGAAAAAGTGGGAATAAAAATGGGTAAAAATAAGTGTCAGAAAAGTGTCTGAAAATTAAATGATACTAAAGCTGCATCTCACTTCGGTTAAATGGATTCCTTGCGTCCCTCACTTGCGTCGTTTCCCTGCGTTTAGTCCCTCCCACCAGGGAAGCACGGAGAGACGCAAGGGAACCACGAGAAGCAGGGAAATGAGTTTTAAGAGCAATGGGGCGTCGTTTCCTCCGGAGCGTCACGTGAAGCGACGTCCGTTTGTGATGACGCCGCACAGCTGATCGTCTGACAGCAGCCAGATCAGTGCATGCGCTGCATCGTCCAATCAGTGAGCGATACACAGTAAGGGGGCGGGGCGAGTGTCCGAGGATTTCACCGGAGGATGGTCTGGTAGTTCCTCGATCCTCCGGCAAAAAAAAGGCCACTGGGACGGTACTCAAGATGGCGCAGACAAATCAACTTCCGGTGATACCGAGGCCGAGGAGCGAGGAAATGAAAAATAACCGAAGTGAGACGCACTCTAAGTAATAACAGGTAACCCTAACCTTTATCCAACACACTGCATGAGGAGCGTTTGTTTCCCTCACCCTCTCATGCAGCGTTAATAAGTGAGGTGCGTTTGTTTCTCTCACCCTGCGTTAATAAGTGTACATTAGGTGTGTTTGTTTCCCTCACCCTCTCGTGCAGCGGGGACACCTGGTCCTCCTCGGTGCCGCAGGGCGACGTGTCCCCGGTTGGGACTCGGCTGACGGCCATCTCTGCGTGACCTTTGCCCTGCGGACCCTTCATCCTCACAAACTCCATGTTGTTGTATTTATAGAAACCGAACGACATGCGCTGAGCCATCTTCGCCGCCACGCTCACCTGCAGACACACACAGGTAAACAGCACGTTAGCCTGTTAGCACGTTAGCTCACCCGCTTATTTACACACACAGGTAATATAAATATTAAAACAGATGTTATATTATTTTTATTTCATCTTATTAGTTTATTGTTCAGCAGAAAATCATACATTTTCCCTCCAAAAAGCAAAACTGTTAGCATGTTAGCACGTAAGCCTGTTAGCACGTTAGCCTGTTAGCACGTTAGCCTGTTAGCTCACCCGGTTGTCGTAGACCTTCTTCAGCGCCTCGTATCGGATGGAGCCCTGGAAGATGACTCCCTGGAAGGTGTTGCTCTTATCGCTCGCAACCAGCTCCACACACACCATCTCCCCCTCGCCCACCGTCATGTCGCTGAACACCTGCACACACACACACACACACACACACACACACACACCACACACACACACACACACACACACACAACACACACACACACACACACACACACACACACACACACACACACACACACACACACACACACCACACACACACACACACACACACACACACACACACACACACACACACACACAGTATTTTTAAGAAAAAACGTTACTTTTTCTTCTTAATTTCAGGTGGGGTAGGTAAGTTTGAGAAACCGGCTGGAGATCCACTTGTTGTTATATTCCATGGAATGCTCTCAACATCCCGATAGCAATGAATGAAGCCGTGGCGCTGTGAAAAGCACGACCAATCATCTGAGCCGGCTAAAGTAACTGGATGGCCTACCTGCCTGTCAGCCTTCCATCTGTGCACAAACTGATCTGGTGCCCTCATTGGTCATGTGCGCGTCCGTGTGTGTTGGAGGAGGGGCTCTGTGAGGAAGTGGCAGATTTCTTCCGGCTGTGTATTTTCAGATTCTAGCGCACTCGAGCTGGTTTCTCCAAAGTTATCTACCCCACCTTTAATTTCACTTTTTTCCCAAATGTTATTTATTTTTTCACCATTTTTCTTTTTATTTTCAACAATTTTCTTTTTTTCAAATTTTCTTTTCCTCCAATCATTTTTTCAGATTTTCTAAATTTCTTTTTTTCATAGAATTGGATTTTTTTCTTCAAAATTTGAAATTAGTTAGAAACAAATAAATTATTCCAAATTTCACTTTTTTTCCAAATTTCACTTTTTCTCATGATTTGAATTCTTCCGAGATTTTCACTTTTTTCTCAGAATTGTTTTTCTTTTTCAGACTGGTCTCTGGGGAATATATTAAAATACTGACAAACAGCTGAACAGAATTGAATATAACTAGTCGTCACCTCCTCGAAGTTGTCGATCATGAAGAAGATGTTGGGGTAGCTCATCTTGGACTCCTCTCCTTTGCTGTCCATGGCGTGTTTACTGGGAGACGCAAACACCTCCTGTGGAGAAACGTAAATATATATCATTATTTTGTATTAATTAATGAGTAAAGTACAATAAAGGTAATTATTGTAGAGTTCATACCTGACATTTCTTCTTGTGGATGTGGATGTCTCCGGCGTCTGAGCGCGTGCAGACCGCACACGTCACCACGTAATCCAACTGTAACACATTATCATAAAATCAGTGTTCAAATACCACTAAATATACAACATCTTCTTCTAAAATACAGTCATTTTCTAACTTCTCTGCCCTTTTTTGTACACTTTCTATCTTGTTTCTGCTTTTAGTGTCTGACATTTATATAAAAAACTGAAGTTAAATGATTTTTGTAACTTAAAAAAAGTTATATTTTAAAGTATTTTGGACACCATAGGCGCTTTATTCCGTAGAAAAAGAACCCAAGATTACTTAGTCACATGAAGAATCCAATAATGATTATAATTTGTAACTTCCTGAGAAGATGAAGCAACGTTGACGCCAGCGTTTCCGCCAGGGGGGCGTCTTGCCGTCATTTGACGCCCTTATTCAGCTCGGACGCCCTGACCTCGAGCCGAGGGCGTCCAAAAAAATGTATAATTCCAGAGAAGATCGAGAGTTTTTATCGCTTGAAATGAGCAAAAGGGAAAAGGACATCCCTCTGTTGGAGGGGCGAAGGAGTCTGGTGGGATTCTTTTCGGAGTATTGAAGATCGTTTCCCCGACATCGGCGGTGCCTGCCACAGGACAACACGGAACGTGCGCGATTTGGACGCGATGAGCGGTGCTAGTTGAGCACGCGCGTGAACTGCGAGCGCCGGAGCCTCGCAGCGGCGAAACTGAGGCTCTGGTAAACTGTGGTAACATGAAGAGCTGCTTGGGAGCCGAAAGAGCCGGCGCTTCTTAGTGAGCCGAGCCAAATGATCCGGCTCACTAACGTAAAGAGATAGTATCTATAAGGGACGGCTCAAGTCACGGCTCTCGGGGTGGACGCTCTCTCAGCCCTGGTCTGTGGGAAACACTGGTTGACGCCATGAAAAAATCCCATCAATATTTACCATTTTATTGACATGACTTCCACTGTTTTTATACGTTTATAGACATATTTAAATTGTGCTTATTATTCTAATTAGTTATTTTGTATTGTATGGATCTCTGGGGGGAAAATATGAAGGAAACACTTAAATAAATGTCGTCATGTTCACTGTACGGCATCGTTACCGTAAAATGAAAACATAATCAATGTGACCTTCTGCAGGATGAGGTTCAGGTACACGCTCTCCTCCCAGTCGATATCAGGGTCTCCGAGACCCGGAAGCTTCTTCGAGTCTCTCCTGTACACCTCCACCTCCACCTGAAACACACACACGTTTACCACATCACACACACATTTAACCATCACACACACACAGTGATGTATGGAGCAGTGTGATGATACTAAAATAAAGACAAGACTGAAACATGGAAGGGGCCTTTTCTGCTTTAAAACACCCTTGAATTATATTCAGGGTTTTAGGACTCATAATGCTGAGTCATGTCTGTGTCTCCTCTTCCTCCTCCTCGTCTTCCTCCTCTTCTCTCCATAATTAAACGTCTCTCTGTCTGGACTCTAGGTATATTATGGTCTGTATTCTCTGTCACGCTGCCCCCTCAGGCCCCTGTTGCCACGGTTGCACACCATTGATCTGGGTCCAGGTCGAGATAAAAGCAACATTATCTCCACACACACACACACACACACACACACACACACACACACACACACCACACACACACACACAACACAACCACACACACACACACACACACACACACACACACACACACACACACACACACACACACACACTTTTTTATATATTTAGATTTTACATTTGAGCTTTTTTATTTTAAGTATTAATATTTTAGTTTTTTATATTTTTACAGTGTATTTTTTTATGTAGTTTTGAGTTGATTTAAACTAAAATCAACAAAAATAGTGTTGAAATTCCCTTTTTTTAATTAAATAACAGTTTAAAATCAAAGATAATTAATTAAAAACGATGCTAAAGCCGCGTGGCACCTTAAACCAATCATTCAAACAGCTGCAGGTTTCCACTAATTGACTAACCAATTAAATCTCTACCTGCAGCTCGTTATAGATCACATGTTATTGATCAATCAGCTGACCTTCTTTCCGTCGCTCAGGTCGGCGCCCAGCTTCCTGCGGACGTAAAACAGCATGTCGTCCTTCAGAGGAGCGAACTTCTCCATGAAATACGTGGAGAACATCCAGGTCCAGAACACGATGCGGTCGTCCTTAAAACAGCCTGCGGGGACATATCATCAAATATATAATGAAATATAATAAATAAATATATAATAAATATATAATAAAATATAATAAATTAAAATATAATAAAATATATAATAACATATAATAAAATATATAATAATAAACATATAATATGTAATAAAATATAATATTAAATAACCTGTAAATAGATATATAAAAATATATAATAAAATATACATAAATATATAAATATATTAAACCTGTAAATAAATTAATAAAATATATAATACTAAATAATAAAACTACCTGCACAGAATCACAATAAGAAATATAAAATGATAATAAATATTAAACCTGAATAAAACACAATAACAGTTTACGTTTATATTAAATACCAGAACCTAAAAATACATAATAAAATATTAAAATGAATTGAACTAATGCTTTCATAACATTATATTAATCACTTTGGTGTATTAGGTTATTAAATTATGTAATCCTTAATTTATTTATATTGTATAATTCTATCATTTTTATTAAGAGCTCTTTTTCTAATTTTATAGCCTTTGCAAAGTATTATTTATTTAAAGATTTAATCATTTATTTATTGTATTATTATTTATATATATTTGTAAGTATTTATCTTTAAAGTATTCAGTAAAGTGTTTCTGCGCCGAGATGTTTGGAGTTAAATGGAAAACATTTCACGGGAACAAATTGAATTATGGGTAATCTAATTGAATGTGTCTGTGAGGCTTAACGAGGTTTGCTTTGATCCACTTTAGTTTAATTTAATTTAAAACACCAGAGCAGGAACAGGAGAAGGTCAACGTGTCGGGGGGGCTTTTATTCTGAAAGGGTTCCAACAGTTCAGGTGTTTCACTGAGGATTCAATATTAAAATAATTAAGCTATAACCGAGGAGAGAGGAGAGAGGAGGCTCTCTGGAGGAGCTATAACCGAGGAGAGAGGAGAGGAGAGGAGAGAGGAGGCTCTCTGGAGGAGCTATAACCGAGGAGAGAGGAGGCTCTCTGGAGGAGCTATAATCGAGGAGAGAGGAGGCTCTCTGGAGGAGCTATAACCGAGGAGAGAGGAGGCTCTCTGGAGGAGCTATAACAGAGGAGAGAGGAGAGGAGGCTCTCTGGAGGAGCTATAACAGAGGAGAGAGGAGAGAGGAGAGGAGGCTCTCTGGAGGAGCTATAACCGAGGAGAGAGGAGAGAGGAGGCTCTCTGGAGGAGCTATAACAGAGGAGAGAGGAGAGAGGAGGCTCTGGAGGAGCTATAACCGAGGAGAGGAGAGAGGAGAAGGAGAGAGGAGGCTCTGGAGGAGCTACAGAGGAGACACTGATGGATCCTCGTGGATGTATTTCCGGCAGCAGAGATGTTTCAAAGAGGCGTGACGCACGGCCAGACTGATCTCAGCCAATCACAGCTCTGCATCCCCTGGATATGATTTTAGTAACTGCTTGAATCAGACGCGATGTGTCCAGAGAGAACAGCTGTGAGGTCCGTGCAGAAAGCAGAGCAGTGAGTATCATATACAGCACTCAGTAGAACAGGCCTACTCTCTGTGTTTGCTTTAGTTTAGTAGATATCTACAAAGAGTCCAGATGTTTCTAAAAACATTTAGTGCTTCACAAAATAAAATATCCAGTCTCTGATAGTGTTACGTTATTATGAGAGTGCTCTTATACTTGTTTGAATCTGAAATTGTATATACCTATATATATATATATATATATATGTATGTGTGTGTCTGTGTGTGTGTGTACGTGTGTGTGTGTGTGTGTGTGTCCGCATCTGGTAGCCTGTTATTGTCGCATTATACCGCATGTGAATGAATCAAAGTAAATTATAAGTCATATGAACACATCAGTCCATCAGACAGAGGGCTGCTGAGCCTCCTGTCATCATGAACACAGTTCTGTCCATCAGACAGAGGGCTGCTGAGCCTCCTGTCCTCATGAACACATCTGTCCATCAGACAGAGGGCTGCTGAGCCTCCTGTCATCATGAACACATCTGTCCATCAGACAGAGGGCTGCTGAGCCTCCTGTCATCATGAACACATCTGTCCATCAGACAGAGGGCTGCTGAGCCTCCTGTCATCATGAACACATCTGTCCATCAGACAGAGGGCTGCTGAGCCTCCTGTCATCATTAAGGGACGTCTCTTTAAAATGACCGCTCAGAGGAGAGGAGTTCTCATTTCTCTAACCGCCTGCTGCTTCCCCTCCTCTCTCCTCGGTTCCCCTCCTAGGCTCCTCTCTCCTCGGCTCCCCTCCTCTCTCCTCGGTTCCCCTCCTCGGCTCCTCCGCTCGCATCTCCTGTGGGCGGGACTAAGACACGAAGATGGGAGCGAAGGATAGGAGTCGAGGATAGGAGTCGAGGATGGGAGTCGAGGATAGGAGTCGAGGATAGGATTCGAGGATGGGAGTCGAGGAGGGGAGTCGAGGAGGGGAGTTAGAGAAATGAGAAAGCTTCTGGGTATTTTTATAATAAATAAAAGTATAATAATGTCCTTCCTAATATAAAAATAAATGGTTGAAATAAATATTTATTTATTTCAACAAATAAAATAATAATAATGAATATAAAATACAGATATAACATTTATTAAAAAGGCACAACTAAAAAACGTTTAAAAGATAAATAGATAATGAATTAAATAAATGTAAATAAAAAGAAAATATAGAGGTAATTAATAAATAAATATACATTTAAATAAAAACATGAAATAAGTAAAAACAATTCATTAAACAAATACATATACTAAAAGGAAAGATAATAGACATGTAATAAATCAAAAAGAGGTTAATAAAGAGATAAAACAGATGTAATGAATAAATGATACTCAATCTAAAAATAGAGACACATCCCATCGTCCGTGGAGCCGCAATGAAAAACTATCAATACAGCTCGTTATGAACGATTAATACCTGATCAATATTTCAGCAACGACCACAGACTCACTCTCAACAAACCAACAGGAAACAATCTGCGAGTGTGAGTGTGTGTGTGTGTGTGTGTGTGTGTGTGTGTGTGTGTGTGTGTGTGTGTGTGTGTGTGTGTGTGTGTGTGTAATTAAACCTCAGTCATTCATCCTCATCTCTCGGTCTCACTAAAGTGTTTCTAGAAAGATATAGAGTGAGTTCTGTGTCTCTGATCTTGTTTATTAGATATATCAACAACAACAACATGACGCCGTAAACAAGGGGCCTTTCTCATTTCTCTAACTCCCCTCCTCGACTTCTATCCTCGTGTCTTAGTCCCGCCCACAGGAGATGCGAGCGGAGGAGTCGAGGAGGGGAACCGAGGAGAGAGGAGTCGAGCCGAGGAGAGAGGAGTCGAGGAGGGGAACCGAGGAGAGAGGAGGGGAAGCAGCAGGCGGTTAGAGAAATGAGAACTCCTCTCCTCTGAGCGGTCATTTTAAAGAGACGTCCATTAATGATGACAGGAGGCTCAGCAGCCCTCTGTCTGATGGACAGATGTGTTCATGATGACAGGAGGCTCAGCAGCCCTCTGTGTGATGGACAGATGTGTTCATGAGGACAGGAGGCTCAGCAGCCCTCTGTCTGATGGACTGATGTGTTCATGAGGACAGGAGGATCAGCAGCCCTCTGTCTGATGGACTGATGTGTTCATGATGACAGGAGGCACAGCAGCCCTCTGTCTGATGGACAGATGTGTTCATGAGGACAGGAGGCTCAGCAGCCCTCTGTCTGATGGACAGATGTGTTCATGATGACAGGAGGCTCAGCAGCCCTCTGTCTGATGGACAGATGTGTTCATGATGACAGGAGGCTCAGCAGCCCTCTGTCTGATGGACAGATGTGTTCATGATGACAGGAGGCTCAGCAGCCCTCTGTCTGATGGACTGATGTGTTCATGATGACAGGAGGCTCAGCAGCCCTCTGTCTGATGGACTGATGTGTTCATGAGGACTTATAGATTTACTTTGATTCATTCACAGTGCGGTATAATGAGACAATAACAGGCTACGGATGAGGACATACACACATATATTTATATAAATATATACAATTTCAGAATCAAACAAGTATGAGAGCACTCTCATAATAACGTAACACAATCAGAGACTGGATATACCCCCCCCCCCCTCTCTGGTCGCTGAAATGAGGAAATTAAATTACGGGCCAAAAGTTTTATTTACAAGTATTAAAAGTAAGCAGAGGACACCAAACCAACTGAGACCTGTCTGTCCGCCGCATCTACGCACTGTACCACACACACACCTACACACTGTACCACACGCACCTACACACTGTACCACACACACCTACACACTGTACCACACTCACCTACACACTGTACCACACGCACCTACACACTGTACAACAAGCACCTACACACTGTACCACACGCACCTACACACTGTACCACACGCACCTACGCACTGTACCACAAACACACACCTACACACTGTACAACACGTACCTACACACTGTACAACACGCACCTACGCACTGTACAACACGCACCTACACACTGAACAACACGCACCTACGCACTGTACAACACGCACCTACGCACTGTACAACACGCACCTACGCACTGTACAACACGCACCTACACACTGTACCACACGTACCTACACACTGTACAACACGCACCTACACACTGTACAACACGCACCTACACACTGTACCACACGCACCTACACACTGTACAACACGCACCTACACACTGTACAACATGTACCTACACACTGTACCACACACACCTACACACTGTACAACACGTACCTACACACTGTACAACACACACCTACACACTGTACAACACGTACCTACACACTGTACAACACGCACCTACGCACTGTACAACACGCACCTACACACTGAACAACACGCACCTACGCACTGTACAACACGCACCTACACACTGTACAACACGTACCTACACACTGTACAACACACACCTACACACTGTACAACACGTACCTACACACTGTACCACACGCACCTACGCACTGTACAACACGCACCTACACACTGTACAACACGCACCTACACACTGTACAACACGCACCTACGCACTGTACAACACGCACCTACGCACTGAACAACACGCACCTACGCACTGTACAACACGCACCTACGCACTGTACCACACGTACCTACACACTGTACAACACACACCTACACACTGTACAACACGTACCTACACACTGTACAACACGTACCTACACACTGTACCACACACACCTACACACTGTACAACACGCACCTACGCACTGTACAACACGCACCTACACACTGTACCACACACACCTACACACTGTACCACACACACCTACACACTGTACAACACGCACCTACACACTGTACAACACGCACCTACACACTGAACAACACGCACCTACGCACTGTACAACACGCACCTACGCACTGTACAACACGCACCTACACACTGTACCACACACACCTACACACTATACAACACGCACCTACACACTGTACCACACGCACCTACACACTGTACCACACACACACTGTACAACACGCACCTACACACTGTAGCACACGCACCTACACACTGTACCACACACACACCTACACACTGTAGCACACGCACCTACACACTGTAGCACACGCACCTACACACTGTACAACACGCACCTACACACTGTAGCACACGCACCTACACACTGTACACACACACACCTACACACTGTAGCACACGCACCTACACACTGTAGCACACGCACCTACACACTGTACAACACGCACCTACACACTGTAACAGCACCTACACACTGTACCACACGAACACGCACCTACACACTGTACCACACGCACCTACACACTGTACACACGCACCTACACACTGTACCACACACACCTACACACTACAACACGCACCTACACACTGTACCACACACACACCTACACACTGTACAACACGCACCTACACACTGTACCACACACACACCTACACACTGTACAACACGCACCTACACACTGTAGCACACGCAACACACTGTACCACACACACCTACACACTGTACCACACACACCTACACACTGTACCACACACACCTACACACTGTACCACACGCACCTACACACTGTACCACACGCACCTACACACTGTACAACACGCACCTACACACTGTACCACACACACCTACACACTGTACAACACGCACCTACACACTGTACCACACACACACTGTACCACACGCACCTACACACTGTACAACACACACCTACACACTGTACCACACGCACCTACACACTGTACAACACGCACCTACACACTGTACCACACACACACCTACACACTGTACCACACGCACCTACACACTGTACAACACACACCTACACACTGTGCCACACGAACACGCACCTACACACTGACCTACCACACGCACCTACACACTGTACCACACGCACCTACACACTGTACAACACGCACCTACACACTGTACCACACACACCTACACACTGTACCACACGCACCTACACACTGTACCACACACACCTACACACTGTACCACACGCACCTACACACTGTACAACACGCACCTACACACTGTACAACACACACACCTACACACTGTGCCACACGAACACGCACCTACACACTGTACCACACGCACCTACACACTGTACAACACGCACCTACACACTGTACCACACGCACCTACACACTGTACCACACGCACCTACACACTGTACAACACGCACCTACACACTGTACAACACGCACCTACACACTGTACCACACACACCTACACACTGTGCCACACGCACCTACACACTGTACCACACACACACACCTACACACTGTGCCACACGCACCTACACACTGTACCACACACACACCTACACACTGTACAACACGCACCTACACACTGTACCACACGCACCTACACACTGTACAACAAGCACCTACACACTGTACCACACACACCTACACACTGTACAACAAGCACCTACACACTGTACCACACACACACCTACACACTGTACAACACGCACCTACACACTGTACCACACGCACCTACACACTGTACCACACACACACCTACACACTGTACCACACGCACCTACACACTGTACCACACACACCTACACACTGTACCACACACACCTACAGCTCCTAAAGCATATAATCAGGCTCCAGCCGTTGTGTATTTTATTTTGTGAAGCACTAAATGGTTTTAGACGAATATGGACTCTTTGTTTGTAGATATCTACTAAAGCAAACACAGAGAGTGATGTCGGCCTGCTAGCAGGGTTCAGTTCTGTGGGAGCCAATGGGAGCTGAGCTCCCACGGACGCAGTGAAATCATACATCTGTGGGGGTCGCTAATACATTACCAACAACCATTATTTTAATCACAAATAATGCACGTGTCAATGTAATGAGTATTATTTACGTTATCGAGGTAAACAGGCTAAAAGAAAAACATGTTTTCCAAAAGAACTACGCGTCTCTTGAATGACAATTTGCCTGCGCTGCACCTCCAAGGTGCGCAATACATTATAGCCAGGGTTCGAGTTATAAATTGAGCTCTATGGGGGTCTTTAAAACGTGTGTGCACACACGCGCGCGCGCACACGCACACACACACACGCACACAGCAGCAGCCCTCTACTTGCTAAAAACTTAAATATGAAAAGGTTAAACTACGCACACATCTCATCTCGGCTCGCGCAGTACACTCACAGGCATAGATTGCGCACCTTGGAGACCGTGCAGTGCAGGCAAATTGTCATTCAAGAGATGCGTAGTTCTTTTGGAAAACATGTTTTTCTTTTAGCCTGTTTACCTCGTTAACGTAAATAATACTCATTACATTGACACGTGCATTATTTGTGATTAAAATAATGGTTGTTGGTAATGTATTAGCGACCCCCACAGATGTATGATTTCACTGCCTCCGTGGGAGCTCAGACCCTCCTTAAGGGCGCTCAGCTCCCATTGGCTCCCACATAACTCGAACTCTGATTATAGCGCAATCTGTGCCTGTGAGCGTGCCGCGCGAGCAGAGATGATGTGTGTGTGCGTAGTTGAACTTTTCATATTTAAGTTTGTAGCAAGTAGAGGGCTGCTGCTGTGTGCGTGTGTGTGCCTGTATGTGTGTGTGTGCCTGTGTGTGTGCCTGTGTGTGTGCCTGTGTGTGTGTGTGTGTGTGTGTGTGTGTGTGTGTGTGTGTGTGTGTGTGTGTGTGTGTGTGTGTGATGAAGTCATGAGTTCCTGACACAGAGGAGCATTGATTTCTCCATCAGCCCTGCAGGAGAATACAGATCTGTAATAAAAACATGAGAATATAAAAACCTCCCTACGGAAATATGTCACTTCCTGTTCGAGGAAAGTGGCTTCAGGGCCGTCATGATGACTCGTTGACAGTTGGTGTCTGTCACATGATCAGTTTTTAAAATAACACTTATTAACATCCATTATATGAGGAGCTATTTCCATGCCATTGTAGACGTTTAGCATGTCTGATAGGTGGTTTCGTGTTTCTTTTTGGACATTTTGAGTATTTCTTAGGTCTTTTTGCATCTGTTTTTGGACGAGACATTGTCTCTATTAATTTGCGTGGTGGTTTGAAGTCTCTTTTTTGGTTAAGTGTCTGTTTTTGGTGTCTCTTTGTGTCTACCCAACAACGTATATCAGCTGTAACCTCAGACACATTGTCTCCTTAATATCTGCTCTGCTCACTGGCTGCCTCTCCGCTCTGGATCCTCTCATGCATGTGTGAATATAACTGTGTGTATTTGTACAACAAAAAGTGCATACGCACGAGTATAACTGCGTGTATTCGATGTACCTGTATAATAATGCATGTGCATGTATATAAAAAAACAGACTGGAAAACTGAATTTCCCTCTCGGGGGATCAATAAAGGTCCATCTTCTTCGTATCTCCAGTGTTGCCTGCTCTCCTGCAGCCTGTCCCCCCTCTCTAAGACCCCCCTATAGCCGGTATATAAACCTTAACAGACCCCCTCTCTAAAGCCCCTCTCCCCCGTGTTAAAGACCCCCTTTCAGACCCCCTTTCCCCGGGGTTAAAGCCCCTCTCTCCCCGGTATATAAACCTCAACACACTCCCCTCTCCCCGGTATATAAACCTCACCACACACCCCTCTCCCCGGTGTTTCAAACCCTCTCTCCCCCGTGTTAAAGACCCCCTTTCAGACCCCCTTTCCCCGGGGTTAAAGCCCCTCTCTCCCCGGTATATAAACCTCAACACACTCCCCTCTCCCCGGTATATAAACCTCAACACACACCCCTCTCCCCGGTGTTTCAGACCCTCTCTCCCCGGTATATAAACCTTAACAGAGACTCTTTCCCCGGTGTTAACGCCCCCCTTTCAGACCCTCTCTCCCGGGTATATTCCTCACCCAGGCCGCTGATCTCCTGCCGGCCGCTGATCCGGACCCTTTCCTCCGCGATGGCCTTCAGCATCTCCAGCAGAGACCCGTCTCCCTCCGCCTGATCCTCGGAACTCAACCCGGGGAAGGACGCCATCTCCGGGCGGCTGGGACCATCCCCCGGTTCCTCCGCAGGTGTTTCCCGGGGAGAGGGGAGCTGTGTAGCCGCAGACAGGAGCTGAAAGTCGGGCTTTTTTGAAGGAGAGGAGAGAGACTGTGGAGCTTCTGATGGAAACACCCCTCACACTTCCGGTAACAACACGAGGCTTTTAAAGGGACAGAAACAGCGGTGTTACAGGGAGGGAAATCACCTGGATTATTTAGTGACAGGAAGTACAGGGTATTAACTAAATCATTATAATTACAATAACATATTTAGTAAATAAAAATATTTATTTCAACAATAAAACAAAAATGGCATGGCATTTTTTTTAAATATTTGTTATGTAAATAAAGAACGCCAGTTAATTAATGGATTACATTAAATTAAAGTTATTTAACAATGTTTCTGTGAAGATAAAGTAGTAAAACTCTCCCTTATATGTAAAACAACACAATGGGAGCTGTAATATCATAAATCTAGGTGTAAACACAAGTCTGGGTGATTTAACTACATTAAAAATTATACTTAAACGTTGTTAAAGGTTAAATATAAAGGATTAGATTATATGTATTTGTCATTTGATGATATACCGAGGTATAATACAGAAAAAGAAGAAGTAGAATCCGGGTCCGCTGTCCTCCGGTGCTCAGCGGGTCATAAATCAAGCGCACCCGTGTTATCATTGCTGTTAGTCGGTAGGAGGAAGCCGGATAGTCCCCGCCCGGCTGGCTTGTCTGACTCAAAAACTAACTACAGCTAAAGCTTACATTAGGTCAAATTTAGGCTTTTAAACCAACTTTTACTACTTTAAAATACCGGATTAAATAACGGAATCTGTCAGAAGAGTTTCGATGCCTCGTTGGAGAATTTAAACAGTTATTTAATGTGTTTCATTACCTGTCTGCTGCTTTAATCTCGGTCATTTTACGTCCGTTGGAACAACTGTGCTAATTTTGTGACTGGCGTAATGACGTCAGGTTAACGTCAACGGCTATCTTATGTTTTAACCGTCTCTAAATACTTATAATTACAAATTAAACGGTGACAAAAAACGTCTGTATTTCCCCATCAGGTCACATGATTTAGCGGGTGACAGCATTCTTCGTCACACCGGTGTTACACACCACTCTAAACTCCGCCCGCCTGAAAGGGAACCTCTTCGTCTGTTAAACAAACGCACCCTTTGTTTTAAGACAAAAGATGACGTCATTGTCTCATGATCTCCCGACCGTGGAAATAATATGGATTTAAAGAGACCTTATTTTATTGTATTCTATCATCTGACTTAAGTTTAGGTCAAATATATAAGATAAAAAAGTCAAAATTTGGTATAAAATAATTTTAAAAATCCATATATATTATATAAGTAAATAATATTGGACTCCTTTGTTTACTTTCGGAACACGGTGACATCACTATGCAACACCTGCGCCCCTATTGGCTAGCGCTTCAACACATGTACATTGTACAAAGGGTTCATCTGACGCCCTTCTTCTTAGAAATAAAACGGCACACATCTGAACCGTTTGTTTTATTAAAATAAGTTACCAAACCCTACTCATGGACGCGGGAAGGGGGTGCTGAGTGGGGTGCAGCACCCCATCTGCGAGGCTCCACTAGCACCCGCACCCCCAAACGCGGGCGCACCTACAGTGTAAGCGCGCCACAGTTTCTCCGCTGCGAGGCTCCACTAGCCCCCCCCCAACCTCGTCAGATGAACCCTCTGTTCTGCTTTATCTGAATGATCTGAATTATTACCGTAAACATGTTAATTATAAGAGTGATAATGAGTTGTAAATAAAGACTCGACGCGTCAGATGAACCCTTTGTTTTATTAAAAGAAGTTAATCTGAATTACACATTGACGCTAAAGTTATTATTGGTGATAATGAGTTGTAAATAAAGACTCTTGATGTTCACACGTGTGTTGTTTTATTTCCTCATCAGATGAAGCCCCTCCGAACGTTCTGAATTATTACCTTAAACATGTTAATTATGAGGGTGACAATGAGTTGTAAATAAAGACTCTTGATGTGCAGATGTGTTACAAAACTGCTTTATATGGATTATTACCTTCAACATTGACGCTAATGTTAATTATAAGGGTCATAATGATTTATTTGTTCCCTCTTCAGATGAAGCCCCTCCTCACGTCAGCCGGCCTCCACCAGGCGGCTCTGGGTCTCCCGGGATGCAGGTCTGGAGGGGGGGGGGGGCCGTGGATCGGGTCGTATCGGGGGCGGGGGGGCAGCAGGAGGAGGGGCCGCTGGTCGTATTCCCCCCCGATGATGCCTGGGGGGGGGGGGTGCATCGGGTGGGGGTGGGGGAGGGGGGGGCGGGCGAGGGGGGGGAAGGGGATGAGACGAGGGTGATTGTGACGCCAAAGACGTTCACGTCGCTGTTTGTAGTGTTTTCTGTAGAACTGGGAAAACAAAGAAAAACGGTTGGATTTTTTATTGTGAAATTGCTATAAAATATGTCAACAATATATGTCAATAAATTAGATCAACATCTATATATACAAATATTTATATAAAATGAATTATATTTGACTCTCACCTCTTTCCAGTCCGTGTCTCTGTTGGCACCTCGAACTGAAAACACATTTCAATAAACATTAATATATGTCACAAAGAGACCATACAGGTATTATTCATATATATATTAAAGTGTCTCACCTGTGAGGTCTCTGTGCACCAGGTGAGATATTAAAGTGTCTCACCTGTGTGGTCTCTGTGCACCAGGTGAGATATTAAAGTGTCTCACCTGTGAGGTCTCTGTGCACCAGGTGAGATATTAAAGTGTCTCACCTGTGAGGTCATATTAAAGTGTCTCACCTGTGAGGTCTCTGTGCACCAGGTGAGATATCAAAGTGTCTCACCTGTGAGGTCTCTGTGCACCAGGTGAGATATTAAAGTGTCTCACCTGTGTGGTCTCTGTGCACCAGGTGAGATATTAAAGTGTCTCACCTGTGAGGTCTCTGTGCACCAGGTGAGATATTAAAGTGTCTCACCTGTGTGGTCTCTGTGCACCAGGTGAGATATTAAAGTGTCTCACCTGTGAGGTCTCTGTGCACCAGGTGAGATATTAAAGTGTCTCACCTGTGTGGTCTCTGCACCAGGTGAGATATTAAAGTGTCTCACCTGTGTGGTGTGCACCAGGTGAGATATTAAAGTGTCTCACCTGTGAGGTCTCTGTGCACCAGGTGAGATATTAAAGTGTCTCACCTGTGAGGTCTCTGTGCACCAGGTGAGATATTAAAGTGTCTCACCTGTGTGTCTCTGTGCACCAGGTGAGATATTAAAGTGTCTCACCTGTGAGGTCTCTGTGCACCAGGTGAGATATTAAAGTGTCTCACCTGTGTGGTCTCTGTGCACCAGGTGAGATATTAAAGTGTCTCACCTGTGTGGTCTCTCTGCACCAGGTGCCTCCACAGCGACGCGTCCTGGCTGCAGATGTTCAGGTGTTTGCAGGTGGAGGAAACGCTGAGCACTGATTGGACGTTGAGCAGTCGGAGGACTCTGAGCAGCAGCTCGGGGGGGAGAGCGGCGAGGCCGAACACCACCGGGAGAGACATCGCTGATAAATATAAAGATTATATATTGATTAATAAACAGGAAAACACACTACTCTAATTAATAAATAAATAATGTTATGCATATTTGTATACGTCCTGTACCTGCTCGAGCTGCAGCGATCAGAGGATAAGAAATCTGATCTTTGAAGAGACGAGACAGTTTGCTCAGGTCTTTGAACGCAGCGGCTGCACTTTCTCCTGAAACACACATTTCATATATTATTATTATGATCATTTTCACACATCTCTGCATTATAGTAGATGTAATAACAACACCTCTCCACTGGGGGGTGAGGAATCCCTCCGGCTTCACACACAGTTTAGGGACCGTGTCCACTTTCTCCCCCACCTTCAGAGTGGCTGCAGGGAAACAGAAGAAAAATAAAATCAATAATCAAATGTTATGAGCTCCTAACGTTCGTAAAAAAAATTAATACAAATAAACTGACCGTTGATGACGAGTTCAGGGCCCATGGTTACTGCCAGCACCATGACTCGGCTGTTTTCACACAGAGGGTGAGAATACTGCAGCTTATAGACAGAAGGAGACCTCCATCCTGCAGGCATCTGACCTTTAGCACAGTCCTACACACACACACACACACACACACACACACACACACACACACACACACACACACACACACACACACACACACACACACACACACACACACACACACACACACACACAACACACACACACACACACACACCACACACACACCACACAACACACACACACACACACACACACACACACACACACACACACAATATTTCTGTCTAAATCCCATCCTGTAACCGGGTAGATTAGCGTGGTTGAGTCTGCGGGCTCTCACCTGTGGCAGGAATCCCGTCTCCAGCATCAGCAGGTGAGCGGCCACCATGACGGCGTCAGCTGGGCAGGAGGGGGGGGCGGAGACGAGGAGGAGCTCCAGAGAGAGAGGAACCTGCCCCCCCGACGCCTCGCTGCACAGCAGGGGGTCCCAGGTGCAGGGGCGGGGGGGAAACACCTCCAGGGGGGGGTCCTCTGCTGCAGGAACAACACTGGGCTGAGAGAGAGAGAACCAATGTACCTTAATCTGAGAAACATTCATGCACACAACGATTCACAGTCAGGGACCTCTAAAGAGCACTTCTTGGGCCAGGACCCTCTTGAAAAAGAGATCATTCATTTTTAATGTAGGGCTGAAAGACAGAAAAACTCTACGTTAGTCTCAGAAAGTAAACAAATCGGAGAAAAATCGGTTTATTTTCTCTGTGTACTACCCTTATCTGGGTTGTTAAAAAAAAGTTGGAGCAAGCTGCCGATAACACGAGGAAACTGCTGCGTGCGTCTTTGGGAAATTTCAAAAATGTGATCAATAAAGCACTTTTCATCAGATGATTCCACAGGTAACACTCACCTGGATGGAGGTCATGGCCGCCGACTGCTGGTTGTCTGAGGAGGAGCTGCAGGATTTAAAGGAGGAGGAGGAGGAGCTGCAGGAGGTGAAAGATGAGGAAGAAGATGATGAGGAGGAGGATGAAGAGGAGCAGCTTTGGTAGATGGACATGTTGGAGCTGCAGGAGGATTTGTTTTTGGAAGGATTTGGGTTTGTTTCGTCGTTGTTTGGCAGCAGGACGCAGATCAGATCTCCAGACACGATGTCGCAGGAAGACAAAGTCTGCCCGGCAACAGAGAGCAGCTCGGAGCCGTTCAGAGACAAACTGAAGGCGCTGTCCGACCTGAGACCAGAAAGAGAGACTTTAGAGCACAGCTGCAGGGATACAGAAATAACGACGGAATATTTTGAGAGAAAAATCCAGAAATCTGAGGAATTTCTCAGGAAAAAATGTCAGAAAGAAACTGAATTTTCTGAAATTGTTTCATGAGAAATTCCTCAGATTTCTGTTTTTTTTCCATATTTTCTTTATCATTAAAAAAAAATGTGAGTTCTTTTAAATTCATAAATCATACAGATTTAAACAATAACTAACAATAATATACATTTCTTTAATAATAAAATAAATAACATGGAGACAGGAAAAGTCGAAATAATTTAATAAATAGAGAATTATTTTAAATTGTTTATTTATTAATCGTATCTCTTTGCTTACGCACTGTTTTTGTTTGTTTTACAAATATGAACAGTATATATGTATAAACGTCATAAACAGTAGAATAGAGAAAGTAATACAGGTATAAAATAGCCCTTTCTCTGGAGTCTAACCCAAGCCCCGGGGACGTGCGCCGGACTCTGTGCCCAAAATTCGTAGTGTCCAAACGGCGGTACTACAACTTCCGTATCAGTCCGTGACGTCACCCGGCCCAGAAAGACTTTTCCCCTTTGACTAACATGGAGAAAGAGACGTCTGTAAATCAGCGCATACTTTATTTTTTTAACTAAATAAACTACCCAGTATGAACTATGGTATAGGCCTTATTAGAATCATTCGGTCCTTAAAGTTGTAAAATGCACTAAAAGACGAATCCAGATTTATTTTCTCTCTCCATTCATTCTACTGAGCCGAGAGTGGGAGCTCGGGGGGCGGGGCTTAAGGGGCGCATGCTCTGTGAGCGCACATACCAAGCCCCCAGGAAATGCGCCGGACTCTGAGGAAAATATTCGTTGTGGCCAAACGGCGGTACTACAACTTCCGTATCAGTCGCTGGGCCCGGAGAGACTTTCTCCCATTGACTTACATTGGGAAAGAGACGTCTGTAAATCGTTGGATAATTTTTTTTAAACTAAATAAACTACCCAGTATGAACATTTGTATAGCCCTTATTAAAAACATTCGGTCCTCAAGTTGTAAAATGTGCTAATAACGTTATTCTGAGAGTTATTTTCCTGCATTATGAACGCGCATCTAACCCACGGGACCGCGCCGCCCGGCACGTTCATGTGACGTGTTCAGTACTACATGAGTTTTACCTTTACCAATGGATGCACAATAAGAACGGATTATATCATTATATGAATACTTTCGTGACGTTTCGCTCTCTCAGAAGAAGAAGGGCCATTTTGTCCTCATGCGCCAATGAGCAGCTCTCATAGGAAAGACCGAGACCCCGCCTCCCACGCTGTATCCAGCTCTTATTAAACATCCATGCTCTGACCTGAGTCCATGTGCAGAAAGCAGCGTCTCTCTGATCAGATCCGAGAGGTCCTTCAGACTCGGATCTTCTCCGGATAATTCGACGCGACTCGTCTGACGCAGGATCCGAACTCTCAGCTTCATTCTGGAGACAAAGAAACAGGAAGAGGAGACAGTTATTCAAAAACTAGGATGAAAATACAACGCGTTACGACTTCATTTCACCGACATTTAGTGGAAACTTAATGGGGTTTGTTGGGAAGATGCATGCTTCAGAATCAGAATCTAGTTTATTGCCAGGTACATTTACACATACAAGGAATTTGCTTTGGTGTCTGGAGGAGCGAACATAAACAATCTTAAAAAAACAAGTTGCAAAGTAGGCAATACAAATAAAACCAATATATATAAGGATAATAAGAAAAAATAAGTATTTTTCAGAAACAATTTACTATTAAAAAAGGATGCTAAAGACAAGTATTCACAACAAATGTAACTATACACATTATTACATATATGTTTGAATTCTATGGAAGATTTAGTTTTTGGAGTTTACACACACTTGGAAATATGACATTCCTAATTTATTTTACATATACAGTCAACGTCTATTACAAACGAGCAGGAACAATATTGGTGGTTTTTTTTTGGGAGGGGGGGGTTACCTTGGTTGCTGATTGGCTAATGGTTACACAAGACAAAACATCGTGATGACATCATCAAGTGGCCAAAATCTGATCAGCTCATTTTCAGACAGGTTTTTATAGAAATGGATCAGGAGAAAAAGAGAGAGAATCTTTGTTCCTGAAACTTTCAGAGTCTCTTTACACAGAGGGGACACATGTTGATGTAGAAGAGACATGAAGAAGAGGGGACACATGTTGATGTAGAAGAGACATGAAGAAGAGGGGACACATGTTGATGTAGAAGAGACATGAAGAAGAGGGGACACATGTTGATGTAGAAGAGACGTGAAGAAGAGGGGACACATGTTGATGTAGAGGAGACATGAAGAAGAGGGGACACATGTTGATGTAGAGGAGACATGAAGAAGAGGGGACACATGTTGATGTAGAAGAGACATGGAGAAGAGGGGACACATGTTGATGTAGAAGAGACATGAAGAAGAGGGGACACATGTTGATGAAGAAGAGACATGAAGAAGAGGGGACACATGTTGATGTAGAAGAGACATGCAGAAGAGGGGACACATGTTGATGTAGAAGAGACATGAAGAAGAGGGGACACATGTTGATGTAGAGGAGACATGAAGAAGAGGGGACACATGGTGATGTAGAAGAGACATGAAGAAGAGGGGACACATGTTGATGTAGAGGAGACATGAAGAAGAGGGGACACATGTTGATGTAGAAGAGACATGAAGAAGAGGGGACACATGTTGATGTAGAAGAGACATGAAGAAGTGCATTAAGCAGAATAGGTCCCCTTTAATATTCAGTTAATGAACAATAGGAAGCTACACTTTGTAAAACCACACAGGACAAATAACAACAACACATTAATACAAAATAAATACAAATTAAATGGGCATAAATTCAATCAATATGTGTGTTATAATATCTAGTTTGTTATTTAATAAGAACTAATTAAATATCCACTTTTACATTTTCTGATGAGTCATTAATGCTGTTTTAAGTCCTGTTTATTATTTAAAATCAGACTAAATGTAATAAATAGGCGCAAAAAACAGATTTAATAACATTTAATAACATGTAATAATCCGTTAATGAACGTTAGCAACATAACGTTTGAAAAACCACAACACATTAATGCAAAATACAATAGAAATAAAACAGGCATCAATTCATGGATTAAAGCAGACGTTTGTTATAAAGTATGGCTTGCTATTTAAGGAGAATTAATTACATATTTCGTTTTCCATCAAATCTGACTTGTTATTTAAGAAGAAAAAATGCAACGTTTCGTTTTCGTTTCTCCTAAAACGCTAACGTTTTTAAAGTTGCTGCGTAACAGTGAAGCTTTACTAGCTGACTAACTGAATACCAGGCTAGTTAGTAAACTTATGTAACCGACATTATGTTTATAAAAGCTGCCAAAGCTGTAAAATACTTACATGATGAATTAAAGTGATTCAATCCAGCTTGTTTTAGGACATTTCTCCGATAAATCGCACCTGTAAACAAACAGCTTCAAACAAATACAGCTTAACACACAGAGGTTCCGGTTGGGAATTTCAAAGTAAAAGCAATGTTAGAATTATATCCAAAATAAAAGTAGTAAAACCCCTACATTGATCAAATATTTTTTATGAATGTTTTCTTTAATATATTATTGTAACATATATGTCTTTAAATGTGTTAATTTATGGAAAAGAAAGAACAAAAAGTTATTGCGAGCTTTTGTTTTGAAGCTTGTACTTGAAGGCAAGCTTCTCTCTACTACAACTTGTTTGACTACAACTACGGCAAGCTGGCAGAATCGCTCTTTATACAACACGCCGGTTCTAGAAAACATAACTGTTTTTAACATCACTTCTTTAAAATCTACTAAATTAGACAGTTTCAACAATATCTTAAACATTATAAAAGCTTTTCTTTTACATAAAGAGTTAAATAATGTAATGCGTCATGCCACATAAGCAAGGGAATTTCAAAATAAACCCTTGTGTCAAAAACAAAGGTAATAAAAACGCTTAATTGATCTCATATTTTCAATAAATGGTAAAAAAAACTCTCTTTATTAAATAATTATAACATACACGTCTTCAAATGTGTTAAATTGAAGAAAAGAAAGATCAAAAACTGATAGCAAGCTTTTGTTTTGAAGGCTAGTAGTCGAACATCCGCTTGTACTTGAAGGTTCGAATTATACTACAATTTATTTGACTACAACTACGGCAAGCGAGTAGATACGTTTTTAGCTACAACGCACTGCCTCCCGACTTCCATACTTATAAAATAATATCATATACTATTGAGTGTTCAATTTAAACAAAAAGTCCACTATTCATCTGCTCTTTTTAAGTAGAAATGTCATGCGTCATGCCAAAGAACCAAACGCGTTTTCTTTAAATAGCTTCCGAGCTGCCGTACCTCAGTGACTGCTGACACTTGGCGTTAAACAAACCGGTGAAACGCAGCATAAAAATAGATTTAAACTCTTTAAACATCTAATATATTCTCCCCACAACAATGAGTCGCAGTTATAACGATGAGCTGCAATTCCTGGACAAGATCGGGAAGAACACCTGGAGGATTAAAAAGGGTTTTGTTCCCAACATGCAAGTAAGAGACACTTTTAGCTGTTAGCATGTTAGCTCTCAGTTATTTATACAGGCAGTTAGCACATGTTCTGTAGACTTTAACCTGCAGATAAACGCCCATAAACATACCATAATACTTGTGATAATGTAGGCTCAATAATCAGTGAAAGTACCCCCTGAAATCAGCTGCAAATGAAAGTTAAAACCTGCTGACGATGCTCAGTTATAAAGCAAATATTAGCTTTAAAATGACTTAGCTATTAAAGGGTGTGTCCTAATATATAATCAGTAAACATGTGAAAATGTTAAAAATAGAATCTATTTATTGGCTTCATATGCACCCTACATAATAGTTCAACGGTATTTAATTAACCATGTTAAGTGTCACTAATAAAATAACATGGCATAATATTTCCAAGACCATCAAAATGTATATTTATAACACTATACAGTAACAATAAGTAGATTATAGCACAATAAATGTAAGGTTTTGTAAGTCTTTGGTATATATATTCACTTAAATATAACAAAGAAAAGCAACACATTTCCATATTGATTTGGTTGAAAACTGATTTGTTTTGCCACTTTTTCCTAAAACAATGCAGGTTTTAGAATAATTCATATCAATTAAACCAACAGTGCATATTTAAAACACCATCTGCTGCCAATCTCCTTCAGCTTCCATATTAACCATGAAAATAGCATGTTACCGTTGTATTTGAATGAATTGTTTTGATCTTTTGCGTCAGGTCGAGGGGAACTTCTACGTGAACGAGCCTCTGGAGAAGCTGATGTTCGAGGAGCTTCGTAACGCCTGTAAAGGAGGAGGTCAGCTGCGGTTCACCTCACACATTGAGCTATTCAATCACAGCAGAGATGAACTTTCACTTTAAATGTATTTATTGCTTCTGCTCTTCAGGTTTCGGAGGGTTTCTCCCCGCCATGAAGCAGATCGGGAACGTGGCGGCGCTGCCCGGCATCGTACACGTGAGTATCGTCTTAACGAGATTAATTGGAGGATTTAAGATAAGATAAGATGGACCTTTATTAATCCCTGTGGGGAAATTCAGTCGTTTAATCAGCAACAGGGTGAGAATGAAAAACAGCACAGATTCACACAGATTAGAGATAACATTACAATTATATACAGTTAAAGGTGGGGTGGGTAACTTTGGAGAAAGCAGCTCGAGTGCGCTAGAATTTGAAAATACACAGCCGGAAGAAATCTGCCACTTCCTCACAGAGCCCCTCCTCCAACACACACGGACGTACACATGACCAATGAGGGCACCAGATCAGTTTGTGCACAGATGGAAGGCTGACAGGCAGGTAGGCCATCCAGTTACTTTAGCCGGCTCAGATGATTGGTCGTGCTTTTTACAGCGCCACGGCTTCCACAGAGGAAGTTTTTTTTATGGATTTGTTGTCAAAGCACTGAAGATATTCATTGCTATCGGGATGTTGAGAGCATTCCATGGAATATAACAACAAGTGGATCTCCAGCCGGTTTCTCAAACTTACCTACCCCACCTTTAAAGGTGGGGTAGGTAAGTGAGCCGGCCCGGCTAAAGTAACTGGATGGCCTACCTGCCTGTCAGCCTTCCATCTGTGCACGAACTGATCTGGTGCCCTCATTGGTCATGTGCGCGTCCGTGTGTGTTGGAGGAGGGGCTCTGTGAGGAAGTCTGAAGGAAGGGGCAGATTGTTTCCGGCTGCGTACTTTCAAATTCTAGCTGGTTTCTCCGTTCTCACCTACCCTACCTTTAAGTAACTTTTGAAATAAGAAATGAATTAAATGAACATATCAGAATCAGGTTTTTCTCCAGGTAGGTCGACACGTACGAGGAATTTGACTTGGTGTCGTGGTGCATACATAAAAGTAAAACAAAATACAAAAACACAGATAGAGAACTATTATAAGAACACTATAATAACATTAAAAATACAAAAGAATATAGTAAAATATAGCAGTATTTACAATGCAATAGAATGGAATAAAATATGTGCAGTAATAATAAAAAAACAAACAGATATTGTGTACAGGTAAATGCATATATACATATTAAATATATTAGATTTATTGGACCGTTAAAGCTTCACACTGAATTGTACGTTGTTTATTTCCCCTCAGAGGTCCATCGGTCTCCCGGACGTTCACTCTGGATACGGGTTTGCGATCGGAAACATGGCGGCCTTCGATATGAACGACCCCAGCTCCGTGGTTTCTCCGGGTAAACACGCTTTTATAACTTTACTTATACGATGTTATGTTATTTTATACTCGTACAAAGATGAAAAAAAACGTAGAAAATCCAAGATAGCTTTCGTAAATTCACGAGAAAAAAACGTTGATATCTTCCGAGATAAAAATAACAAACGTACGAAAAAAAACAGACTTAAAAGTATCAAAAATTCTCAGAGACTAAAGTCACAAATGTATGAGAATAATGTCATTTTAAAAATGTTTGTTTTCTTTTAGATTAAAATGATGAAAAACATGCTGATTTACGAGAAAATATTTACACATTCTCAGAAGATTAAAGTCCCAGATTTACGAGCAAAACAAATCAAAAATTGTTTTAGAAATGTGCAATTTTTTAACCTTAATTTTATGTCATAAATTCTGAGTTTTTCTTGGAATATTATTATTGTATACTTACAATATGTCTAGCGCAGTGTAAAGAGTTACTTTCCACCTTTCTACCTGTTCATTCTGCAGCTCTAAACGATGCTAACACAGTATTCATTTAATAAAGGGGCTCTCTGTCGCCCCCTGCAGGCGGCGTGGGGTTCTTCATGAATGATGCTAGCACATTATTAATATAATAAACAGGTAGAAAGGTGGAAAGTACCTCATTACGCCGTACTAGGGCTACTGTAGGTATACAAGTAAATAAATAAAGCGAAGAGGGGAATATTCCAAAAAAAAATCACAAAATAACGGATTTTTTTGTGCAAATTTCTAAAACAATTTACGATTAATTTGCTCGTAAATCGGGGACTCTAATCTCTGAGAAGTTTTAAATATGTTCTCATAAATCAGTATGTTTTTCATCATTTATAATACATAATAAAGGGTCTCTCTGTCGCCCCCTGCAGGCGCTGTGGGGTTCTTCGCTAATGATGCTAACACATTAATATAATAAAGTGTCTCTCTGTCGCCCCCTGCAGGCGGTGTGGGGTTCTTCATTAATGATGCTAACACAGTATTAATATAATAAAGTGTCTCTCTGTCGCTCGCCCCCTGCAGGCGGTGTGGGGTTTGACATTAACTGCGGCGTGCGGCTGCTCAGGACGAACCTGGATGAGAACGACGTTCAGCCGGTGAAGGAGCAGCTCGCTCAGGCTCTGTTCGATCACATTCCTGTGGGGGTGGGGTCCAAGGGGGTCATCCCCATGGGGGCCAAGTAAGACCAACTCACCTGAGTTTACCTTTTTATACCTGAATTTTCCTATCAAATCCTGTCTGGGACCAGAAGGAGGCCATGGAGATGGGGGCTTATTGGTCTCTTTGTTACCTGTCTCACCTGTCTCACCTTTCTCTCACCTGTCTGTCTCACCTGTGTTTAGAGACCCGGAGATGGGGGTTTATTGGTCTACGTTACCTGTCTCTCACCTGTCTGTCTCTCAATAGGGACCTGGAGGAGGCCCTGGAGATGGGTGTGGACTGGTCTCTATGTTACCTGTCTTTCTCTTACCTGTCTGTCTCTCACCTGTAGGGACCTGGAGGAGGCTCTGGAGATGGATGTGGACTGGTCTCTATGTAACCTGTCTCACCTGTCTCTCACCTGTCTGTCTCTCACCTGTAGGGACCTGGAGGAGGCTTTGGAGATGGGCGTGGACTGGTCTCTATGTTACCTGTCTGTCTCTCACCTGTCTCTCTCACCTGTCTCACCTGTCTCACCTGTAGGAGGCTCTGGAGATGGGGGTGGACTGGTCTCTATGTAAACTGTCTCACCTGTCTGTCTCTCACCTGTCTCACCTGTAGGGACCTGGAGGAGGCTCTGGAGATGGGCGTGGACTGGTCTCTATGTTACCTGTCTCACCTGTCTGTCTCTCACCTGTCTCTCTCTCACCTGTCTCACCTGTAGGGACCTGGAGGAGGCTCTGGAGATGGGGGTGGACTGGTCTCTATGTTACCTCTCTCACCTGTCTGTCTCTCACCTGTCTGTCTGTCTCTCACCTGTCTCACCTGTAGGGACCTAGAGGAGGCTCTGGAGATGGTTTTTGTTTGCTCTATGTTACTTGTCTCTCTTACCTGTCTCTCTCTCACCTGTCTCTCTCTCACCTGTCTCTCTCTCACCTGTCTCACCTATAGGGACCTGGAGGAGGCTCTGGAGATGGGGGTGGACTGGTCTCTGAGGGAGGGCTATGCCTGGGCGGAGGATAAAGAGCACTGTGAGGAGAACGGACGGATGCTTCAGGCCGATCCTAACAAGGTGTCGTCTAAAGCCAAGAAGAGAGGCCTTCCTCAGGTACACACCCCCCCCCCCCCCCCCCCCCTACCTTATTTACAGGTGTATTCATTAATTGATTAATAACCGTCCCTCTCTCTCTCTGCAGCTGGGAACTCTGGGAGCTGGAAACCATTACTGTGAGATCCAGGTCGTCGACGAGATCTACAACGACTACGCAGCCAAGAAGATGGGAATCGACCACAAGGGACAAGTGTGTGTGATGATACACAGCGGGAGCAGGGGGTTAGGACACCAGGTGGCCACAGGTACACACACACACACACAGACACACACACAGACACACACACACACAGACACACACACAGACACTGAGACACATACAGACACTGAGGCACACACACACACACACACACACACAGAGACTGAGACACATACAGACACTGAGGCGCACACACACACACACACACACACAGACACTGAGACACATACAGACACTGAGGCACACACACACACACACACACACAGAGACACACACATACAGGACTTCTTCAGTGAGCACACACTCACACACACACACACTTAAAGTAACTCTCCTGGTTGTAGACGCGTTGGTGGCGATGGAGAAGGCGATGAAGCGTGATCAGATTGTGGTGAACGACCGTCAGCTGGCCTGCGCTCGCATCCACTCCCCCGAGGGCCAGGACTACCTGAAGGCCATGGCAGCCGCCGGGAACTACGCCTGGGTCAACAGAGCCTCCATGACCTTCCTGACCCGACAGGTACACACACACACACACACACACACACACACACACACACACACACACACACACACACACACACACACACACACACACACACACACACACACACACCCCCCTCCACCTGGGTCAACAATCAATGATCCTGAAGATAGTGAATGTCCTCTTCCAGTATGAGAGTAACATGATAACAAAGGTATCCCAACTGTAGCTGTGAACATGACAGGATGTCTGATTACCTAGAAGAGCATCAGGACTGTTTGAGGCATATGATAGCTATGTGATTAACATGATGATTCAGCCTCTATGGAGAGAGACATATGACAAGCATGATCATTTCTGACGTGGAGCTAATCTGAAGTAAACATTGAATACTGCTTTCTATTCCTCCATCTTGTGACTGTGTAACTCCCTCTCTTGGATATCAGCATGTGAAGGACACTGTTCAGGAACTAGTTGATGCTCTGTATGTGATGACTACTTCCATTCTTGAGAGGATCACAAATACATAACCCCCTCCCCCCCCCCCCTCTTTATTTCCAGGCGTTTGCCAAAGTGTTCGTCACGACTCCGGACGACCTCGACATGCACGTGATCTACGACGTTTCTCACAACATCGCCAAAGTGGAGGAGCACATGGTGGACGGGAGGCAGAAAACTCTCCTGATCCATCGCAAAGGGTCCACCCGAGCCTTCCCCCCCACCACCCCTCATCCCCGTCGACTACCAGGTCCCTGAACGCATCACACCGCCTCTTAAAGGGTCTTAACGAGGGTCTTAACAAGCTGACGGATAGTTCATTTGTGAATTTGTTTCTGTTAACGAGTGTGCTAACGAGTGTCTTCCTCAGGGTCTTAACAAGGATCTTAACGAGTGTCTGAACAAGGGTGTTAACGAGGGTCTTAACGAGAGTCTAAAACGAGTGTCTTAACGACGAGTGTCTTAACGAGGGTCTTAACGACGAGGGTCTTAAGTATCTTAACGAAGGGTTTTAACAATGAGGGTCTTAACAACGAGGGTCTGAACAAGGGTCTTAACAATGAGGGTCTTAACGGGAGTCTGAACAAGGGTCTTAACCAGGGTCTTAATGAGGGCCTTAACGAGGGGTCTTAACAACGAGGGGCTTAACGAGGGTCTTAACAAGTACCTTAACGAGGGTGTTAACGAGTGTCTTAAACGAGGGTCTTAACGAGCTAACGTAGAGTTAATTGGTACATTTATGTTCCTGTTAACGAGGGTCTTAACAAGGGTCTTAACGAGTGTCTAAACGAGGGTCTTAACGAGCTAACGTAGAGTTGATTGGTAAATGTATGGTCCTGTTAACCAGGGTCTTAACGAGCTAACGTAGAGTTGATTGGTAAATGTATTGTCCTGTTAACCAGGGTCTTAACGAGGGTCTTAACGAGTGTCTAAACGAGGGTCTTATGTTAACCAGGGTCTTAACGAGCTGACAGAGAGTTAATTGGTTCATTTACGTTTGTGTTTCAGCTCACCGGACAGCCGGTTCTGATTGGAGGAACGATGGGAACCTGCAGCTACGTCCTGACCGGCACAGAGAAAGGCATGACGGAGACCTTCGGGACCACCTGTCACGGAGCCGTACGGAAATATTTGTTGTTTTCTCTCTTAAATGTTCCACTTTACTTCTTGTACATTTGTATTCCAGTATATTTTAATAATGAATTGATAATGAATTGATCCGTACCTGTGTTGTGTTCAGGGTCGCGCTCTGTCCCGGGCGAAATCTCGCAGAAACATCGGGTTCCAGGACGTTTTGGACAAACTCGCCGATCAAGGAATCGCCATCAGGGTCGCCTCGCCAAAACTCGTCATGGAGGAGGTGAGCAGGAGCAGGGTTATGTTTTACATCAGTCATTCATACTCATTGGCTTCGTTTGGGTTGTGGCGGCGACTTTGTCACCTCTAACATTTCAGGAACATTTTTTTATATTATTTTTGCGACTCAAAGTTGGCACTAAACCTCTTCCGTAACTGTTTTGTTTTCAAGAAAATAATCTTTTGTTGAATATTTTTTGTAATTCTATCAAATATCATAATTTCATCTTTTTTTTTCGATACTAGTTTCTATTTAAAATGGTATTTCTTTCTACGGAAATGTGATTTTCTAACTCTTTATCCTCACCTAACCCTTCTCGTATATTTGTTACTTTAATCTTAGATATTATCCACGCTTTCTTAAAATTGTTATTAGTTTAATTTCAGTATACATTTCTTATTGACAGATTTGTTATTTATTTTCAATAATCTTTTATTTTTCATCACGTTGGCACTAATTGAATTCCATATAATGCAAACAGTAAGCATTTCATTTTGTAAACTTCCCTCGGAATATCTTTTAGTTTTTTACACTTTGGCGTGAATTGGCTTCCGTACGTTGCAAACAATGGATTTCTTTGTTGTTTCTCTTTTTTTCATCTCTTTGGCATTAATCCTCTTCCATACTATGCAAACACTAACATGCTTTCTCCCGTGTTTCCTTCAGGCTCCTGAATCATACAAGAACGTGACGGACGTTGTGAACACGTGTCACGACGCAGGAATCAGTCAGAAGGCGATCAAACTGCGACCGATCGCCGTCATTAAAGGATGAATACTGCACCACGTTAAAGACTTTAACCACAAACAGGAAGCTCGTTAAGGACAGGAAGCTCGTTAAGGACAGGAAGCTCGTTAAGGGCAGGAAGCTCGTTAAGGACAGGAAGACTTCTGAGCGGGAAAGCAGAAGATACTTCGCTCTTTTTTTTGTTTCATTTCTGGAGTCGAATGAATTTATGTTGAAGAAAGGAATTTAATTTCTAACCTGAAAAGAAAATGTAAAAATGTTCTGATCATGCCAAATAAAAAGTATCACTAAAAACTGAATTTATGATAAACTGCGTTACAGAAACACCTTAATGTTCCTTTTCTTTGCCTCTACGCAAGTTATAAGACACCAATAAATAATATTTTAGAGAATCCAGTTTCTTTATATTAGTTATCGAGTCAAACTAGGAAATATTTAGGGAATAAAAACTGAATTTCCTTTGAAGATAATCAGCACGAAATCAAGTTTTTATTCACTAATTATTTCTTTTATTTTCTTTCTTTTTGATTGCTGTTAATGATTTATTTACGATTGAAAATGTCGGCTAATTGGCTTTAAAATTCAGATAAAACTGACCATTTTCTGAGCGATTCTTCTTACTGCTTAAACTGCAGAAGATAAATCACTAAAAGCTGAATTTAATGATAAGCTGCGTTACAGAAACACCCGAAATGTTCCTTTTCTTTGCCTCTACTTAATTCTTAGAGAATATTTCAGTTATTTTTCTTAATTGTTTTTACTAATTACAGATGTTTCATTTTCCTCCGTTTCCCCACAACGCCTTCGATACGCCGCCTTAGTTTCTCTAGCGTGAGGGTTTACAGTGAAGCTTCTTTCACGATTTTTACCAACACTTTTTTCCGTGCTATTGCGTCCTCCAAAGATCAGTTTCCTGTCAAACGTCAATATCTCCTCGTTATCTCCTCGTTAACTCCTCAATATCTCCTCGTTATCTCCTCGTTAACTCCTCAATATCTCCTCGTTAACTCCTCAATATCTCCTCAATATCTCCTCGTTATCTCCTCGTCATCTCCTTAATATCGCCTCGTTATCTCCTCAATATCTCCTCGTTATCACCTCGTCATCTCCTTAATATCTCCTCAATATCTCCTCGTTATCTCCTCAATATCACCTTGTCATCTCCTCGTTAACTCCTCCTCGTTATCACCTCATTAGCTCCTCAATATCTCCTCGTCATCTCCTCAATATCTCCTTGTCATCTCCTCAATATCTCCTCGTTATCACCTCGTCATCTCCTCAATATCTCCTCGTCATCTCAATATCTCATCATCTCAATATCTCCTCGTTATCACTTCGTCATCTCCTCAATATCTCCTCGTGATCTCCACAATATCTCATCTCAATATCTTCTCGTTATCTCCTCAATATCTCCTCGTCATCTCAATATCTCCTCGTGATCTCCACAATATCTCATCTCAATATCACTTCGTTATCTCCTCAATATCTCCTCGTCATCTCAATATCACTTTGTCATCTCCTCGTTATCTTCTCAATATCACCTCGTCATCTCCTCAATATCTCCTCGTTATCTCCTTGTTATCACCTCGTTATCACCTTGTCATCTCCTCGATATCTCCTCAATATCTCCTCAATATCTCCTCGTTAACTCCTCAATATCTCGTCCTTAACTCCTCAATATCGCCTCGTTATCTCCTCGTTATCTCCTCAATATCTCCTCCTTAACTCCTCAATATCTCCTCGTTATCTCCTCAATATCTCCTCGTTATCTCCTCGTCATCTCCGATACAGATGAATAATAACACCACTGATAGACAGGGCCTCTTTAATGTGTGGTGATCAGTCAGACGCTGTAGATACAGATGAATAATAACACCCTCCTCATGACTCACAGTAATATCTCCCAGTAAAACCAGGTTGTGGGAAAGACTTCCTGTTCTCCGATCTGTTCTGAAGAGCTGATGTCCTCTGAAGGAAACGCTGAGCAGAAGACAGTGAAAGCATGCAGAGAGTTTCACCGTTTATTTGATTGAACATAGAAGATAATCTCTGTGATCTCTGTTGATATCTGAGCTCAGGTCTCTTTGCAGGGCTTCATTTATTCACATGTTCTCATCATTACACGTCTTTCTCCATGTTCCCTCATATTTCACCTGATTTACCTATACCTTTACCTACCTCAAATTACACTTTCTTATCAATTCAGACAAATGTTTCAATTAATTTTGAGAAAAGTCAGACATTTTGAGAAAAAGTCAGACATTTTGAGAAAAGTCAGACATTTTGAGAAAATGTTAAAATGTTGAGAAAATGTTAAAATTGAGAACATTTCCAAAAAAAATCTCTGAGCAGGGGCTGAATGATCCTATATTTGATATGATGGGATAAGCTAGATATTATATGTGAGTGTCGGGAGGAGCTGCTACTCTTCCTCTGCAGGAACAGCCAGGATAACTTCCTGCAGCTCCATGTCCTCCTGTCTGCGCTGCCCCCTGGTGGCCTGCAGAGACATGACAGCCAGGTTAACTTCCTGCAGCTCAATGTCCTCCTGTCTGCGCTGCCCCCTGGTGGCCTGCAGAGACATGACAGCCAGGTTAACTTCCTGCAGCTCCATGTCCTCCTGTCTGTCAGGCTGCCCCCTGGTGGCCTGCAGAGAAATGACAGCACAGAGGTGACTTCCTGCTCCTCTTCAGGCCCACATCACAGTCCTCTGAACACATGCCTACCTTACAGCAGAAGTAAAGGCCGCTGGCCAGCAGCAGGATCAGCAGCAGAATCAGCAGCAGGACGACGGCTCGGAGGATCAGAGGTGGGGGATTTGAGGGAACATCAGACATCACAGCATGAGGCCAGCAGTCCCACTAACTGCACTCTTTAGGCTCTCATATGTTTCCCAGAGTGGGACCTCTTTAAAAAGCTCTCAGTGAGACACAGACATGATCCTCTTCCTGTGAACACTGAGCTCACCTGAGACAGAGACAGACAGACAGGTGAGAGACAGACAGGTGGACACTGAGCTCACCTGAGACAGAGACAGACAGACAGGTGAGAGACAGACAGGTGAACACTGAGCTTACCTGAGACAGAGACAGACAGACAGGTGAGAGACAGACAGGTGAACACTGAGCTTACCTGAGACAGAGACAGACAGACAGGTGAGAGACAGACAGGTGAACACTGAGCTCACTTGAGACATAGACAGACAGACAGGTGAGAGACAGACAGGTGAACACTGAGCTCACCTGAGACAGACAGACAGGTGAGAGACAGACAGGTGAACACTGAGCTCACTTGAGACAGAGACAGACAGACAGGTGAGAGACAGACAGACAGACAGGTGAGTGAGAGACAGACAGGGGAGAGACAGACAGGTGACAGACAGACAGGTGAGAGACAGACAGGTGGACACTGAGCTTACCTGAGACAGTGACAGACAGACAGGTGACAGACAGACAGGTGACAGACAGACAGGTGAGTGAGAGACAGACAGGTGAGAGACAGACAGGTGACAGACAGACAGGTGAGAGACAGACAGGTGGACACTGAGCTTACCTGAGACAGTGACAGACAGACAGGTGAGAGACAGACAGGTAAGAGACAGACAGACAGGTTAGAGACAGACAGGTGAGAGACAGACAGGTGAGAGACAGACAGGTAAGAGACAGACAGACAGGTTAGAGACAGACAGGTGAGAGACAGACAGGTGGACACTGAGCTTACCTGAGACAGTGACAGACAGACAGGTGACAGACAGACAGGTGACAGACAGACAGGTGAGTGAGAGACAGACAGGTGAGAGACAGACAGGTGACAGACAGACAGGTGAGAGACAGACAGGTGGACACTGAGCTTACCTGAGACAGTGACAGACAGACAGGTGAGAGACAGACAGGTAAGAGACAGACAGACAGGTTAGAGACAGACAGGTGAGTGAGAGACAGACAGGTGAGAGACAGACAGGTGGACACTGAGCTTACCTGAGACAGTGACAGACAGACAGGTGAGAGACAGACAGGTGAGAGACAGACAGGTGAACACTGAACTCACCTGAGACAGAGAGACAGGTGAGAGACAGACAGACGAGAGACAGACAGGTGAGAGAGAGAGACAGGTGAGAGAGACAGGTGAGAGAGAGAGACAGGTGAGAGAGAGAGAGAAGAGAGGCTGTGTCACCTCTGTCCACAGAGACAGGTGGAGACAGAGACAGGTGAGAGAGAGAGACAGGTGAGAGAGAGAGACAGGTGAGAGAGAGAAACAGGTGAGAGAGAGAGACAGGTGAGAGAGAGAGACAGGTGAGAGAGAGAGACAGGTGAGAGACAGATTGAGAGAGAGAGACAGGTGAGAGAGAGAGACAGGTGAGAGAGAGAAACAGGTGAGAGAGAGAGACAGGTGAGAGAGAGAGACAGGTGAGAGAGAGAGAGACAGGTGAGAGAGAAGAGAGGCTGTGTCAGCTCTGTCCACAGAGACAGGTGAGAGAGAGAGACAGGTGAGAGAGAGAGAGACAGGTGAGAGAGAGAGAGAAGACAGGCTGTGTCAGCTCTGTCCACAGAGACAGGTGGAGACAGAACAACACTTTCTGCTGCACTGTCAAACATACCAAGACATTAGAACAAAGTTCTTTACAAAGATAACATGTCAACTCCAAGATTTTGAATCACTGTCTGACTAGAGACAGGTGGAGACAGACAGGTGAGAGAGAGACAGGTGGAGACAGACAGGTGAGAGAGAGACAGGTGGAGACAGACAGGTGAGAGAGAGACAGGTGGAGACAGACAGGTGAGAGAGAGACCAGAATAAAATGCAACATGTACTTGGAGAAAATAGTGCCAGCAGCATAGAAGCAGCGAAATATGTGAGCGCATGTCACAGCCTAAGAGACAGCTGTTCATCTCCTCACAGCTCACTCTGATTACTCCTCTACTTCATGGGTCTTTTCTACATTTGATACTTGCGGTTTTGTAATAATACATTGTTGTAAATTGTTTAATGAATGAATTGTATTTGTATTTGATCATATCACTATTGAATTGTATTATCCTTGACGCTTTGGCAATATTGTTCACCTGACATTCATGCCAATAAAGCATATTGAATTGAATTTTGAGAGAGAGAGAGAGAGAGAGAGAGAGAGAGAGAGAGAGAGAGAGAGAGAGAGAGAGAGAGAGAGAGAGAGAGAGAGAGAGAGAGAGAGAGAGAAGAGAGAGAGAGAGAGAGAGAAGAGAGAGAGAGAGAGAGAAGAGAGAGGAGAGAGAGGAGAGAGAGAGAGAGAGAGAGAGAGAGAGAGAGAAGAAGAGAGTGTAATGGAAAATAAATAGCTTTAAGCTCTATATTTCAGAAAATAGATGTGTTTAATTTCTGAATGAAACCCGTCTCAAACCCGTGAATCAGTCAAAGTGTGACGTCAGATGTCAGAAACCAGGACAGGAAATAAAAACACATTCACCATTTATCTTTGAACACGTTTATTAATGTATATTTGCAAAGCTTGAAAGTACATCCTCTAACAAAGTGCTTCTGCCAAAGAGAAGAAAGTGCACACAGGGAAAACTCAAAGGTAGGAAATGAATAATAATAATCTATATTTCATCATCATTTACAATCGTCTCTCTCTGGAGAAGCCGGAGCGTTCACCCTCGGTATAAAATAGAAAAATATATCAACAACACTGTACAGGTTTATTTACGCTACAGCAGGACGAAGCACCTGCACACACCTTCAGTCATATCTACAATACCAACGACATACATACAGGAGGAGGAGTCAACAGGAGGAGTCAGGAAGCTGCTCAAACATCACATCTGGGGCTCGTGTCCTCACTAGGACGCTCAGAAGGAAGCTGCTCTCAATCCAGCTCAAACATCAAATCTGGGGCTCGTGTCCTCACTAGGACGCTCAGAAGGAAGCTGCTCTCAATCCAGTTTAAACATCAAATCTGGGGCTAGTGTCCTCACTAGGACGCTCAGAAGGTTTATGATGTGTTGTTTTCACATTCAAATGCCTTCTTTATTTAGTTGACTTGTGTCCTCGTCCCAAATCTGTTGTCCTGTAAATCAAGGTGAGTTTTATAAGAAGGGGTTTTAAGGCCATTGTGGGAAAATAAATTAAACTAAAAAATGATCATCGTAAAATAAATAGTCCAGGAAAATGTAGGAGAAAAAAAATGTACATGAAAAAATACAGAAGTCTGAATTCTGAGGAAAAAGGGAATTTGGGGGAAAAAAGTTGCAGAAATGTCAAATAATTAATAAAAAGTCAATTTCTTTAAAAAACTGAAATTCTTTAAAAAAAAAAAAAAGTCTAAATTTGGAGAAAAACCGTCTCCAAGCTTTTCTACATTTTACAAAAACGCAACTTGGGGAGAATAAATGAACAAATGTACAACAAAAGTTTTTTTTTTACAATATTATGGGATAAAAGTCACAAAAAAACGAATTTACATGAAAAAATACAGAATTCTGAGGAAAAAGCGAATTTTGAAAAAAATTGAAAATCTGAAGAAAAAACTATTTCTTAATAAAACTGACATTCTTCAAAAGTCAAATAATGGAAAAAAAAGGGAAATTCTGAAAAAAATGACACATTTGGAAAAATAAACATCTCCATGCCTTTTCTCATTTTCCATGAAAAAAACTGGGGAAAAAAGATTACGATATTCTGGGACAAAAAACACATTAATGCGAAAATGAAACGTGTTTTTTTTGTCAAAGAACATGATTTTAAGCCACATTTTTCTTTTAGATCTCAGTGGTTTAAAGTCTTTATTTGAACCAGACTAATGATCTTAGTCTCTACCATGAATCAATGTTTGATATATTAATGTCTCACTAACTGTGCAGCTCGTTAGAAACTCAGACCATAACACGGCCGCTATTAAAATAAATGAATCCTGTTTTTGAAGAATAACAGTTTCCAGTAAAGTCTGAAGATTTAGAAATCCTTAAGAAATGTAAATATTAAAGTATAAACACGTGACTGAAGCACATAAAGAAACTCTGTGATGGAACATGAAATGAACGTTAGGGGTCGCTCAGCCTCCTGTGAGATATAAGAGTTAATAATATTAAAGGTGTATTAGTTTCACATGCTGATGCTGTTCTTCTTCTTGGAGCTCTGAGACGTTTTCTGCTCGTCTCCGGTCAGCAGAGCTTTGATTTCTGACGGGATCTTCCCCGCGTCCATCGCCGAGCACCACTGCTTATACTGAGACACAGAGAGAGAGAGCGAGAGAGAGACACAGAGAGAGACAGAGATATCTGTAAAGACTTCACTTTATACTGAGACACAGAGAGAGAGAGAGAGAGAGAGAGAGAGAGAGAGAGAGAGAGAGAGAGAGAGAGAGAGAGAGAGAGAGAGAGAGAGAGAGAGAGAGAGAGAGAGAGAGAGAGAGAGATATCTGTAAAGACTTCACTTTATACTGAGACACAGAGAGAGAGAGAGAGAGAGAGAGAGAGAGAGAGAGAGAGAGAGAGAGAGAGAGAGAGAGAGAGAGAGAGACACAGAGAGAGAGACATATCTGTATAGACTTCACTTTATACTGAGACACAGAGAGAGAGAGAGAGACACAGAGAGAGAGAGAGCGAGAGAGAGAGAGAGAGAGAGAGAGAGAGAGACACACAGAGACACAGAGAGAGAGAGAGATATCTGTAAAGACTTCACATAAGACCTTTCATATAAAGGTGTATTGTACCATCTCCAGCTCCTCTCTCAGAGCACAGATGGTACCAGATGTATTTAAACATGAATTTAAAGTATATGTGTCTCTCTATATCAAGTATATAAAAGGTGTATTGTACCATCTCCAGCTCCTCCCTCAGGGCGCAGATGGCCCTCTCCTTGCTGGACACCAGCTCCTCCAGGTATTGGTACCGGAGCTTCTTCCTGGCGCGGCACTCTCTGGCGCTCTGACGGCTTCGCTCCAGCTTCGCCTTCAGGTCGATCTTCGCCGGTTTACGACCGCGTTTCCCCGGTTTCTTCACCTTACCGGTCACCATCTGAGAAACACCAGCATCACACTGAGGTTATTTATAAGATAAGAAGTACTTTATTCTCTAAATATGTGTTATTATACTTCTTCACCTTGCAGGCCACCATCTGAGAAACACCAGCATCACACTGAGGTTATTATACACTTTGATATCAGATTAACGCAATTTCAAGGTCTCTAAATATGTTGAATACACACATAAAACATGTTGAAGTTATATTAATCATATCAAGGGTTAAAATCCTCCATAATGTGTTAATTAATCAGGGTTTAAGATCACAATTCAAGATATTTTCAAGCGCTTTGAAGGTCTCTAAATATGTGTTATTACACTTCTTCACCTTGCAGGCCACCATCTGAGAAACACCAGCATCACACTGAGGTTATTATACACTTTGATATCAGATTCAAGCGCTTTGAAGGTCTCTAAATATGAGTCTCTATGCATTCAAAAGTGGGAAAATCCTTTGAAGCTTAATTCAAATGATTTTAAACCAAAAATACTCATAAAGCCCTTTATTTATAAAAACAACAATGTATTAATCCTCACATAAATCCATATATATTATAATATTCTATGATACCTTAGTTAGACTACAGATACAGATTATCAATACAAAATATAATAAAGCTTGTATAATGATTAAGCTTCCCATCCTGTAAAGAATCACCTTTAAAACATTAAAACTAGTCATTTAACATGAAATAAAGGTAAATATCTGAAGCTAACGTTATCTCATATTCTCTACAAGCTAACATTAGCTTCATTAAAGTCAGTTATCAGCCTTTAACGAACAGTTAGCTCCACACACTACAGGTTTACAGTTAAAGCAGTTATTGCCTTTTAGAAACTGGTTATAAAAACCTGTAAAAGTGAATGAAATGTTAATAATCTTCCGTGTTTCTCTCAGCTAGCCGTTAGCTTCTCACCTTGTTTTCATCCATCTCCGCTCCGTTAGCTTCAGTTAGCTCACAGGTTAGCCACGGGATGCTAAGCTCCGGTATAGGAGAGTCAGATGAGATAATACAAATAAAGTAAAGAGTTTAAATTGATCGGGAAATAGAGGAACAGATGTTTAATAGTTGGCGATGTTTAGCTTTGTTTACATCGTGGTTCCGCCTCTTCTGCTTCTTCTTCTCTGGTGTTTATGTCTGGTAGTGATGTGTCGGTCGCGAACGAGCCGATTCTTTTGAACGGCTCTTTGGTACGAACGAGGGGAACCGAGTCGTACTTGGTGAGAGCCGTTCTTTTTATCGTTCAATCGTTGGTCCGCACTCACTGCCTGCCAAAATCCACTCGCCTTTTAAAAAGCTTGATTTTGTTGGATTGCATTTGGATGCACTTCAACCAAAACCCAGGCAGTGATAAAGCGCACCATTTGTAAAGGCAAAACATCCTTTAAAGCAGGGTCAACAAATAATCTCCATCGCCACTTAAAAACACAGTATCTAATATTAAGAGTTGCGTGAATTTCATTCAAGGCAAGGCAACTTTATTTACTGAACACATACAGAGGGTAAATTCAAAGTAGTACATTCACTGACATGAATGACATGGATATGGCGCCACCTTGTGTCATGTTTACAATGCAGATTATTGACATTAGGTCTGGCAATACAGTCAATCATTATCCTGGTGATTATTTCGCAGATAAACCTAGTAACCCCGCCCCCTTTAAAAAAACGGCTCTTTGAAAGGAACTGAGCCATAAGATCCGGCTCCCTTCAAGAACCATAATTCCCATCACTAGTCTGGTTGCTCAGCGCCCCCTGCGGCGATACCCGGAATTACATCCATTACGTTCTTTATTCAATAATACAATGTTATAAACAACTACAGAATGCAATTCCTGAAGAAATTGCTAGTGGGAATGCTTTATGCTGAACAGCTGACGCTGAACTGCTATGCTGAAATGTAATGTGTAAGAAGAAAGTGAAGAATTTAGATTGAAATGATACATGAACACTGGGGGCTTGAATGTGTGATGAGAGAAGAAAAGAAAGTAAAAAGGCTTGGAAAAGCAGCAGAATATTTGAACTGCAAACTTTTGAACTAACTTGATGGCGAATGATCTGTCGCCATGGCAACGGCATTTGATGACACCCCATAATACGCTTAGATGTGTTGATGGCTGCATCGTTACCAAACCTGTGAAGTTTTGGGCCATTTCGAGCATTTGAACTGAAGTTGTGAGAAAACCGTGTTTCAAGTGTGAGCATTTTGTTGTCAAGGCAACGGCATTTGAAGAAATCTTAAAACTGTCAAATAGATGTCTTCACGGCTGGACTGTTAGCACACATGTGAAGTTTGAGCACTTTTTGACAATTTTCATAGGAGTTATAGCTATATCGTGTTTTACGGCGAGGGATGCGTTGCCATGGCAACAGCTTTAGAGGAAAACTCACTAATGGCACATAGACATGTTGAGGGCTGGACCATTAACCATTATCTGAAGTCTGCTGCTGCACGTCAGTTGGAGTTATGACATCATCGTGTTCCATGACACGAGGTGTCCAGAGATCAAAGGTTTCCATTGTTCTGAATGAGAGCTAAACCTCTTACATGTGAACGTTTTGTTGAAGAACCGTAACAGATATCGGTGAAATTTCAAAGCGTGAAGCATCTCAAGGACCTTGAGCATCTGAAGGGTGCTTTTTGTGTACTTTTTGTGTACTTTCGGGTTAATAATGTGGCCTTTTTGGCAGATTGACTAAAGGTGTGCGGCTGCTGTGGTGGGGAAAGGTGAGGCTGAACTTACAATGGGCTTTAATGGAGACATGTTGAAAGTTTTTGTCACTTCATGCCCTCAAGAGGCATTTTGTTTAATTATTTTTTGCTTAATTTTTTTTTATCTTTCAAGCTACGAGATGTTTTCCTACATTTCTCATGAAAGATTATGTCTCAGGAATGTAGGGTTTGGGAATTATGGCAGGTTTAAAAGAAAATATGAAGGCAAAATTAAATCTGTCCTCCACTCTAGCTGTGACATCACGCACTCTAAAATCTGAAGGAGGCCTCTTTACCAAGGTCTGAACAATGTTTAATATTTCTAAAAGTTCGAAGCAGATTTAAAAGTTGTGTTACACGAATAATGTCAGAAAGATGTGTAACATTTTAAAGTTGGAATGAGGTTTCTGAGTGAAAGTATGAAGGAGCAGTTAGCAGTTGAAGAAGGAACAGTTAGCAGTTGAAGTCGCATGAAGATTGTTGAAGTCTGAAGAGTTTCTCCATTGACTGCAATGTTAAAAAAATTGATGAATTATGGGATGTATCTCTGGAATTATGAAAGTTATGAATGAGAAAAGTAATAGCATCGATTCCCGACCGAGCTGAACGTTTTGATGTTTGAACGGAGTTTCTGCGATGTGGAATGGGAGAAGAAGAGGTGCAAAATAACCCGGCGGAATAATAAAGAATTTCGTGCGTAGCATAACAAGTAGTAATAATTAATATATCTATACTAGGGAGAAGGGGTGGGATTAAATAAGTGTGAACTTATTTTTACATTACATTACATGTCACTTGTTAGACGCTTTTATCCAAAGCGACTTACATACTCAATACTGTGGACAATCCCCACAGGAGCAATTTGGGGTGAAGTGTCTCAGGGACACAACGACATGCTGACTGCAGTGGGGTTTGAACCTGTGACCCCCTGATCCCAACACAAACGCACAACCCACTGCGCCACACACCTCCAACTTCTTCCCTCCACTTTACCGTTAATAACTGTGCAATATATACCTGGCTGCTACATCTTCTTCTTGTTACTGGAAATGTGTATTTCCACATGTATATATATATATTTATTTTATATTCTTTAACTTACATTTTTTGTAATGCTATGCTTATTATTATTTCACAATTAGCAAGCATTTTTATATTAGTAAAGTAGAAGTACTCAGATCTTGTACTTGAGTAAAAGTAGAAGTACTCAGATCTTGTACTTGAGTAAAAGTAGAAGTACTCAGATCTTGTACTTAGTAAAAGTAGAAGTACTCAGATCTTGTACTTGAGTAAAAGTAGAAGTACTCAGATCTTGTACTTGAGTAAAAGTAGAAGTACTCAGATCTTGTACTTGAGTAAAAGTAGAAGTACTCAGATATTGTACTTGAGTAAAAGTAGAAGTACTCAGATTTATACTTACTAAAAGTAGAAGTACTCAGATCTTGTACTTGAGTAAAAGTAGAAGTACTCAGATCTTGTACTTGAGTAAAAGTAGAAGTACCAGAGTGTAGGAATACTCTGTTACAGTAAAAGTCCTGCATTCAAAATGTTCCTCAAGTGAAAGTAGAAAAGTATTCTCATCAAAATATAGTGAAAGTAGCGACAGTAAAAGTAGTCATTGTGCAGATTGGTCCATTTCAGAATAATATATATGATATGTTTTATAATGATTGATCATGAAAGTGTTCTCAAAGCTGGTAAAGGTGCAGCTAGTTTGAATGACTTTGTATACTGCAGGGTAGCTTGAGGATTTACTCCAGGTGGAACTAAAGTCTGATTTAACACTTGGTTATATTTCACATCATTCATCCACATCTGTGAAGTAACTAAAGGGATTAAATACATGTAGTGGAGTAGAAGTACACCATGTACCTCTGAACTGTAGAGGAGCAGAAGTACACCATGTACCTCTGAACTGTAGTGGAGTAGAAGTACACCATGTACCTCTGAACTGTGGAGTAGAAGTACACCATGTACCTCTGAACTGTAGAGGAGTAGAAGTACCATGTACCTCTGAACTGTAGTGGAGTAGAAGTACACCATGTACCTCTGAACTGTAGAGGAGTAGAAGTACACCATGTACCTCTGAACTGTAGAGGAGTAGAAGTACACCATGTACCTCTGAACTGTAGAGGAGTAGAAGTACACCATGTACCTCTGAACTGTAGAGGAGTAGAAGTACACCATGTACCTCTGAACTGTAGTGGAGTAGAAGTACACCATGTACCTCTGAACTGTAGAGGAGTAGAAGTACACCATGTACCTCTGAACTGTAGAGGAGTAGAAGTACACCATGTACCTCTGAACTCTAGAGGAGTAGAAGTACACCATGTACCTCTGAACTGTAGAGGAGTAGAAGTACACCATGTACCTCTGAACTGTAGAGGAGTAGAAGTACACCATGTACCTCTGAACTGTAGAGGAGTAGAGAGTTTTATAAACACAACGCTAGCCTCCATTAGTCTTTATTGGACAACAGTGTTTAAAATCAGCCGAACAAACTGTATGGATTTTGTTAGCGCCCCTAATGTAGCTTAGCAGATAAAGTCAACATACGGCTAGTAGCGTAGCCACCAATAACGTTAGCTTCTACCACAAACATTACGGCAGGAAATCAGATACAACACTGAGAGAACACAAATCTGTCAAAAACAACCCGTCAAAATACATCACAGAAATAAATACAGGTTGAAATCTGAAGTATCAAAAGGAGCTGTTCGCCCCCACGATGGCCAGAAAAAAGCCCTTCATACAAACTGAAAACTGTGTCTGTAAGATCTGTCGTAGGTGAACGCAGGGTTAGCACGTTAGCACTGAGCTAGCTTTACCTGCCAACACTGATGTTGTGTTTACCCTCCTGTCGTGTTCGGGTCAAACCTGACCGATTTACTGCTTTCTTTGTCAATAAATGTAGTGTCTTACATTCGATTGCCTCAAGGCCTCATGAAACATCTGAACATCTGAACTGATGATTTACACTTTCATTGAATTTAAGGTTTAGTCAACTTTGTCACACCTATTGTTAGGAAATGAATGGGTAACTCTGATCATGTTCATCCATCAGATACACAACCACAAATCAACAAAACGTTAATTTAGTAAAGCATCTTCAGAGTCTATTCTTTGTATATCTACTGCAGGTATTCATGTGAACGGTATCTGAGACACTGGTCACATCGTAAAGGGTTTTAAAAACATCTGGTGATGATTGAAGGTGTTTGTGTTGATGTGAGAGACGAGGAACACCAGAGTGGAACATAGGAGGGTTAAAGGTCCCCTACTCTGCAAAATCCACTTCTTCACGTCTCTTCTACATGAGCATGTGTCCCCTCTGTGGAAAGAGACTCTCTCTTCACACAGAGGGGACACATGTCTCTTCTACATCAACATGTGTCCCCTCTGTGGAAAGAGACTCTCTTTTCACACAGAGGGGACACATGTCTCTTCTACATCAACATGTGTCCCCTCTGTGGAAAGAGACTCTCTCTTTACACAGAGGGGACACATGTCTCTTCTACATCAACATGTGTCCCCTCTTCTTCATGTCTCCTCTACATCAACATGTGTCCCCTCTGTGGAAAGAGACTCTGAAAGTTTCAGGAACAAAGATTCTCTCTCTTTTTCTCCTGATCCATTTCTTTAAAAACCTGTCTGAAAATGAGCTGATCAGATTTTGGTCACTTTATGATGTCATAACGATGTTTTGGCTTGTGTAACCATTAGCCAATCAGCAACCAAGGTAAACCCCCCCCCCCCTTATCACCTGAATCTCCTCCTATTTTCATCTCAAGTAACAGACAGAGAATCAGCACTTTGGAAACAGGGCTGAAACAGAGGGGATTATGGGTAACGCTGCAATGATCTGTTTGGTGTTTCAGCCAATCAGAGACAGGCTCTGGATATATCTGAGACCTGGGATATATTGATGAAAGACAGTATAATAGGGGACCTTTAAAGAATAAATATCTTTGTTTTTAGACAAAAGTGTTTGGTGGGTTAGCGTTTGAGCTCCAGGCGACTTTCTTCCCCTTCGCCTCCCGACCAAACGCATCGTAAACCGAGTCCTTGGCGCCCGTCTTGTTCTGGACGGGGATCTCCACGACCCCGATGTAGTTCTTTTTGGCGACCCGAGAGCTGGCGGTGATGGTGTAGGCGTTACTGCGGTAGCACTTCATGGAGGACATGCAGAAGGTCTCCCTCATGCCCCTCCTGAAGTTGGCGTTGTAGACGGAGTACAGCGTGGGTTTGGAGGCCGTGGAGCTGAAGGAGATCCAGGCGATGGCGGTGAAGAAGAGCAAACCCTGACGACCGTTCGATTCCCTCGGGTGCCACAGCTGGGCGATGTAGAAAGGCGTCCAGGTGAGGAAGAACACCGAGTTCAGCATCAGGAACATCTTGATGGTCTTCACTTTAGTCCGCGGCACAATGTTCATCGTGCGTCGAACCGTGTGTCCGTCTGCGCTGATTCTCCAGATGTAGCGTACGACTCGTTGGTAGAAAGACACGATGAGCACCGCGGGAACAAGGAAACCGAACAGAAGGTGAATGGAGGCGTAGGACAATCCGCCCCAGCTGTCCGGGAGGAAGAAGAAGTCACAGTGTTGGCTGTCGGTGGATCCGTAGAAGAAGAAGCAAGGCGACACGAAGGCGGCGTCGAACAGCCACGACGCCGCGATCATCTTCTTGGCTTTCTCCCGCGACACCTTGAAGCTCAGCGGGTACAGGATGGTGTAGAACCGGTCCACGGAGATGCTCAGCAGGACGTACACCTGGACGCCGGGGCACAGGTGCTGCAGGTATCGAACCGCCTTACACGCAGCGGCGCTCAGCGGCCATCGACCCGACGCCACCTGTAATTCAATTCAATTATATTCAAATGTATTTAATTAGCCCAGTATCACAAAACACATTTGTCTCAGAGGGCTTCACGAAACAACCAACTTATCTGAGAAAATAGTCAAATTACAAGATAAACGTCTCCCCCCTACCCCACTGCACTTCAACACCCCACACAGACACACACACACACACACACACACCCCCCCCCACACACACACACACACACACACACACACACACACACACAAATACACTATCTTACCTGTTTTATTAAGCCTTGAATCTTATCTGAGAATCCAGTAAAATGAGGAGATGAAAGTGAGAACCCCCCTGACCTGTAAGAGGATGAAAGGCGCCCAGCCGAGGCTCATCAGCAGGTCGGCGCACGCCATGGACACCACGAAGTAGTTGGTGGTGGATTGAGTCCTGCGGCTGCGATGGATGACCAGACACACGAGGGCGTTCCCCAGGATGGAGACCAGCCAGAGGAGCCCGAACACCAGGCTCAGGACGGCCACCTCCCCCGGCGTCAGCTCATCGGCGGCGGTGGCGTTCCCCTCCAGGCTGCAGAGGGGGGTTGTGGGTAACGTTGTGGCGTTCTCCCTCTCAGAGAAGTTAAGGGACATCTGATAGGTGAGATATGGAGAGTACAGGGAGGGGCTGACTCTGTTTGAAGAGGAGAGCACCATCGCTACACCGAGAGGAGCTGGGGACACAACACAGAGTCTACTTTAGTGTCAATCTTCTAGTGTGTGTGTACAGAGAGATCCAAATACCGTTTCCCACAATCCTGAGGAATACAAAGATACAAATATATATAAAGTATGTATATCCTGTATATACACAATCAACAGACACCTTTATACACATGCACACATTAAAGACATAAAAAAAAGCACAACAATCAATAAATACAAAATAACAGTCACTTCAATATCTTTGGGAAATGTACATTAGTGCAGGACTGACCATAGCAGCGTGAAAAGTGTCTGGGGCTGAGGGTGTGTGTGTGTGTGTGTGTGTGTGGTGTGTGTGTGTGTGTGTGTGCGTGTGTGTGTGTGTGTGTGTGTGTGTGCGTGTGTGTGTGTTAAAAAATCTTTCAGTTTGTGTGTACAGAGAGATCGAAATAACGTTTCCCACAATCCAGAATACAAAAATACAAATATGTATATATGTGCAATATAAATACCATTACCATCATTACAAAACACTCTGCTATATAACATGTGCAATATTATCATTATTATTATTAATATTGTTCGATAAATAACGTAGAATTACGTAACTACCACTATGGTGTTTGCACGACTAAATGCTGTTAATATTCACATGAATGAAGAGCCGTCTGTTTCCTGCTCTTTCTACTGCACTGTTGGTGTAGTTTATTATCACGCTGCTGTGTTGATTGTATCTTTGTAACTCTGGAACAACAATTTCCTTATAAATAAAGTCCTCTCTCATCTTATCTCTCATCTTATCTCTCATCTTATCTCTCATCTTATCTCTCATCTTATCCTGTATACACACAATCAACAGACACATTTATACATATGCACACATTAAGACATAAATAAAAGCACAACAATCAATATAAATATATACAAAATAACAGTCACTTCAATATCTTTGGGATTCGGCATCAGGACGATCATGATCTTCAGAGCTCTCAAAGACTGGATATTCACCCATTGGGCGTTAGTAACTACAAACAGAAAGTGGGTAAGGCAGGTGGTTGGGGAGATAATCAGGTTGGGAGGGATGGTTTAAACTGTATGTTAGTTTGTAGAGAGGAACGTTGGTAGGTAGCGGTTTGTTAGCCGGCTCATTGGTGGATTGGTTGGTAAATGTTTCTTTGTTGGTCGATTTGTAGTTAGGTTAGTAGATAGGAACGTTATAGCTAGGTAGTTAGTCGGTTGGTTGGTAGGTTGGTTAGTAGATAGGAAGGTTGGTTGGTAGTTAGGTTAGTAGATAGGAAGGTTGGTAGGTTGGTTAGTAGATAGGAAGGTTGGTTGGTAGGTTGGTTAGTAGATAGGAACGTTATAGCTAGGTAGTTAGTCGGTTGATTGGTAGGTTGGTTAGTAGATAGGAAGGTTGGTTGGTAGGTTGGTTAGTAGATAGGAAGGTTGGTTGGTAGGTTGGTTAGTAGATAGGAAGGTTGGTTGGTAGGTTGGTTAGTAGATAGGAAGGTTGGTTGGTAGGTTGGTTAGTAGATAGGAACGTTATAGCTAGGTAGTTAGTCGGTTGGTTGGTAGGTTGGTTAGTAGATAGGAAGGTTGGTTGGTAGGTTGGTTAGTAGATAGGAAGGTTGGTTGGTAGGTTGGTTAGTAGATAGGAAGGTTGGTTGGTAGGTTGGTTAGTAGATAGGAAGGTTGGTTGGTAGGTTGGTAAGTAGATAGGAAGGTTGGTTGGTAGGTTGGTTAGTAGATAGGAAGGTTGGTTGGTAGGTTGGTTAGTAGATAGGAAGGTTGGTTGGTAGGTTGGTTAGTAGATAGGAAGGTTGGTTGGTAGGTTGGTTAGTAGATAGGAAGGTTGGTTGGTAGGTTGGTAAGTAGATAGGAAGGTTGGTTGGTAGGTTGGTTAGTAGATAGGAAGGTTGGTTGGTAGTTTAGTCGTTGGTTGGTAGTTTAGTCGTTGGTTGGTAGCTAAGACGGTTGGTTGGTAGTTTAGTCGTTGGTTGGTAGTTTAGTCGTTGGTTGGTAGCTAAGAAGGTTGGGTGGTTGGTAGTTTAGTCGTTGGTTGGTAGCTAAGACGGTTGGTTGGTAGTTTAGTCGTTAGTTGATAGCTAAGACGTCGTTGGTTGTAGTTTAGTCGTTGGTTGTAGTTTAGTCGTTGGTTGGTAGCTAAGACGGTTGGTGGTAGTTTAGTCGTTGGTTGGTAGCTAAGAAGGTTTGGTTGGTAGTTAGGTCGTTAGTTGATAGCTAGAAGGTTGGTTGGTAGTTTAGTCGTTGGTTGGTAGCTAAGACGGTTGGTTGGTAGTTTAGTCGTTAGTTGGTAGCTAAGACGGGTGGTTGGTAGTTTAGTCGTTAGTTGGTAGCTAAGACGGTTGGTTGGTAGTTTAGTCGTTAGTTGGTAGCTAAGACGGTTGGTTGGTAGTTTAGTCGTTAGTTGGTAGCTAAGACGGTTGGTTGGTAGTTTAGTCGTTGGTTGGTAGCTAAGACGGTTGGTTGGTAGTTTAGTCGTTGGTAGGTAGGAAGGTTGGTTGGTAGTTTGTTGGTTTGTAGGAGAGCTAGATCGTTGGTCTGTTCATTGATAGGTTGGTTGGTTGGAAGGTTATTCGGTTGGTTGTTAGTTTGGTTGTAAGGTAATAAGGGTGTTAAAGTAATATGACAGATAATTGCTATGTTTGTACTTGGTTAGTTGTTGGTTGAATGGTTCGTTGGTTCTTTCTCAGCTTTTCAGCACCCTGTAGTTTATCTCTAATGAAGATCTACTGATGGTTTCTAATGGAGAAGTCTAACGTGGCTGAGAGAAACAGCCTCAGGGAGCTGTCGAAGACTTTTCAAATCCTCTAATGAAGACGTATAGTTCCACTCCAGAAGTCTCCTCTGGGGGGAAGGAGAGTCTCTAGAAACTGGAGTTACCTTTCCTTCAGCAGGAGGCAGAGTATTAAAGTGTTCCTCAGGTGATACTGAGCTGCAGGTAATTGAATGAATCATTACGGTGATCCAGCTCCTCGTCCTCCGAGGACAAACATTAAGGACGGGAGGAAAACGCTGAGTTTGAGTTTCTTGTTTTACCCACAGCAACCTCAGATACACGAGAGAAACCAGTGCTACATATAAACATATATCTATACAGTGTTTGAAGAGGTATTCAGATACTTGACTGTATATAAATACTGTGAAAACAACCTGTTACAGTGACAATCCTGCATTAAACATTATATTTAAGCAAAAGTATGATTAACTTAAAGTACTCAATGCAGGAGAAATGTAGAATAAATACTCAAAAGGATTCAAATAAATCTATTTAAAAGGAAAAAGTAGTAAATCCTCACTTGTGAGAAGATATAAAACCATTAAAAAATGTGCTTTTTTTGCACAAAATATGACATAAAGGATCTGGAGCTGCAACGAACCGTAAAGAAAGTCCAGGTCTAAAAAACAACTACAGATAAATACAAAATATTATAAAAACAGATTAAATAATATAAACTCTGATTGTTTTTAAGATATAGGACCCATTGACCCATTTAAATCCCTTTAACAATAATATTATAATAAATAATAAAAAATATTAATTAAGGCTCCTTTAAATCTAAAATCTCAGAATGGAAAAACACTGAACACCTGCTGTTTCTTAAATATGTTTGTTGTATTATTTTAATTAAAATAAAGCACATTAAAGCTGTAAAATGTAATATGCTGATATTAAAACATCTTACAGGAGAAATGTTAGTTTATTATTAATTTAATGTTATATATATATTATTTGATGCTTAAAAAAACAACAGAATAATTCATATTAATTTAACCAGCGAGCAAAATGAGAATTCTCCCTAAAATAAATATGCAATAATAACATCTGTTGATAAATATAAAAAACGGTCATTTTTAAATGTCTTTCACATTAGAGAAAATACAAAACAAATCCTAATAAATAAGAATGAAATGTGTGGCCTTCAACATGTCTGCCTGTCCCCCCCGCGGTGAAGCAGGAGGAGAAACAACATGAAAACTCAGAAAATAAAACAAACGGACCCATCACCTGTAACACCGGGGTCTACAGGTGATGAGTCCGGGTTTAGGCGCTGAAAATCGGCCGCTGAGCTCCGGACGTGTCGCTGAATCTTTTTTTTTTTCCCCTCCGGAGGATTTTATTTCCCTGAAGGTGAACGAGAGAGAATAAGGAGCACTCACCGGGGCTCTGCCAGGCGGGAAGAGAGGCTTCATTTCGGGGGGTTTTCCGTCAAACCGAGCGGGCAGGAGAACCGGAGGAGGACGATGAAGAAGAGGAGGAAGAGGAGGAGATGTTTTCTGAAGACAGGGGCGGAGATAGCGGGTCCGGGGCTGAGGAGGGCCCCTCCCCCCCCATGTTATATAAGGTGGTAAATAAAGAAGTAACGATTTTTTTAAATAGTACAAATTTCACATGCAAATGAAAAAGAGCATTTGAAAATATACGGAGGCCAACACACGTAAAGAAACCACCTGAAATATTTCAATTAAGTCCATTAAATCCAGAACTAATGCATTAATAGAGAAAGCTAATTGTAATTATATGTTTCTCTAAAACAGCCTTTGTATTTTATTAAATGGAAAATTGTTCAATTTATTTAAATATTTCATTAAAACCATTTTTTTTTTTTAAATATGACAAGTTTAATTTTATTAAATGAAATATAGGTTCATTTGATAAAATATAAAGAATAATGTTATCGTACAAAACACGTTTTATTGAAAAATATAGAATACGCCATATTACTTTCAATTGAATTCAATGTTATCAGATTTCTAAAATGTTTTTAATAACATCTTTTATTCAATTGAATCAAACGTTAGATTTTATTAAATGTAATAGAATTGTATTTTATTAAATATAATATAGTTGAAATGTATGAAAATATAATAAAGTTACATTTGACTGAATATAAATATTATTTTGAATTACAATTGAATACATTTTCTTAGTATAGCCTCACAACATTTGAAGATATGAAATATAATAATATTTTATTAAATGATTATATTTAATAATCCTCTCCTTCCTCTCTCCTCTCGTGTGACTCTCTGAGCTGTATGGTTATTATCATTTTATCCATTTCATATTTAATTAAACGTGTTTTAATGATGATCATTATGTCTCCTTCCTCCCTCAGTGACGCTCTGCCTCTCTGTGGCTGACGCAGCACGTCGCCATGGCAACAGCGTGACCGGTGAGACGGCTCTGTCTCCACGGCAACTGAGAACCGTGCTGATTGGTGGAGAGAGTTGTAATGGGATAAGGCATTTAGTCCGTTTTAAATTAAATATCATTATTTATTAATTATTATAGACAAATATTAATGAATTTTTTTACACAAAATCCTCTTCGGTGTTTTAGTGAATAATTTAAATTTAGTAGGAATTAAATAAAATGTGAAAATAAGAGAATGTTAATCATTTTAAGAGATAAATAAACAAAAATATTAATATTAAAATGACTAAAAATATTAACAGCACTATTACAACTTAGTAATCTATTACAACTTAGTATCATAATCTTCTTTTTAAATTGGTTTTATCTTTTAGTACTGACTCATGTAACTATCCAAATTAACCCTCTTAACCCTTGTATGCTGTTCGGGTCTGTGGGACCCCTTTTCATTATTTAGCTAAAAAAAATGATATGATCAATTATTTTTTCAAACTCACTCTCAATGGCCTTGGCTCATTGTCTGTGAAGAACACATTTTCAATGACCACCCACTGTATCCCCCCCCCCCACACACATTTACATTACATACAGGGTGTTCAGGTCACTTTTGTGTTTCTGCCCTTGCCATTCCCTTGGTGGCAACATTATTGATGAACTAAAGCACGGACTCCTGTCTGCTCTCACATTCCCGCATGATGTCTTACGGGAACCGATCTTTCTTTTGTCCCACTCTATCTCAGCTGCACATTTGGGGCGGGACACAATAAATAAAGCTCCCTCCAGTTTGGGTCCTGATCACAGCTGATCAAGATGGCCAAAAGGTTCTCTGCTCAGAGGGCCGTGCTAATGATTCTGGAAGAGAGAGAACCATTTGATGATGATGATGAAGATGAAGAGGTTTCAGAATGAGAGTCTGACAGTGACTTTGAAGAAGAGGATGAGATGGAGGAAGAGGATGAGATGGAGCATCAGCTAGTTACAAAGAACAGACGATCCACAGGACCAGCCGGTCAGCGGGCAAAACAACAAGTAGCACTTTAATTCATTAATGTGATCTAAGAAATGTAAAAGAGCGAACATGAACCATCTGTTTGCTTGTGATTGAGATGAGGTAAACATCTGTTGAGTATCTTAACATCAGATAGTTGGATCGTGTTGAATTGAAGCCCAAAAGGCAGCGGGTCCAGCAGACCCACGAACACTGGCTGAGTAACAGAAACACCACAAGGGTTAAATGTGACAGAATACATTCTTATTTCTTATTTAATTAAAGTCGTCAATTTGAACTTAATTTTATTTAATACACCTCTTACTTTTTAAAGATTTAAATCTATTAATTTATAAATCAAACTTTATACATTTTAAGGGTTATTCTGTGTTAATAATTGTAACTTCTTCTCGCGCTCCTATTGGCTAGCGCTCCAGCACATTATAGGCTAAGGGGCGGGACATCTCCAAGCAGCTGACCAATCACAACAGAGCTTTGATAAGATATATCTTTATTTACAAGTGGTTCCATCGCTGATTATCGACAACACAAATAATAAACATGTTTCTGAAAGGAAGAGATGGAGGGTACTGACTGATCGATATATGATCAACTAATAAATGATTCAACTCGTTCATTATTGATCGGCCTTTTAAGAACAATAAATAATGAACAAATGTAATCAGTATCTTTAAACTAAACCCACTTATATTTCACTTAAAAGGCCATCAGGTTACACATTAATACAGGAATAATTAAAGACATAATTAAGGGCTTTATATTAAGGTATTTTTAATAGTCTTTCTGCACAGGTAAGGCCTTTGTTAAGGGTTAAAAACTCCTTAAAATAGCCTCAAAGGTTACCCTTACTTTTGCACTTTTTAACCAATTAAAGAATGCAGAAAAAACCTTAAAAATATCTTAATTTATTTCAACCCACGGATACAATAACCCCTTAAAAAAACACTTAAATAATCCTCAATTTACCCTGAAATCTCATTTTAATAGATCCATATATTTGGCATATAAAAATAAAAATATTTAATATAAAAAGAAATAATTAAGTATTTTTTTGTATATTTAAGGGAATCTTAAGTTTACTTAAATGTTCACTTAATCATTTTGAAAAATCCCTTACACTTAATAACACCTTACAGTTTATTATTAATGTCCTAATTAAACGTTCACCATAGTCTGTGTTTTAAGGGGTAAATTAAGAAATACTTAAGGGATTTTCTTACAGCGTTTAAAGCGTGTTTGAAGCAGCAGTAACAGGAAGTAGAAAAGCTGTTTCTGACAGTTATTATTATTTACAGGAAAGTCTTCAGGATATTTACACACTGCAGAAACCTCCGGAGAAACACTCAGAGACATGTTCATCCTCTCAGACCCCCCGTCCAGCGTCAGAGTCCCGAACCTGGAAACAAAAACATTCGGACACTACAGGTGAATAGGGTCATTTTTTTAACTTAAAGATATCAGCTAGACATTTCTCCAGTTAATTACTTACATTAAGACAATTGTTTTTTGTATTACAAGTTTTCTGAAATAGCATGTTTAAATATGCAAATGAGCCATAATCTCATTAAATATGCGCATATTTTAACACATTTCAGGAACCGAAATCTGAACCTTGGATAAACCCAAACCTGGAAACAAAAACATTCATTCAATAAAAATATGCATCATCCGGGACATAGCTTAGCTTAGCACAAACACTGGGAGTGGAGGGAAACTGTTAGCATCGCTCCTTCTGAAGAGAGGATTAAATCTGATAATAAATCGCTTAAATTTAATCACTAAATCAAATCTCTACATTTTAAATAAAACGTTATACACAATAGGCTCATTAGTATTTATCAGTTTTAATAGATAATACCTTTTTCCACCTCCAGTGTCTGTGCTAAGCTAGGCTAACCCTGTATTAACCCCCATGCTAGCAGTTCGCCTTGACCTCCAGTGTTTGTGCTAAGCTAAGCTAATCCTGTATTAACCCCCCATGCTAGCAGTTCCCCTTGACCTCCAGTGTTTGTGCTAAGCTAACCCTGTATTAACCCCCCATGCTAGCAGTTCCCCTTGACCTCCACTGTTTGTGCTAAGCTAGGCTAACCCTGTATTAACCCCCCATGCTAGCAGTTCCCCTTGACCTCCAGTGTTTGTGCTAAGCTAACCCTGTATTAACCCCCCATGCTAGCAGTTCCCCTTGACCTCCAGTGTTCGTGCTAAGCTAGGCTAACCCTGTATTAACCCCCCATGCTAGCAGTTCCACCTCCAGTGTTTGTGCTAAGCTAGGCTAACCCTGTATTAACCCCCCATGCTAGCAGTTCCCCTTGACCTCCAGTGTTCGTGCTAAGCTAGGCTAACCCTGTATTAACCCCCCATGCTAGCAGTTCCACCTCCAGTGTTTGTGCTAAGCTAGGCTAACCCTGTATTAACCCCCCATGCTAGCAGTTCCCCATGACCTCCAGTGTTCGTGCTAAGCTAGGCTAACCCTGTAATAACCCCCCATGCTAGCAGTTCCACCTCCAGGGTTTGTGCTAAGCTAGGCTAACCCTGTATTGACCCCATGCTAGCAGTTCCCCTGACCTCCATATTTCATGCTAAGCTAGGCTAACCCTGTATTAACCCCCCATGCTAGCAGTTCCACCTCCAGTGTTTGTGCTAAGCTAGGCTAACCCTGTATTAACCCCCCATGCTAGCAGTTCCCCTTGACCTCCAGTGTTCGTGCTAAGCTAGGCTAACCCTGTATTAACCCCCTGTTACCTCTCCAGGAAGTGGTTGTTCTCGTTGAGCTCCTTCACGACGCCCTCCATCTCCTCCTTCAGCTTCTTCATCCTGAGGAGCAACACACATGTTATTATGATGTTCTGCATGTTCCTAAGACATGTGATGAAGATGATGATGATGAAGATGATGATGATGAAGATGATGAAGGTACCCCAGAGTCATCTCCACCAGCGTGTTCTGGCTGAGGAAAGCTTGAGGCTTCATCCCTGAGGAGAGGAGGGGGAGGAGCTTCTGAGGGACGTGCTCCTGCAGCTTTAACACACACACACACACACACCACACACACACACACACACACACACAGACACACACACACACACACACACACACACACACACACACACACACACAGGTAATTAGGTCTTCATTAACTTATACATATTCAATTAACTAATAAATACTCAATTAACTAAAAGCATTAATTAATACATAAATACTCATGTGAATTATAAATTCACTCAATAAATAAACAATGTAATTAATAACTCACTTACTAAAAAAACAACAAGCTAAATAAATAAATAATCAATAAAATAGATAAAGGACTTCATAACTAAACAATACAAATGTAATAAATCAATATGTTGTTGTTGTTGTTGTTGTTGTCACCTTGAGCGCCCGCTCCATCAACAGAGTGATCTCCTTCTCGATGTTCATCAGCTGAGAGGAGACTCCCAGCAGCTGCTTCCTCACGTGATGCACCTTCCTACACACACACACACACACACACACACACACACACACACACACACACACACACACACACACACACACACACACACACACACACACACACACACACACACACACACACACACACACACACACACACAGTCGCTTAGCAACAGAGCAGGGTGTCATGGCAACGTGTGATGTCACTTCCTGTCCGTACCTCATCCACTCCTCGCTCTTGGAGATGAAGAGGCGGTACTTCATGGCGCATTCCTCCGTGAAGAGGGAGCGCGCTTTAGACGCATGAAGCACCAACTTCTGCCTGAAGGACACAATCATTAGTAATATATATGGAAAGATCACATTATACTGATTATTTTACCACCAAAAAGGATCAAAAAGTATCAAAACCCCCAAAGAAACTGTAGTTTAACTTTATTAATGAATGATTTAGTTTTACGATTGGCAGAACTGATATTATTGTAATAAATAAACACAGAATATATATTTACTTGTCAAATTTGTGGATCTGCTCCTCGTTGTACGGCAGACCTGAACACAGAATATTAAATATCGTTTCTATTAATGAACATTCCTCAGTGAGAGTTACAGCAGATTAAAAAAAGGATGACTACATATTTTAAAAGGGAATAAATTCAAGACATATTAGAGATGATATTCATTATTATGAGATATATATAAATACTGACGTCGCTCAGCTTTGTCCTTCTTGAACTGCTGGTAGATGGCTGTGATGGCGTCCAGCAGCACTTTGATCTTCTCCACACTGAAGGGAATCATTAAGAGATATAACCATTAAATACAGCAGCAATGTTTTATATTAATACATCAATAAATAATGCATAATTAATATAAACATATAATTAATAAATAATACAATAACTGAACAAATTGATGAATAAATAACTAATTAAATAAAATCTCTGTTAACTCAATAACTAAATAAATAAGAAATTAAAAAATAATAAACAAATAGATAAATTACAAAATAAATAGGAAAATCAATAAAAAACCCAAAATAAATAAATTACAGAAAAAAGTAAGAAAATAAATAAATAAGAAAAATAAAAAATAACAACATATAAAATAACTAACTAATTCAATACAAAATAATTCAATAAATGACTAACTAAATAGCTCAACTAATAAAAAACTTGAAATAAAAATGTGATTTTAATACAATGAGCAAAATAGAGCTGGATTTTCTGATGGAGTTGTTCATTAAGTTCATTAAGCTTATTAATAAAAGATATGCAGAATATTCAATATAAACAGGCAGTGAGCTCACTTCCGATCCTCGGGGTGCGTTCCAACCTGCAGGATCCAGCTGTCACTCAGCAGCCCGGAGGGGAGGAACTTAGACTTCAAATCCTGAGACGTTCGCTCGATGGGCTCCAGAGAACCAGAGATCTGCACACACACATTGATACACACTCTGTTATACACACAGAGTACACAGTGCGTGTGTGTGTGTGTGTGAGTTGTGTGTGTGAGCTCACTCTGAGGACTTTCTTGTGCATGTCACAGATCTCGTCGTACTCTGAGGACAGCATGTTGGCCTGCATCATAACCTCAAACCTGGAGCAGAAACACATTAGTTTGGTTTTCTTTAAATAGAAAGGTAAATAAAAGAACAAATAAAGACCTAAATCAAACAGAAATATACTAAAAGAATAGCTAAATAAACTACAGAATGCAATTCCTGAAGAAATTGCTAGTGGGAATGCTTTATGCTGAAAAGCTGACGCTGAACTGCTATGCTGAAATGTAATGAGAAGAAAGTGAAGAATTTAGATTGAAATGATACATGAACACTGGGGGCTTGAATGTGTGATGAAGGAAGAAAAGAAAGTAAAAAGGCTTGGAAAAGCAGCAGAATATTTGAACTGCAAACCTCTGAACTAACTTGATGACGAATGATCTGTCGCCATGGCAACGGCATTTGATGACATCCCATAATACGCTTAGATGTTTTGATGGCTGCATCGTTACCAAACCTGTGAAGTTTTGGGCTGTTTGGAGCATTTTCACTGAAGTTATCAGAAAACTGTGTGTGTCATAGTGAGCATTGTGTTGCCATGGCAACGGCATTTGAAGAAATTTCAAAACTGTCACGTAGATGTCTTCACGGCTGGACTGTTAGCACACATGTGAAGTTTGAGCACTTTTTGACCATTTTCATAGGAGTTATAGCAACATCGTGTTTTACGGCGAGGGATGCGTTGCCATGGCAACAGCTTTTGAGGAAAGCTCACTAATGGCACATAGACATGTTGAGGGCTGGACCGTTAACTGTCATCTGAAGTCTGGTGGTGTTTTGACCCTTTTCATAGGCGTTACGACAACATCGTGTTTTTTGGCGAGGGATGCGTTTCCATGGCAACAGCCTATGGTGAGATCTCAGATTTGCGTAGAGCTGTTGAGGCATGGACCGGTGATATACAAGCGAAGTTTGGGGGACGATCGGACCGTGTCCATTGGAGTTACAGCGACATGTTTTATGGCGAGGGATGCGTTTCCATGGAAACGGCATATGATGACACCCCATAATTGACGTAGAGCTGTTAACCATTATCTGAAGTCTGCTGCTCTGAGCATGTCAGTTGGAGTTATGACATCATCGTGTTCCATGACACAGGTGTTTATATTTGAGCTAACGACGTGTCCAGAGATCAAAGGTTTCCATGGTGATGTGCAGTAATCAGTGAGAGGAGAGCATTTCATTGTTCTGAATGAGAGATAAACCTCTTACATGTGAACGTTTTGTTGAAGAACCGTAACAGATATCGGTGAAATTTCAAAGCGTGAAGCATGTCAAGGAACTTGAGCATCTGAAGTGTACTTTTTGTGTACTTTCGGGTTAATAATGTGGCCTTTTTGGCAGATTAACTAAAGGTGTGCGGCTGCTGTGGTGGGGAAAGATGAGGCTGAACTTACAATGGGGTTTAATGGAGACATGTTGAAAGTTTTTGTCACTTCATGCCCTCAAGAGGCATTTTGTTTAATTATTTTGCTTAATTTTTTTATTTTTCAAGCTACGAGATGTTTTCCTACGTTTCTCATGAAAAATTATGTCTCAGGAATGTAGGGTTTGGGAATTATGGCAGGTTTAAAAGAAAATATGAAGGCAAAATTAAATCTGTCCTCCACTCTAGCTGTGACATCACGCACTCTAAAATCTGAAGAAGGCCTCTTTACCAAGGTCTGAACAATGTTTAATATCTCTAAAAGTATACGAATCAGATTTAAAAGTTGTGTTACACGAATAATGTCAGAAAGATGTGTAACATTTTAAAGTTGGAATGAGGTTTCTGAGTGAAAGTATGAAGGAGCAGTTAGCAGTTGAAGTTGCATGAAGATTGTTCAAGTCTGAAGAGTTTCTCCATTGACTTCCATGTTAAAAATTTGATGAATTATGGGATGTATCTCTGGAATTATGAAAGTTATGAATGAGAAAAGTAATAGCCATCGATTCCCGACCGAGCTGAACGTTTTGATGTTGAACGGAGTTTCTGCGATGTGGAATGTGGGAGAAGAAGAGGCGCAAAATAACCCGGCGGCATAATAAAGAATTGTGTGCGTAGCATAACAGAGAGTGGGAATGCTGCATCAGCATTCCCACTCTCTGTTATGCTACGCACACAATTAATAAATGTGTCTCACAGCTGCTCCGTCCTCTGCAGGATTTGGGTGCAGTAATTGCAGAGATGGAAGACTTCAGACTTCTTGTGCAGAATCTCACTGTAGTCCTCCTTCATCAGCTCTCTGCACACACAGAACATCCCATAATATTCAGCATGTCTTCATCAACAACAACAACAACAACAAACTACCTCGCTGGTTTTTAACTCACATCAGGCCTCGCACTCCCTTCCTCACGAGCTCCTGATAAAGCAGCAGAGACTCGGAGGTTTTCCACAGGTGACCCACGTCTCCAGCAAACGTCTGGAAACAACAACAACAACAACAACATTTACATATTAGGATAATTAAGATAAGACTTTATTTATCCCGAAGGAAATATTTGTGCCAGAGTTACAAAAATACAATAAACACAGCAAAAACGATAATTAATTAAACATTTTTTAAAAAATAGTTTTGCAGATTTCCAAGAAAGAGTCCTACTTTTGAGAAAAAAGTAATAATTTGATATTTAGAGAAAAAAAGTAATAATTTGATATTTAGAGAAAAAACGTCATAATTTGATATTTAGAGAAAAAACGTCATAATTTGATATTTTGAGAAAAAACGTCATAATTTGAGATTTTGAGAAAAAAAGTCATAATTTGAGATTTTGAGAAAAAATGTCATAATTTGAGAAAAAAAGTCATAATTTGAGAAAAAAAGTCATAATTTGATATTTTGAGAAAAAACGTCATAATTTGATATTTTGAGAAAAAATGTCATAATTTGATATTTAGAGAAAAAACGTCATAATTTGATGTTTTGAGAAAAAATGTCATAATTTGAGATTTTGAGAGAAAAAGTCATAATTTGAGATTTTGAGAAAAAAAGTCATAATTTGAGAAAAAAAGTCATAATTTGAGAAAAAAAGTCATAATTTGATATTTTGAGAAAAAACGTCATAATTTGATATTTTGAGAAAAAATGTCATAATTTGATATTTTGAGAAAAAATGTCTGAATTTGAGATTTTCGGAAAAAAGTTTTTACAAAATGGGATTTTCAGAAGAAAAAAAAGTCAGAATTTAGAGATGTACTAGATGAGGGATAACTGGTCTTGTTTGTAGTTATTTGATATACCTTAGCGTAGCTGGCGTCGAGTTCCAGGTCGTAGCGAGGCTGAACTTTCGGGGGACTCGCTGCAGAGAAAGAAACACGGAAACAGGTTAGAGGCAAACAGCTCAATTAAAGCAGAATAACTCACTTTTAGGTCTTTTTTTAAACCTTTTATGATACTTGGAATCCAAGGACAAGCCGAAATAAAAATGTAAAATTTAAGAAAGCTGTCAAATGTTTGAATTGATAAACAAACACAAACCAGGATATGTATGTGTCATTGTTTTTGTTCTCAAACTTCACATTTCTTTCCTCAGAATGTTGACTTTTTTTATCAAAATCTCAAAAATAGTAGTAGTTTTCTACGTAAGGTCCTGGAAGATGAATAAAAACATGAATGAAGTAGTAATGAATGAATAAATAACGTACGGTCCTGGAAGATGAATAAAAACATGAATGAAGTAGTAATGAATGAATAAATAACGTACGGTCCTGGAAGATGAATAAAAACATGAATGAAGTAGTAATGAATGAATAAATAACGTACGGTCCTGGAAGATGAATAAAAACATGAATGAAGTAGTAATGAATGAATGAATAACGTACGGTCCTCGAAGATGAGCCCCACGGTGGCGACGGCCTCGCGGCTCAGCAGCATGATCGGGTTTTCTCGTGATGTTTTGGGGAAAACCTGCGCCTGGCGGTTCGGGTCGAGCACGAGGCGGCGGCCCTCGTAATGCAGCTCCTGGTGGTGGAGCGCGATACTGCAGCGCCGAGACAACAGCTCCTGGAACAGCGCCGCCCTGAGGACACACAGGGAACAGCAGCTCGGAACAAACATCACTTATAGAGAAAATCTCAGAGTTCTGACTTTTTTCAGAAATATCTAAAATAATATATATAATATAATAATAGCATATATTATATACATGTTATACATACATGTTGTACTGTTGTATAGTGTTAGACGTGGTTTAATAAATAATAATAATATAACGTACATGTTGTACTGGTGGATGTAGATATGGTTTAATAATATAACGTACGTGTTGTACTGGTGGATGTAGACATGGTTTAATAATATAACGTACGTGTTGTACTGGTGGATGTAGATATGGTTTAATAATATAACGTACGTGTTGTACTGGTGGATGTAGACATGGTTTAATAATATAACGTACGTGTTGTACTGGTGGATGTAGATATGGTTTAATAATATAACGTGTTGTACTGGTGGATGTAGATATGCTTTAATAATATAACGTACGTGTTGTACTGGTGGATGTAGATATGGTTTAATAATATAACGTACGTGTTGTACTGGTGGATGTAGATATGGTTTAATAATATAACGTACGTGTTGTACTGGTGGATGTAGATATGCTTTAATAATATAACGTACGTGTTGTACTGGTGGATGTAGATATGGTGCAGCGTTGCTTGTTGAAGGCTGAACACGTTGACGATGGTTCGATGAAGGATGTCGTTTGTTTCGGCGAAAAACTGATCGAATCCCCAACATTTCTCCTGATCCGCCTCCAGGATGTTGGCGAGCACCGGGGTCAAAAGGCTCTGAAGACCCCTGGAAACAATATAATAAGTATATAAATTCAACATTTCATATCCAGGTAACATTTTTATTCTATTTTTTATAAATGTGTTCGTATATAGAGTAACTTAAGGGGGTTAAATAAAGTCTAAATGTGAAACGCAGACAGCAGAAGTGTTTCTAAAGTATACAACGTGATGCAGAGGAACATTTAAACATATATTTATGACATTAAAACACATTTTAATGAGTGTTTTTTGAGATGTAGGACTGTCTCTGACTTGGAGAGGCTGCAGGAGACCGGCATCTCGGTGTTCCACTCGATCTTCCCGTTTTCACTCTTCTGGTGACCGGAGATCGTTCCTGAAGGTTTCTCTGTGATGATTTTATACCTGAGACACAAACATGCAGTCAGAAAACAGCCTCCTCCTCCTCCTCCTCCTCCTCCGATGCTCTTAACCTTTTATCATATTTTATTCAATATGATAAATACCTTTTTATTTGATTGTATTTTCTCCTCATAGCACTGTGAGATGATGTTGTTCTTTTAAAGTGTGCGATATAAATGAAATGTATTATTATTATATATATTAGTGATGATTCCTCCTCTCTCATGACCTCCTTGTTGAATAAAGTATATATATATGTTAGTGATGTTTCCTCCTCTCACATGACCTCCTTGTTGAATAAAGTATATATATGTTAGTGATGTTTCCTCCTCTCTCATGACCTCCTTGTTGAATAAAGTATATATATGTTAGTGATGTTTCCTCCTCTCACATGACCTCCTTGTTGAATAAAGTATATATATGTTAGTGATGTTTCCTCCTCTCACATGACCTCCTTGTTGAATAAAGTATATATATGTTAGTGATGTTTCCTCCTCTCACATGACCTCCTTGTTGAATAAAGTATATATATTTTAGTGATGTTTCCTCCTCTCACATGACCTCCTTGTTGCGCCGCGGCCCCTCGAACGGTCTGAAGGGGAGGCTGCCGCTCGCTGCGTGGTAGAAAGTGACTCCGATGCTCCACAGATCCACCGTCGCTCCATACTTCTTCTGGTGATCCTTCCTCAGAACGGCTCGCTCGTACATGTCCGGGTGCTGCGGGAATAACACCACAGAAGGAGAGGGTAAACAACTACTGGGACAACACCAGAGGAGAGGGTAAACAACTACTGGGACAACACCAGAGGAGAGGGTAAACAACTACTGGGACAACACCAGAGGCCTGTACTACGAAGCCGGATGTTCACTTAGCTAACTTCAGGGAAAACTCTGGGTTTCCGGTCCTACGACGCTGGTTCTCTTCTTAGCGGGCTAGATCTCCATGGTAACTTATGCTGAGCGGCTAACCTGGTCCGGAGCAGGTTAGGTTGCAGGCTAAGAGATCAACTCAGTGAAAGCACCGCCTGCTGACCAATCAGAGCTCAGTGTGCGGAGTTTAAAGCGATCAAGTCATATTACAGGAGAAAGCAAATACAGAAAAACTGCCGTTGCAGGAAAGACGGCCGGCAAAAACCACCGACTGTGTGAACGTGAACATGAATAGAATATCACCTCCCATCTTCAGAGCAATCTGACTATTATAACATTAGCGTTAAGAAAGCTTACTGAAATATCTGCCACAACACAAGTAACCGGATCAAAGTAACATTACGTACAGTCCGCGGCACTGTGAGTGCAGACGTTGATGTGTCCCATTATCATTCATATCACATCATATCACATCATAATGTATCATATATCTCCTTATCTGAGTCAGCTGAGCCGGATCTGGCCGTGCAACACTCACAGTGTCACATACTGTATGCAGAAGTGTTATTTTAAGCAACACATTAAGTTGAGGAAACACTCGAGTCAAATGTAATGAAAGTCAGATCGTGTCTTAGACGGGGCAGTGATATCATAAACCTGTTAATGGACGCATTCAAACACTTGTTCTGTTACCAGCTGTATTCACCTCGCAGGTGCAGCTATGTGGCTTTGATCCTGGATCAAGTGTTTAAGTCATGGATGTTTAAAGTTTAACTTCTTCATATTTGTCTAATATTAAAGTTCACTTTTCATTCAGGAAGTATGACGCTGCGCTGTCAGTGCGCTTGTCCATGTTTGTGATTGGTCGAATGCTCCAAATACCACCCCTTTCATGTGAACGCGCACCTAACTAGATAGGACACGGCTGGCTTGAGCGATCGAGTTGATAACCAGCGTCGTGGGACCGCTTAGCGAGAGCGCGTATGTTTTGGATTAGGCCAACCGGCTAACTCAAACATATCCAGGTTATGTTGAACCGGCTTCCTCGTACAGGCCTCAGCTGTGTTAGTGTGTGTAATATAGTGTTCCTCACCAGGTGTGTTAGTATGTGTACTCTCCCCAGGTGTGTTACAGGTGAGTTACAGGTGTGTAACAGGTGTGTAACAGGTGTATAGTGTTCCTCACCAGGTGTGTTAGTATGTGTACTCTCCCCAGGTGTGTTACAGGTGTGAAACAGGTGTATAGTGTTCCTCACCAGGTACTCCTCTGTCCCGTACAGAGACACAAACTGCTCGTCGTCCTCCAGCTCTCGAGCCGCTCCGAAGTCGGTCAGTTTGTAGACGGAGCGCCCGCCCTCTCCGATCACTCGCATGATGTTCCCTGGCTTTATGTCTCTGTGCACGATGCCGTACTCCCTCAGGTGGTTCATCCCCGCCACTGAGAACACACAGGTACACATATCAATACATGGTAGAGGAGGAGCAGCTCAGAGAGATTCAACATTCAGAGGTGTTCTCATCAGAAGCTCTGCAGCTACAGAGCAGAAGTGGCAATGACATTCTTCTGACCTGAGCTCCAACAATGCAACATGTATAATAAAATACAAATAAAGCATAGTGCAAGAAGTCTACATACACAGGAATGAGTCCTAAAAACCCTGACATGAGTCAGCATTATGAGTCCTGACATGAGTCCTGTTATGAGTCCTAACCCCTGACATGAGTCCTGTTATGAGTCTTAAACCTGACATGAGTCCTGTTATGAGTCTAAACCCTGACATGAGTCCTGTTATGAGTCCTGTTATGAGTCTTAAACCCTGACATGAGTCCTGTTCTGAGTTCTAACCCCTGACATAGTCCTGTTATGTCAGTCTAAACCCTGACATGAGTCCTGTAATGAGTCCTGTTACGAGTCCTAACCCCTGACATGAGTCCTGTTATGAGTCCTAACCCCTGACATGAGTCCTATGAGTCCTAACCCCTGATATGAGTTCTGTCACGAGTCCTAAACCCTGACATGAGTCCTGTAATGAGTCCTGTTATGAGTCCTAACCCCTGACATGAGTCCTGTTACGAGTCCTAACCCCTGTAATGAGTCCTGTTACGAGTCCTAACCCCTGATATGAGTCCTGTAATGAGTCCTGTTACGAGTCCTAACCCCTGATATGAGTCCTGTAATGAGTCCTCTAATGAGTCCTAACCCTTGACATGAGTCCTGTAATGAGTCCTGTTCTGAGTCCTGTTATGAGTCCTAACCCGACATGAGTCCTGTAATGAGTCCTAACCCCTGACATGAGTCCTGTTCTGAGTCTTAACCCCTGACATGAGTCCTGTAATGAGTCCTGTAATGAGTCCTAACCCTTGACATGAGTCCTGTAATGAGTCCTGTTCTGAGTCCTGTTATGAGTCCTAACCCCTGACATGAGTCATGTTATGAGTCCTAAACCCTGACATGAGTCCTGTTATGAGTCCTAAACCCTGACATGAGTCCTGTTATGAGTCCTAAACCCTGACATGAGTCCTGTTATGAGTCCTGTTCTGAGTCCTAACCCCTGACATAAGTCCTGTAATGAGTCCTAACCCCTGACATGAGTCCTGTAATGAGTCCTAACCCCTGACATGAGTCCTGTAATGAGTCCTGTTATGAGTCCTGTAATGAGTCCTAACCCCTGTTATGAGTCCTAACCCCTCTTATGAGTCCTAAACCCTGACATGAGTCCTGTTATGAGTCCTGTAATGAGTCCTAACCCCTGACATGAGTCCTGTAATGAGTCCTAACCCCTGACATGAGTCCTGTAATGAGTCCTAACCCCTGACATGAGTCCTGTTATGAGTCCTGTAATGAGTCCTAACCCCTGACATGAGTCCTGTAATGAGTCCTAACCCCTGACATGAGTCCTGTAATGAGTCCTAACCCCTGACATGAGTCCTGTTATGAGTCCTGTTATGAGTCCTAACCCCTGACATGAGTCCTGTAATGAGTCCTAACCCCTGACATGAGTCCTGTAATGAGTCCTGTAATGAGTCCTGTTCTGAGTCCTGTTCTGAGTGACTGACCGACGTCGTGCAGCACGATGAGGAACTCGTCCTCCGGCAGTCCGTATGCGTTGGAGGATTCCTCGAGGACGGTGTAGAGACTTCCACACGGACAATACTCCATCACCAGCACCTTGTGACGGGTGTTAGACTGAGAGAGGATGCACAATAGAAGAAGATTCAATATGAGATCAGAAAAAGAAAAAATAATAATATAAAAAATAAATACAAATAAGAATAATATAAGAAAATTCCGAATAAAACAATTATATAAAAACAAATAAGAATAAAATAAAAATATGAATGAAGAGAATAAATAATAATAGATCTAGTGTGATGAAGGGTCATGTTTCCCAGACCTCCTCCTCCACGGCGAACAGCTTCACGATGTTCTTGTGGTTGAGTTTCTTCAGGACCTCGAACTCTCTCATCTGAACGTCCAGCGGCCGCAGGAAGCTCAGGTTGTTGAACACCTTCACTGCGTACAGGTCGCCCGTTTTCTAACGTGTAAAAACACAACATCAGTACTTGACGCTGTAATAACACATGTTCCCCTCGCTACAGACGTTGACCTCAAACTGGGAATCTGACAGGAAGTGCTGGAGAAGCAGGAAGCTGTCTTTATGTAAACAGTCTGTTCAACGTTCAGATCATCTGCCTACCTTCCTGTTTCACAGTAAAAGCAGGGTTACAGAACGGCAGATAATAGAGAAGTTCCTCCAGTCTACAGATCAGATGTGTGTCTCTTAAAATGTATAGAAGTGTATTACATGTAGTGGAAAAATATATTTTTAAAGAACCCTGAAATCAAAATCAGACTCAGGGACTTTTCATGTATTTTTTGCATAGATAATGCATAGTGATAGCTCATGCTGCTGCTCTCTGATTGGCTGCAGGCCGTGCTGTCTGCTCTGTGACTGGCTGAGGCCGTGCAGCTTCTCTCTGATTGGCTGCAGGCCGTGCAGCTTCTCTCTGATTGGCTGCAGGCCGTGCTGCTGCTCTGTGATTGGCTGCAGGCTGTGCAGCTTCTCTCTGATTGGCTGCAGGCCGTGCTGCTGCTCTGTGACTGGCTGCAGGCCGTGCAGCTTCTCTCTGATTGGCTGCAGGCCGTGCAGCTTCTCTGTGATTGGCTGCAGGCCGTGCTGCTGCTCTGTGACTGGCTGCAGGCCGTGCAGCTTCTCTCTGATTGGCTGCAGGCCGTGCAGCTTCTCTCTGATTGGCTGCAGGCTGTGCAGCTTCTCTCTGATTGGCTGCAGGCGTGCTGCTGCTCTGTGACTGGCTGCAGGCCGTGCAGCTTCTCTCTGATTGGCTGCAGGCCGTGCTGCTGCTCTGTGACTGGCTGCAGGCCGTGCTGCTGCTCTGTGATTGGCTGCAGGCCGTGCTGCTGCTCTCTGAGTGGCTGTGAGCCGTGCTGCTGCTCTCTGAATGGCTGTGAGCCGTGCTGCTGCTCTCTGATTGGCTGTGGGCCGTGTTTCTGCTCTCTGATTGGCTCTCACCTTGTGTCTTCCTCTGTAAACATTGGCTGTGGCTCCCTGACCCAGCAGGTCTGAGATCAGCCACAGATAGTTAGTGGTGCTCTGCATGATGACAGATGCAAGGATCCTGGAAATGTAAACATTAATATATTATTAATACAGAAACAATCATTTAGTTAGTTTATAAACATAAAAACAATAATTCATTTAATTTATAAACACAGGAATATGTATATAGATAGAATAATAATGTATTTATATTTCCTCCTGGGACCCAGGATGTAAACTTAGGGTTAAAAAAAAACATCTTGCAATTTAGACTTTTTTAATTTAATTTGATTTTAAATGTTTCAGTATGTCCACTGTAGAGGACGTCCGGACCATTTTAGTTTGAAAAGACAGCCACAATTAACAGATAGACTAGGTAACGTATTATGGTTATAGAGTGATATTAATACAAGAATACATTCAGCTTTATTTAAAACCTTAATAAGTCATTGATCCGAACATTGCAGTTTATTTGGTCACTAAAAAACGAGTCAGTTTTTTGGTGAATCTTTCCAGATCCTCAAAGACTTTGTAGTCGATGTACTGAAAGTACCTCATTGACTCCAGTCGGCACGGCCTGTAGGGTCATCTTGACTAGTGTTATGGATGTGGTCTCCATGGAAACAAACTTGGCATTCCTGAGGCAATTCTCATGTTTCATGGCTCCACTTAAAATAAAAAGAACAATAAGGCATACGTGCTACTCTTGGCCCACGGAGGGCCATGTCTTTCCAGCTCGTCCCTATCTGTCTCTCTGTCTGTATCTTTGCGCTCATGGAGCCTCCTGCATCTTCCCCCCCTTCTTCTTGACCCTCTTCTATCCCAGGTGTGAAAGCCTCATCTCTCTCATCATCTGAATCTCCCTGAACTATCTGCTTCAGTTCCGTCTCCTGCAACAATATTGAGTCATAAAGTCCATGAAGACGGTCCTGACGTCCACTAGGATGGACATTTATAAATGAGCTGTTATTTCAAAACTTGAATTATTGAATTGCTTTCAGAACTAATGATATATTTCCTCACATGTTAATAAACAAGAACATATAGGATTTTCATGGTAAAAATAACAATTATTGAACAATATTTGACTTCTCCTCCGGCTTCTATAAAACTTAGTTTTTGGTATGCCAGCCATTTTGGATGAAAAGAAAGAGGAACTTCCCAGCATGCAATTTTAACCAATGACATATCACTGGAAAGACCAGGATGTCCTCTGTACAGTACATCAGGGACTGATAGATGTCCTCTGTACAGTACATCAGGGACTGATGGATGTCCTCTGTACAGTACATCAGGGACTGATAGATGTCCTCTGTACAGTACATCAGGGACTGATAGATGTCCTCTGTACAGTACATCAGGGACTGATAGATGTCCTCTGTACAGTACATCAGGGACTGATAGATGTCCTCTGCACAGTACATCAGGGACTGATAGATGTCCTCTGTACAGTACATCAGGGACTGATAGATGTCCTCTGCACAGTACATCAGGGACTGATAGATGTCCTCTGTACAGTACATCAGGGACTGATGGATGTCCTCTGTACAGTACATCAGGGACTGATAGATATCCTCTGTACAGTACATCAGGGACTGATGGATGTCCTCTGTACAGTACATCAGGGACTGATAGATGTCCTCTGTACAGTACATCAGGGACTGATGGATGTCCTCTGTACAGTACATCAGGGACTGATAGATGTCCTCTGTACAGTACATCAGGGACTGATAGATGTCCTCTGTACAGTACATCAGGGACTGATGGATGTCCTCTGTACAGTACATCAGGGACTGATAGATGTCCTCTGTACAGTACATCAGGGACTGATAGAGTAGCTCGAAAGAGTAAAGGAGATGCATGTTAACAAAATGTCCACTACAGTGGGCTGGGTCCCAGGAGGATAAATATTTTAAAGCAAAATGTATTTAGATATGAACTAAGATACTAACCATTGATCTTGTGCATACATACAGAGAATACATTAAAATAAATACAATAAAATAACCCTAAATTAAAGTTTAAGAATGACATAAAAACACGTAATAATTCATTCATTAATTACATAAACATAAAACGCAAAAGTAAGAATGTGAAATAAACATATTTATATAAACATAAGAATGTAAAGTGAATATAATAATAGTTTAGTGAATTCATAAATTAGATGAACAAACTTCTCCACGTTACGTTACCCTACGTCATTACGCAATGGTGACGTCAGTGTGTGGGAAACTCCCCTTCATAAACCTGACGATGATTGTTAAGGTTTTTATTGTTTTAAAAAAGATGTGATGATTTGTTTACCTGACGCTGCTGTGGGACAACCCGCCATCTTTACGGACACCAAACACGTGAAATGATCCATAAACAAAGCCAGCAGCTGATATAAACTCATACTTATATATTTACGAGTAACCATAGATTATAATTAAAGGTGTAGAAATCAACTGTTTGTGGTTTTTTGTCAGGAAATGTTGTTATTTCCGATTTATTTTCCACCCGCGAAACCGAAACACGATCATTTCTCAACATTAAAATCATCCCAACCTTAACGGAACACAGAGTCCGTTAGCTAACACTCCCACCTACAGAACGGTACCGATGACTCCAACACATTTAAAGGCTTTGTTGTTAAAATCACTGTCTTTATTTTGTTTATTTCCTCACCTATTTTCTGCGGCCTCTTCTTCCGCTGTTCCCTGGACACGTGACTACAGCGGCGACCAATCAGCGCGGAGAGTGAGGCAAAAGGGGACGCGGTAGAATACCGTAATACTCAGCGTAGCAGCGGCTTATTAAATTACTAATAACAATGATTTTATAGCACTTTTCCTGGTGCTAAAATACGTTTTACAAGCAACTAAAGATACATAACTCTTCTTATAATCTCTTACATTTAATAAGACCCGTTTTTAATGGACTAATAATGTGTTCTGCCTCAGTTAAATGTACCAATCCTGGCTGTGACGGTTACTACGGTATCTGAAAATAGAAACCTAACTCTCTGCTATGAGGGCCAATCAGAGCGCAGTGAGGCAAAGGGAACGCCCCCTTTACCTCACTCTGCGCTCTGATTGGCCCTAACATAGCAGACAGTTAGCCCTGTATTAATTACCGTAATACTTAAAGAAGCAGCGGGTGATTAAAACCCACATCTTAGCTTCTGATACGAGAAGAACGACTTATCTTTTTTTATAGGACAGGTTATATAAGTTATGTTTCAGTGACTGTATAGATATGGGTCTGTTATCTATATGATGCATAATGGTTACCGCAGAGCTTCTATGGAGGCCCTGGTGTGCCATAAAGATGAATAATGACACAGACTCGTTTTTAAAAGTTCACTCACTTTATATTTAACAAAAGAAAAAGAGTCAGCGTTTGATACAGAAGGCTGCGGCGGGCATGAAACGTCGCCATATAAAAAACGTACAGTCAGTGGAAATTAAACGTACAAAGCACCATGAGAGCAAACAAAATAAACAACAACAACAACAACTTCTGTTTTCGTGTCCGAGCTCCTCCGATAAAACCTGGAGACAAAAGTGCTTCTTAGACAAAAACATTTTTCTACTGTCTTTGACCTTTTTTAACAACGTTCGTCTCGACCTGTACAAGACGTCCAAAGCTAGCCCGAACTCGGAGAAGGAAAAAAACGGTTTTAGTGTTTTTTTCTATTAATTTAAAGGTTAGCGTTTTATTGTAAATCTTATAAAAAGGCTGGGTATCAAAACAAAAGAATGTATTTGAAGGTAGTATAAGTCGTCTTCGATAAAAGTGGAAAATGTAACAAATAAACGGGGAAAAATGCAAATGTTTTAACAATAAAATCAAAAATTAACGACTTTCTTTCCGCATGAATTTGTGATTTTAATCCTGAAAATCCCAAAATGTAACCACTTTAATTGCCAGAGAAGATCCTTATTGTTCCCTGGGTAAAAACGCGATTTTTTCCTCTTTAATTTAATTTTTTTTTGTATTAACATGTTCGTAATAAGTGTTCAGATTTAATAAAAAAATATATATATATCAAACATAGCATCACGATGAGTAACAGAAAATTAAAAAGCGATACCCATCCCTTTAAAGATCAGAAATGATTGTTATAAACGTTCCTATTTCACACCTTTAATTTAAAATCTTTATTTCTCGTTAACTCGTTAAATTTCTCCTTTTCCCCGAGTCGGCTATCTTTGTTTTGATTCGCTCTTAACCAATCAAAAACGTCCTTTATCAACTTTTACTGTGAGGTTTGTACCAGAAACTAAGATAAGATCCTGTAAAGTGCAGAAGTCAGAGGATGAGAACGTCTCCAGAACTAAATGTGTTTCAGTTTGATGTAAAGAAGGTACCACAGATACGCCAACAGCTCATCTTCAGAGACATGTTCTGATCAATTAGTGTAGAAAAACTGGGGAAATTAGTTAATTTTTGTCCAAAAACGTAACTCTACGGAGGCAGTTATGAAGCAAACATTCGTAGCTACGTAATTTGGGCATTTTTTAAACCCAAGACGACATGTTTCTAGCCAAATTAAAAGAAAAATGCACCAAAAATGTGCATCCGAATTAAAAGCTTTTGCACCAAATATCTTAAAAATGGCCTCAAATGATTCCCTTTTTAAAATTAAATACTAAGAATGAAGAGTGGATATTCGAGCTGGGCATCAAAAGTGAGTATTTATATAGATGTTTAGTTTTTGTCTCATGTGAATGACCAAAAGGAGTTTGTGGTATTAAAACTAAATTCAGCTTTTTATAATTTTCCCCCAAAAAATCTACAAAACAAACGAAATTTGATTTTTTTCCCAAATATTAAACTTGTATTTGTTATTGGTGACACCCAGCTCTAAACATCTACACTTCACATTATTAAATAGTTCATTTCATATAAAATGTTCACAACATTTGATCGTCTAAGATTGTGTCTTTTTAGTTTTAATGTATTTTTAGAAATGCACTTAAATTGGGGGAAAATGTACTGAAAAAACTCAATTAAAAGTGTCTCATGATGATGATGATGATGATGATGATGATGAAACATTAAGATTGTCAGATTCATGCTGGTGTTATTATTTTAAACTAAAAACATCTTGACGATTAAACTCTCCAAAAATATATTTCTGGTCGTCACGAGAAGCAGAAACACACGAAGCAGATTCACACAAAAAGATATTATTGTTAATTATTGATCCTCCTGTGGTCCCAACGTCTGCCTCCGTTAAAGATCAAATACAGATATTATTTTGGCACAGAAACCTGGATATGTTCTGAGATTGTCGCCGTACGTTTGGAGTGAGACTCTGTAGAAAAATATAATGAGGCAATATAAAAAAAGACGGAATGAAAAGTACTGCGATGGATAGATTTACAATGATTTCTCTATATAGCTTATAAATACGATATCTACACAATATGTGGTACAAAAATACTATATAGCATTTAGTGGGCACTGGATTTCCTGTGTGTGTGTGTGTGTGTGTGTGTGTGTGTTTTATCCTCAAAGTAACGACAACGTACAAAACAAATAAAAATAAAAATGGGACTGTCAGGCACAAGGTCGTGTTCACGGGGAAACAGAAAAGGGTACGAACACGTGGAATAACACGTGGAGTAACACGTACGAACACGTGGAGTAACACGTACGAACACGTGGAATAACACGTGGAGTAACACGTACGAACACGTGGAGTAACACGTACGAACACGTGGAGTAACACGTACGAACACGTGGAGTAACAGGTAGAGTAAAACGTACGAACACGTGGAGTAACACGTACGAACACGTGGAGTAACACGTACGAACACGTGGAGTAACAGGTAGAGTAAAACGTACGAACACGTGGAGTAACACGTACGAACACGTGGAGTAACACGTACGAACACGTGGAGTAACACGTACGAACACGTGGAGTAACACGTACGAACACGTGGAATAACACGTACGTTTTGGTATTTAATCCCGTCTGAACTTCATGATGATTGGAAAAGTCATGTGACGCCTGATTTTGAACATTTAGCGTCTTATTTGTTTTTAAGTGTTTTTGTACGGAGGCCCTACAGCGCCTTATTCGTGAAAAAAATAAAATGAATAATAATAATAATTACTGCGCCAGGAAATGCAGGTTTTATACAAAATAAAACTCAGATTGAATCATTTTGTATTTAAATGATTGATTAAAACTATTTAAATACATGTTGTTTTATTATTATATAAGACTTGGCGTCACGATTAAGCGAGAGATTAAAGTGTTTAATTAATCACAATTGATTTTCTTTAAATGTTGCAGGAAACGTTATTCCTCCGAACCCGTTTCCTCTGGCTCTGTAATTCATTCATTATGTTCTGCTCAGGGAACAAGAGCAACACATAGCTTCTCCACAAAAACGGTCGATTGTCTTCTTTGAGTTTTGTCCCCTCAGGGCCTCCGTAGAGTGTACATCTCGTTAGTGTTACTGCTTCCTGATTGATCACATGACTGTATTTCTTCTGGTGATTTTTGGCATCAGATAACCTGTCTGTCTGTCACCTGTCTGTCCTTCTGCCTGTCTCCCTCCCTCTTTAAGGCATAACGTATATTCGTGACGATTTGAATAATAAAACCTTTTTTTGTCTTTTTTAAAAAAAAAATGTACAAAGTGTCTGAATACAAAGCTCTCAGTTCGTCAGTGACTGTATATAAGAAAATATATAAATATGTAATTTTTTTCTCTTTTCAATGTACAAATGCTCCTCTCGTCGTCTGCAGCCTCATATTATGAACAATTGCTATTTACAGGGTAGGGAGGGGGGGGGAAAGAGGTGCATTGTGGGATCAGGATGAGTCTGTGCATGGCGAGGGGGGGAGGGGAGGGGGGGGAAAGAGGTGCATTGTGGGATCAGGAT